>CM019177.2:59539093-59868348 GCA_009739505.2 Apolygus lucorum
AAGAAACGAGCACAATTCCACTAAAACATTCAAGGTTCATAGGTTGGTTTCCACTTAGCATGAAAATCACTGAATCATGGTATTTGGTTGGGTGACACTCTTAAATAGACAGTTTAAAACACAAAACGTAAAAATTGAGATCGCTATTCTTTAGTAGGCAAATTATAGATTCTCCGTTTACTTAGAGGATTAGAGGTTGGGAGGTATAATCATATTCATCAATAGCAGACAAACAAATAGGGATACAAATACGTAGGGGATCTTAGGTTATATCGACTTTATTGGAATTAGAATCCAACAGAAACCCTCTTCTCTCTCACCGATTTTTGAATAAGGTGACTACGGGCAAATGCGCTCCACTTTTTGCGTAGTTCAACTTCAACGGTCAATGAGGAATTTCACCATGTCGGAATTTCCTATTTTGACCCCAAAATCGGATTCAGCACCTCGAAAAACCTCCTACGGCAAACTTTCAGCCCGTACTTCCTAATTTACGAATAAACAAAACAGAAAGTTAAAAAATATGAACTTTAAAAAAACCATTAACTATTGAGGAAATGTGCAAACAGAATTCGGTTGAAATTCCTCTTTCTGAGGTGAATGCTCCAATTCACCCACTAATTCTTTTTTCTACTCCATCCATTAGTTAATTATGAATCGAACGGTATGTTCAATATATTTTTTCAGGAGGTTTCTAATCGCGATAATTCACTTTTCTGAAGCATGTTCATGGATCGCACTTGCCCACCGGCTGCGGACAAGTGCGCCAGTGTAATTTCATCACAATCGAATCATTTTGTCGTATTGTTTCGCCCGGGACAGGGAACTCGAAATTTTCTATTCCTTTCCCAAGACTTGGCTCCTACTAATCTACATGCAATGAGTTTCAAAGTATAAAATTGTCTTGTTGTAGGAACTGAGAAATCGTAGCTCAATGAAATCCATGAAACTCTTTGAGCTACAATCCATCAAGCTCATGGGGCTGTCTAGGGACTACCCTTTCCTGAATATTTCCTTAAAATCACAATAAATTCGAACGATTTTGACCGAAAAATTAGTTTTGTCTCTAGCAGTCAGACGAAGAAACAAATTTAATTGACAAGTAGCATTTAGGGTAGGCAAAACTCGTGCATTCAATCCTACTGGGTGAACGTGTCAAAATTTGTCCCGGCTCAGAAAAAATATTTTTTGTTACAAAATAAGTCATAATAGAAGGAGACCTTGCTGAACTCCTTGGATGAAATTTAGAAGACCGGACTAACTTAGATAATGTTATCTTTTCAATGTCAAGGAAATTCGCATTCCTGATTGCCCTAGTGGTCTCAAAATTGTTGGGAGAATGAGCTATCGCAATAAAAACGTTATTGTGACTTTTCTTGTCCTACAAAGAACGAATTGATTGCAGAAAAACTATTGAAGAAACGGATACAAACGAAAAAATAGAGAATAAGATGGGAAAATAATCCATAAAACCAATTTTACGTGACCTACTTTGAACTGTGAAAATGAGTTAGAGGATAGAGGTTTGGAAAATTATCCATAATTTCACTTACACAGCTTCAAAAAAGCTAAAAATTTGATCAGAAGTCAATGAACACCTGATCTAATGGAATAAATTGCTAAAAAGTTGTTATGAGTAGCCTGGCTGGAGAAATAGGCAATGATTGCATTTGGCCATAGTGACCCTATTTTCATCTTCAGGGCTTATACGATTTTTTTTTGAAAATTCAGTAAAAGAAGAGAAGTTTTCTGTTGGACTCTAATTCAAATAAAGTCGACATATATGATATTTCGGGTCGATTACCATAAACAGTTTAGTAAGTTGTATTGATCATTGATAGGTACTCACTGAACCCTATGGTTTCCCATTTGCATACTACAGCTGCTAAATAAATTCCGTACAGTGATGCTATGTGAAGGTAGATAAAGGCTATTACATTCCGCCATACTATTTTCCACTTGTACTTCTTCGTAGTTAGAGGATGGAGGTATTCGGTGTTGCGTTTTGTTGTGTCATCGATGTTTGATGATAATCTTGCTGTCCCCGAATCTGACAGAACTGGAATCATCTGTAACGATAAATATATAATAATCCGGTTAACTAGGTAATAATCTGGTTAACAAAGTCAGTGGAAATTTTCAACAAACCTCAAATTTTTTACAGTAAGTAACTGTTATTGCTACAACTGTTACAGCAATATTTACTTCTCGTATTATAAGTTTTTTGTTACCGTCTACTGTTCTTCATTTGCTCAGACATTCAGTGGGTTTGGTCGTATGAAAATCTATGGTTTTTCTTGAATCGTTAGCAAAATTTCTCTGAGAAAACAGACACAGAGGCCAAATTGGATAATTACAAACCTGATTGTTACAAATTTATATCGAGTCTCAGCTTTGGTTGGAACGATGGAGGCCATTTTGGTCACAAATTGGAGAACAATTAATCGATAGTGAGGCAATGCACTGTTGTGTTTTGTCGAAAAACTTCGTTCTGGACGATGCTCAGAAGAAATGCTAAAAACTGTCATTCTACTACAAGATAATTAGGTCATCCTTAGCATAGGGAGTTTAAACATTTCCATCCCATCGCCAAACTATTTCTGAAAGTTCCATTACCTATGCGATTGTAGTGGGTGGTAGCAGTGGCTGCTATTCCCTCATTACCGAAAGTTGAGAAGCGTAGTATCCGAACTAGCGGGACAATCAAATTAGGTAATCCTACCAAAACTCGTTTTCACGTTAACGACATTTTTAAATCTTTCAAAATCAAAAACGTTCATTAGCATTTACGTGTAAATATTCCTGAATCCAATTAGGGGTACATCGTCCAAATGACGGGCAAAACGCTGCAAATTATCACACAATGGTTCATTATTTTTCTATATAGATCACCCGTCTGCAAATCCACCAACCATCCAACATGAAGAAAAACATCGAACGCATTTTGGTCAGCTATAATTTGAACGGAGATTAGGCCTCTTTGCGATTCACACTCGTGTTTCTGATTTATCGTACGTCCAACCCTTAAATTCTGGTAGGGAGCGAACGGTTTGTCCTACAGGGCTCCGCTTGGTCTAAAAAAATTCTATACTATCTTAAATTGATGGAAAAACAATACCTTTATATACAATTTCTTTGAATTAGAGTATTTTCAAAATTTCAACCCTTATTTTTCAACTCTTAGAAGTGACTTACATCAACCAAAATCTTCGGGGCACAGCTAGACCCCAAATGGAGCCTATATACCAAATTTTATCAAAATCGGTCAATACTAAGTGGGGAAAGTGCCGCGTACGGCCGACGGCGGACGGACGGCCAAATTTTTACTCGATTTTGGTTTATTATTTTCAATAATGAACCTTTGGAATTGACCAAGAAAAAAATATTTTAACACCCCCTCAAAATTTGATGGTTTACGTTTCAAGGTACGTAGAATCCAAAAACGCTGCAAATTATTACACAACGGTTTATTATTTTCATATAGATCACTCGTCTACAAAATCACCAACCATCCAATATAAAAAAAAAATTAAAAAAAAAATTAAAGAAAAATAAAAAAAATAAAAAAAAATAATAATAAAATAAAAATCACCAACCATTGATCGCATTTCGGTCAGCTCTAATTTGAACGGAGATTAGGCCTCTTTTGCGATTCACACTCGTGTTTCTGATTTATTGTACGTCCAAACTTCAAATTCATCAAATTTTGAGGGGGTGTTAAAATTTTTTTTTTCTTGGTCGATTCCAAAGGTTCATTATTGAAAATAATAAACCAAAATCGAATAAAAATTTGGCCGTCCGTCCGCCGTCCGCCGTACGCCGTACGCGGCACTTTTGCCACTTAGCATTGACCGATTTTGATGAAATTTGGTATGTAGGCTCCTTCTGGGGTCTGGTTGTGCCCCGAAGCTTTTGGTTGATGGAGGTCACTTCTAACGGTTCCAAAAACAATTTTGAAATTTTGAAAACGCCCTAACTCAAAAAATTTCGATATAAAGGTATTGTTTTTCCTTCATTTTAAGATTCTATAGAATTTTTAGAATTTTTTGAGACCACGCGGAGCTCTGTAGGACAAACCGTTCGCTCCCTACGAAAATTTAAGGGTTTATATTGAAATATATATATATATATATATATCAAAACACGAGTGTGAATCGCAAAAGAGGCCTAATCTCCGTTCAAATTAGAGCTGACCGAAATGCAATCGATGATTGGTGATTTTGATTTTTTTTTTAAATTTTTTTTTCAATTTTTTATTTTTTCATTTTTATTATTTTTTTTTCTCCTATTATTACACAATGGTTTTTCCTGAATTATTACACAATGGTTTATTATTTTTCTATATCGAAAAATAATAAACCATTGTGTAATAATTTGCAGCGTTTTAGATTCTACAACCTTGAAACGTAAACCAACAAATTTTGAGGGGGTGTTAAAAACAATTTCTTGGTCTATTCTAAAGGTTTAATATTGAAAATAATAAACCAAAATGTACGAAGTTACATGTAGTAACTCACGTGATAAGCATGATAATTTGACTGTTTCCATCTGAATTCAACGCAATTATCAATGAATGCATCAGTAGGAGTTTTGAATGGTGCTTTATGAATTTCATGGTGATCGTCTTATCGGTAGGTAGTCTTGGTGCACGCGGAACATACAATTCGAAGAGTACTTGGGAATTGACGGTTTCATGATATTTCACAATACCTTAATTGTACAATCTTATTATGGATACGAGGAAGCAATGTGTCACACCTTTAGGCTGACTGGACTATGTGAAATACTGAATTGGTTCAAAATTTGTCTTTTCCTCCCTTCTATTTGTTCAGCTACTCACTGCTCACATTATTATTTTCATGCTAATCATGTAAATAAGATCATAACTGCATCCCGTAAGAAGGCTGCCCCCCCCCCCCCCCCAAAAAAAATTATTACACAATGGTTTATTATTTTTTATTTTCCTATATAGATCACTCGTCTGCAAAGCCACCAGCCATCCAACACGAAGAAAAACATCGATCGCATTTCGGTCAGCTTTAATTTGAACGGAGATTAGGCCTGTTTTGCGATTCACACTCGTGTTTCTGATTTATCGTACGTCCCAACGTTAAATTCTCGTAGTGAGCGAACGGTTTGTCCTACAGAGCTCCGGGTGGTCTCAAAAAATTCTAAAAATTCTTTAGAATCTTAAATTGAAAGAAAAAAAAAACCTTCATATCAAACATTTTTGAGTTAGGGCGTTTTCAAAATTTCAAAATTGATTTTGGAACCCTTAGAAGTGACCTACATCAACCAAAACCTTCGGGGCACAACTAGACCCCAAATGGAGCCTACATACTAAATTTCATGAAAATCGGTCAATGCTAAGTGGCAAAAGTGCCGCGTACGGCGGACGGCGGACAGACGGCAAAATTTTTATTTGATTTTTGGATTCTACGTACCTTGAAACGTGAACCATCAAATTTTGAGGGGGTGTTGAAGTTTTTTTTTCTTGGTCGATTCCAAAGGTTCATTATTGAAAATAATAAACCAACAAATCATCACGAGAGCCAAAAAACATAACATAATTTTGTTTTATTATTTTCAATAATGAACCTTTGCAATCGTCCAAGAAATTATTTTTTTGACCCCCCCCCCCCCAACAAAAAAATTTTTGGGTTTAAGTTTCAAGGTTTTAAGAATCCAAATATCGAATGAAAATTTGTCCATCCGTCCGCCGTACGCTTTCTTTAATTCCCAAGGACCGATTTTGATGAAATTTGGTATATGGGCTGCATTAGGGGTCTATTTTGTTGTGCCATTAAGCTCTCGGTTGATGTCAATCACTTCTTAGGATTAAATAAACCAAAATTAGGGTTGACATTTGAAAACGTCCTAGCTCAATAATTTTGATATAAAGGTATTGTGCTGAATTTTCAGAATCGAATGAGAACACCCGGGGCTCTGTAGGACGAACCGTTTGCTCCCCATGAGAACTTAAGGGTTGAACTTACGATAAATCAGAAACACGAGTGTGAATCGCGAAAGCGTTTTTTTCCTCTTTCTTTCAAAATCAGATCACGCGACCAATTAATTTTGTAGGGAATCTGAAACTGAGAGTAGATCTATCTGCTGAATAAATAGAACATTAAGAAAACTACCTATCTTTAGTGTTCAAATCACTTCCACTCTCTCAGTTACGTAAGTGTTCTTTCTTCTTTTATTAGTAAACAATTACGTAAAGTACAGTTATGTATCAAAATTCGCAATTGTACGAATCGCATTGTTATTCCAGTACCTACTCGTACCCTAGAAGAAAACCGTATGAACCAAAATTTGTAAATAATAAAAATTATTTTCTAGCTTTTCCTCGACTCATTGACGATAGAGCAGGTGGGTACAAGACATAAACCTTCCTACAAGTATGGATTGAGTACCAGACCGTTACTGTTTAATGACGAAGCATTCCTTAGTAAAGATAAGTTAATTCAACGTTCACCATTCAAAGCGTCCCTTACAGACAAAGTAATTAAGTTCTCGATCTCTACCTTCAATAGTAACTAAGGCGAAGGAGATCGCTTCTGGCTTTGCAGCTGTACCAACGTCCAAATGCCTCTGCTCACTATCTCGTTTTATTCGTTTCACCTGACCCAAAGTCAGGTTGGGTCAATTATTTTCTACTTGCGTTTCAATTCTGGGATGCAACGTCTCGATTTTGATTTATTATTTTCAACAATGAAACTTTGGAAATGACCAAGAGAAAATTTTCTTTCTTCAAAATAAACTTATTGTGAAGCGAAAATTTGGTTGGTGGGTAGAGAAGAGGCAAAGCTGTGTTCTTTGCAGGCGAGTGATCTATACAGAAAAAATTAACCTTTGTGTAATAATTTGCAGCATTTGTACTCACTTGTTAAGGGGGTTTCAGTTGGTGGCTCTGTTTGTTGTCCGGGTTAATATATCTCTCAAGAACCGGCACTCAAAGTGAAAAAGTTGTACCTATATTTGAAATGTTCATAGATTTTCAAGGATTTCAATATAGTCTGTCGAAGAAAAATAAATTTTTTCACCCTAAGAGAGAGTATGTAGAAATTTTCTTGAACACATACCTAAAACAATATGCATAGAGTACCAGTTTAAAGACCTTTGAGATGTACTTCCTTTTCTAAAAGAGAGAACTTGATTATATTATAGAACGGAACCACTGAACAACACGATTTCCAATATGTAGAATGATCTTCAATATTAAGTCGACAGTTTTCTGAATTCACAAACATCATCCCGATTAAGAAGTTGTTCCAAATTTCGTTGATGACTAATATGACTATAAACTTTTTCAATGTACCATGGCAATACGATTGAGAAGTATGAGATAAATATAATGTGGTTACCTTGTACGGCTCCTGATGCACACCATCAATTATAGTCCGATGCATAGTCTCGTATAAACAGTAGAATAACAATAACTGGTAAGCAATATGAGGGAAAATCACACCTTACGACCTCGGGAACGTAAACTGAGCGTTCGCAGTCAACAAGTGCGTTCGTTAGGGTGATTTTACCCCTCTTGCGGCGGCTCAACCCCGAATGGTATGCGCGATCATTAGAAAGAAATAGTACCTACCGGCTTGCCACCTTGGATGGATATAGTTTGCTAATGCGTTTCCAAGACTTTCCAAACCCCCCGGAGCTATCGTGAGAGTAGCTGAGAACTGAAGGGTGGAACTCAGTTAAGTGAATCAACGATAAACAACGTTACTGTCTTTGTTTGTCGATATGGATCGTTTTTGGAGATTGAAGAAGCCAAAGATTTCGGGCTATAGCTCCACACCAGTGACTTTGTAAACTTCGACCGTGAAAACAACACGTTTAATTCTTATTTTCGAATGTAACTTCATATTTATCTACTCTCCTCATCAAATCTTCGGATTGACCTTGCGATAATAATATTGTTTTCTGCGTGTATTCGTAAGGTTTTCGATTTAGGTGAGCTCCTTTCATAAGATTCTTACACCGATTTCTGGTTACCTTCTGCAGGTGACAGAAGAGGAGAGAGTGAGGAGTGGTTCAACGAGAGATCAATGACCCCCGTTCGCCACTGCAGAGGTCTGGTTCATTCCGACGATAAATATCAGTTATATTATCTGTAACACTCACTTCTGAATATAAATAGGTTGTAAATGCATAGTACAACCGTTGTGTAGTACAACTATTTAGGGGGATTTTGCACCCCCACAACCGTAGATAAGAAAAATTTTATTTGCGCAGCAGCTAAAAACAATTTTGATCCTCCAAAATCCAAATTTTTTCTTGCATTCTCCACGGAGTGATTGGAGGTTCCTTCCTATCCATTCGCCGTTGTCGGCTTGTGGATAGGCGATCAGTCGGAATTAGTGAATGATATTCTTCTGTCTGCGAAGTTTTCTGATTACTCCCTCCCCTCACTGTAATTAATAACGTGAACATCGAAAATCATTTCAGAAAAATTTAAATATTATTCAGTGAATTCGATTACACAGGTCTGCAACCAAAAAACTGCAAGCGATTTTTTTACTGGTTCCTATAGGTTTTTACATGCTGAAACCGAAAAAAATACTCGAAAAATTCCATCACGTCTAGTTTTTTTGCAAAACTGGTTTTTTGAATTCCACGTATGGTGTTATTCAGCCTTGAACTTCAGTTCTGTAGTTGCTGCCAAGTTGTCAATTTTATGAATTGCATGAGTATTTTCACAATCATATTTAGTAATGTCACTCCCAGGAATGATATTTACTGAAATAGAGGAGGTAGGGAAGAAGGGGGTGGGATATTTTTGCAGAAGGAGAAGCGTAAGGATGACCAGAATCATGTCATAACACGTTGTTCATTTGATTTTCTCAAAAGTCAGGATTTTTGAGAAAAGTCCACATACCAACATAGTGCACAGGTTGTAACATCAAATCATTGCCAAGAGATGGGGAATGTTTAAATTATGTGTGTTCAAAGTTTCCTAAACTGTCTGAAGCTAAATTGAAAGAGGGAGTTTTTACAGGACCTGACATACGAAAACTTTTGTCCGATCCCTTGTTTTCAGTATCAATGAGCGATAAAGAAAAATAAGCTTGAGACTCTTTCAAGGATGTAGTGCAAAAGTTTTTAGGCAATACGAAAGACCTAACTACAAATCCATTGTGAATCGCATATTGGCTGCCTACAAAGCTCAGGGATGCAACATGAGCTTAAAAGTTCATTTCCTACTCTCCCATGTAGAATACTTTCCAGAAAACTTGGGAGCGTTCAGTGAGGAGCAAGGTGAAAGATTTCACCAAGACGTTCGAAATATGGAAAAACGCTACCAAGGACGATGGGACGTCAATATGCTGGCTGACTACTGTTGGATGCTCAAGAGAGATACAGACAATGCTGGAGCACGAAAACGTACGCGACGAAGTATGAAAGAAAAGAAGAAAAGGTTCCAGAAGCAAAACGAATAAATTCTTTGAGTATTTTGTATTGAATAGGAAACGAATACTCAATTATTTTGAGATTGTACAAAACACGATCGTACAAATTATGATGTTTTTTTCTCAATTTTCGTTTTTTATTTCCCCTTCTCCCCTATTTTGCAAGAAAACTGTGCGTGATGATTAAAAATGGCGGTCATTTTTGGATTCAGCACACCAAAAAACATAAACTATAGCTAAAAGATTCCATGCAGCTGATAAAAAAAAATTTTTTTTCAGACCTGTGTTACTTATCCAGGTTTTTATTCCTTTCCCTGAAATTTGCTACGTATTTTGGTTTATTGCTCCTGTCTGTGGTAAATCCCTTTGTCCCTGGGACGATTAAATGAAGATTTCCCAGATGATTTCATTATAATTTGGTCATGATCATGTTTACGCCCAGGTCAAGAACAGATACAGAACCAAAATTGATCTAGAAAATCCATAAAACCAACATGCTAGTAAAAATTTTTGAATTTAGTTGAATCCACACGTTTTTACCTACTGCAAGATTACAATGATTTTCTTCCTTCAAGAAAGCAAAATGAGTCAAATATGTCCTTAATTCGGATACCTTGCAATTTTTTCCAGAAGAGGTCCATTGATCAAAGGATAAAAAGCCTACCTAGTCAAGACCAGGCTTACTGAATCTTAAAATAATCTTCATGAAATTATTATTTTTTGTGTCAGGCTATATTTAATAATTCCTCTCCAGTTTGAGACCGAAGTGATCAACGTAGATTGTACTTCAAAATTCATTTAATTAATTTTAACGGAGTCAACATTTTTGGCTTGGACTTTTTGATTTTTTCTTCACTGAAATCCATTTTGGAACATTTTAAAACGATACCTGCTTTTCCAAAACATTTCCGTTAATATACGATTGTATTACCTAATATGTGTTACTCTGAACGAAAACTTGAGTACGAACCCAATTGTTCGAACGAAATGTTGAATGAAAACCTAATTGTTCCGCAAAAAATTTCAAGTTTTTTTGCCAAAATGTTCTTATCTAGTAGTAAACGAAAAGACGAGTTAGTCAGCCAGGGATTTTGAACAACCCCTGAGGAGTCCAAATTTCAGAAAATAGGCAAAAACCCGTGTTTTAGGTTTTTTGTGGATATTACTATCACATTCATAGTAATATAAGATAATTCCGATTCAGTACAATATTTCTGATATAAGTAGAATTCTAAAAATTGAAAGGTCAAAAAATTGTAAATACATGAAAAATTCATGTAAATAATGAAAACCTGCATTCCTTGTACCCGAAAGTGCAATAGCCGAATGGGTGCTCTATGTTCTACTCGACACCAACAGTGTCGATTAGAACATGAATATGGACTCTAAACATCTTCGAAACATACCTAGTGTATGCAGTATGTTGGGATGGAATACTGAAAATCGAAAAAAAACAAAATCAATATAGGTGTTTTGGGTACTCTATGAGTTCGGGGTGATGAGGAGAGCATGAATACGGACTACTAAAATTATACATTATAGAGATTGTTAATAATAATAACAATAATAATATATACCATATTATGGTATATAGAAAATAGGGAACAAATCACAATTGACGTGTGAGTGCTCTTTGAGTTCGGGGTGACGAAGAAAGTGTTTTTTTTTTAGGCTTAAAAAAAATTGTAACCAAGAATTTGTTTGTACATAGTTCTAACCTTTGTGCCATATGCCTCACCCACAAGTATGACTACTCTGTCATACAGCTAATATTTTGATTTTCTTAACCCATAGCTATGAAGAGTTCTTTGGAAATTCGCTCATTAATTCATATTACATGAATGTACTTTTTTTAACATTATTAGGTTTATAATTACTATGTAGTTAGTCTGGTCTGAAGTTTTATCTTTTTGATAACGCCCACTGAATTGAATTTACGAATTTCCACATTTAATGGTACAGATGATTTTACTGTCTCTGATTGTGACCGAGAATCTGATTTCTCGGTCAGATTCAGGAACAGCAAAATCATCGATGAAACAACAAAACGCATGGGATAACATCTCCATCCTACGAGGAAAAAAAAGTACAAATAGAGAATCTTAAGGTGGTTTATTAATAGATTCTGAAGTCTTCCAACCAATTAACGATTGAGTTTTCCATTTTAGTTTTCCATTAACATCTTAGGCAGTAAATGTTTTTGAAACTTTTCAAAAAAATTTCTAATTTGTTCTGTTAGGAGTTAGGTGCTTGGGAAACCTAGCAGTTCGGAGGTTTATCTCGGGAGTCATAGCTGGATTGTTTGATGGTCAAACCAGTCAATTTCAATACAATACTGTTTTATGAGCAATAAGTCTTCGAGGAACAAAAGCGTATGATTGCATGTTAAATGACTTTAGAATCGATCACGAGCCAAAGATTTAAAAAAACCAAGCGGGTATGGCGCATAGCTTTTTCTGAAGTGACACGATTTCATAGACATCCCGATCGCATTTAGAAAAAACGTTGACTCTAAAAATTGTAACTGTAAATGTTGTTAGAGAACTTTATGTCTTCCGTGGTTACCAATGAGACTATCCGGATGAATCTCATGAGGGAACTCATACTCAGGTGATGGAAATCGGAAATCTATTAGGTACCTTCTGAGAAAATGAACCTTAAATGATTTTGGTTTGTTGTTCTCAATATCCAGTGAACCTTCGAAATAGAACTGGAAAAACATGTTACAATCTCTTTCCGAGTTTTGACGTCATACGTTACATCGTGAGAAAAAAAATACAATCAGGTAAAATCACGTTTGAGCGTTCACACTCGATGCGGTTTGTTCAATGTTGAAGAAATTCATTGGGAACCGACTCGCGTCTTACTAGAATCAACCATACAATAAGAGTATACAATAAATTATTTATCCTATCAAGATAATCCTTTAACTCAGGCACCTCATTAATCTATAGATAAATATAGATATTAAAATATCTGATGGAATATTTTGGAGCAAACTAAACTCCATAGACCCGTCTTCTGTTCGGTTTTGTTTGATCACAACCAGACCAAGATCTCAACTACCTAGTTATGCTTGGGACAAGGTTTGAGTTCAAACAGACGGACATACACTGAACCAAAGTTGTTCATATGCAAAATGCAAAATGCGAGAGGAAATTTTGATTTCAGAGGACCCAAATATTTTTGACCTGCTACACAATCTTTAATAGTAAGGTAGCAAAATTGTACCATTATTCTAATACGACGAAATTATCGTGAGTTACTCCAAAATGTGTTAAGTAAACTATAACTTTGGCTCTAAACTAGTGGAACAAAATCATGATTCACTAAAGAGTACGAATATTTTTTGCTTCCTCACTACCGAAGGTAGGGAAGCTTTGTATTCGTGAAAGAAGTGAAAAAAAAATGTCCTCCAAAATCAAAATTTCCACTTGCTTTTTGCGTTTTAGAGCTTCCCGAACAATTTTGGTTCCGTGTCTGTCTGTCTGTCGGTCTGTCTGTCTGTCGGTCTGTCTGTGGTCAATCCTTGTCCCGGGCGAAACTATACTAACCTGTGGTCCGATTTTGATGAAATTTTCAGGGATTGTGCGGGTTAGGTCCTAGACGATCCCCTATCAATTTCAGCACCTTCGGACCAATAGGAGCGAGTGCGCATGCGCAAACGTGAATTTCCTGGAACCTCGGTTTCTAATGAACCGATTTTGCTCAAATTTGGAGGTTAGTTAGGGACTAACTTCTAAGAGACACCCTAGAAGTTTCAATCAAATTGGTCAAGCAATAGCCGCTGCGCATGGGCGAACTTTAAATTTATTGTTACAACCAAAACTCCGCAACTATTCAACCAATTTCGATGAAATTTTCAGGGATTGTGTGGGTTAGGTCCTAGACGGAGGACCGCTAAATAAAATTCTACGTTGAAAATACAAAATGTGTATGTTATAATTCCATTCCAATACAAAAACGTCCATGTTACAATGAGTGAGGAAGCTATACTGCCCACCCAACTTGGCAGACGTTTTTCCAACGGACCGAGTTGAACAAACAAATTGAGTTCCCACGTGACGGTAACACCAAGAGAAGGAAGGGTTTTCGGTACGTCCTCCGCTTCTTGGATGTGGGTCGTGAAGACGTCGAGGACCTCAAAAACTTTCTCTGCTCTCAAGTGTCGTGTCGGGAACGCTATGCGCTTGATAACTCGTCTTTTATTTATTACCATGCAGTATTACTTACTTGTTTTAGATGGGGACATCGAACAATTTTCGAGCTATCGTTGGTATGTATTATGTATTCGTAATACACCCATAAACCGTGACTTGAGGTATTTGAGTCGTTAAGAAGCTCAAATAGGAAGTCTTAGGTTTTGGGGGCTCAACGAAAAAACTCAACCTCGAAATTGATACGGAACCTTTTCTGAGTAACTTTCAAGTCTGGAGGTATATTTTCTTTTGGTTTATTATTTTAAATAATGTACCTTTGGAATCGACCAAGAAAAAAATTATTTAAGCCCCCTCAAAATTTTTTGGTTTACGTTTCAAGGTACGTAGAATCCGAAAGTCGAATAAAAATTTGGCCGCCCGTCCACCCTCCGCTGTACGCGCCACATTCCTCACTTAGCATTGACCGATTTTGATGAAATTTGGTATTTAGGCTCCATTTGGGGTCTAGTTCTGCCCCGAAGATTTTGGTTGATGTAAGTCACTTCTAAGGATTGAAAAATAAATTGAAAAATAAGTGTTGAAATTTGGAAAACGCTCTAACTCAAGAAAAAAATTATAAAAAGGTATTGTTTTTCCATTAATTTAAGATAGTATAGAATTTTTAGAATTTTTTGAGACCACGCGGAGCCCTGTAGTGCAAACCGATCGCTCCCTACGAGAATTTAAGGGTTGGACTTACGATAAATCAGAGACCCGAGTGTGAACCGCAAAGAAGCCTAAGAAGCCTCTGTTCAAAGTTTAGCTGACCGAAATGCGATCGCTGTTTTTCTTCAAGTTGGTTGGTGGTAACAATGGCAAAGCCGTGTTCTTTGCAGATGAGTGATCTATATAGAAAAAAAAGGACCTTTGTGTAATAATTTGAAGCGTTTTAATTTCAGCTCAATTCCACGTTACCTTCCATTAATGGAGTATCAGCAGATCTCAGAAAACAGTTCAAACGGATAATAATTGATTAATTTTTGATACATAAGGTTTGACACAAGAAGAATGTTTTTCATGTTTTACAGAAATAATATAGTGTGTATAACCGATGATATAATGAAAAGTGAGTAGACATTCAAACTGCTATTGAAGGGTATGACAAGTTAATTAGGATCATCCTCCTCCACATCGATATGCGCACTTCGCTTGGTATTCCGAACCAGCCTGAACCCTCACTCAACACAATATGAGCCTAGGTTCACTAAGTCAATAACACCCTGAAATTTCATTTACAGATCAGTGCCATTAAACATCAGTCAACTCAATTGCCGAGGTAGACAGAACAATAATAAATCATTATCATTACTCATGTTTTATTGTCAATCAAAAGTTAACGGGTTATAACAATATCTCATATATTACTGTACAATACAGTTGTATAATGGTGAAAATTACTATTTTAGCAAATGGGCTATAGTCAATTTCCAACATAAAAAATATTACGATGATTGGTGGTGTTGAAGTGCTGATTAAGACTTGGAATACAAACCTATCAAGGCAGTCAATTTCCTGAACTAGCTCTGATCTGGGTACTGTCTCGAGGTACCTGATTTGTCTCACAAATACGAAAAGAAAACTCTTTGATGTTTCTATCTCGAGAGAATATTAATTTACGGAACATGTAGCATCCCAACCACCGACAGCTAATTAGCCCATAAATCATCCGAATAACTTTTTCAGCTCTTAAACTGTAGGAAATATTTTAACCCGAAGAAGGGTATGACAAGTTAATTAGGATCATCCTCCTCCCCATCGATACGCACTTCGCTAAGTATTCCGAACCAGCCTGAACCCTCACTGAACCCTCTCAGTTGTACAGAATCCTCTGAAACGGTAAATTTAAGTACGAATTTTGTTCTTGGTTCATCCAAATTTTGTTGACCTGCAGCACCAATACACAGCCTCCTTACCTTAGGAAACAAGTAGTAAGTAGTAAGTAAGGTAAGCAATCATTTCAGATTGGATTTTCGTCCAAAATTTGTCTGCTATTCCTTGTCGTCTTCCAAAATGAAGATCAGAATTTGTTCTGATGATTTTGCTCATGGATTCCCATTGCCTCACCGCCCTGGGTTTTTTTAAACATCGATTTCAATTTTTAGAAAAATGACATTTTCCCGCGTTCAAACACGAATTTGATCATTTTGGTTTATTATTTTCAATAAGAAGCCTTTGGAATCGAGCAAGGAAAAAAAAAGTTAACCCCCCCCCCCTCAAAATTTGATGTTCTACGTTTCATGGTAGGTACGTAGAATCCGAAAATCCAATAAAAAATTTTCCGTCCGTCTGCCATCCGCCGCACGCCGTACGCGGCACTTTTCTTAGCAACCAACTGATTTGGTTCAAATTGGGTATATGGGCTCCATTTGGGATCTAGTTGTGCCGCAAAGCTTTTGGTTGATGTCAGTCACTTCTAAGGGGTGAAAATTGAGGGTTGAAATTTTCAAGAGTGTCCTAGCTCGAAAACTCTCGAAATAAACGTATCGTTTTTTCACCAATTCTAAATATAATTGAATTTTTAAAATTTTTTGATACCATCCGATGTTCTGCCGGACAAATTGTTCGCTCCCAACGAGTATTCAAGGGTTTTCCTTCGATAAAACAGAATCATGAGTGTGAATCACAAAAGAGGTCTAAACTCCATTCAAATTTTATTTTATTTTTATTTTTTTTAAATTTTATTTTTATCCTGACTAAGATACGATTGCTGTTTATTTCTTCGATTTGTATTAAGTTTTGCTTTCTGAGCAACCAGAAATCAAATTTCCATTTGAAGCTCTCTATTTTTCGAATCGAGTGTGAAGCGTTTAGTTCTTTGTAATAAACTTGATTGTGAAGGTGTGAAGGCAGTATGGTGTGGTAGATAGTACCTACCAATGGTTAGTAGGCAAAAAAAAGTTGTTAGGTAACAAAAATAAGTAAAAAAAAGTTGGTAGGTAAAAAAAACGCCGCAAATCATTGCACAAAGGTTTATTATTTTCTGTATAGATCATGCTTCTGTATAGATCCTTCCCTACCAACCGTAGGTACCTACTACCTGATAGGGCATTTTTTGAAAATTTCCCTTCATTCCCATTTGGTTGGTGGTTGGGGTTGAAATTTTTGAAAAAATGCCCCAGTAGGTAATAGTTACCTACAGTTGGTAGGGAGGGATCTATACAGAAGGGTGATCTATACAGAGAATAATAAACCTTTGGGAAATGATTTGCAGCGTTTTTGATTGTACATTTTTAAAATTATACTGTTGAAAAGCTTATTTAAAACATATTGTTTAGTAATGCATGCATTCCAGGGGACGTCCCATTGGATAAGCATTAGATCAGTTAACCAGTTGGTAAGCGATAAAACTGTTTCAATCGATGTAATTTATTTATTACTTTAGGCATGAAATACTGACCCCCCCCCCCCACCACCATTATCCACCTTAACATTTCTAGCGGCATGGGAGCCTCGAATCTGAAGAGTATTTTAAAATCAATGATCTACGATACCCAACATGCGAATTCGAGTTCACCCCCCCCCCCCCCCCACCACCACCTCCCCAACGCCAGCAATGGTGCCAGTCTGGCACCAAAGCGGAAATACGTCGTAACATTGAACTTTCATCTGTTAGTTTTGGTAGGCAGTCCGTCGAAGTTCACATCCGTATTCAAGGTGAAACACAAAAAAAAAACTCGAAATAAGAGGTTTATGGCATCATGGCACCATGTCCTGGCACCACAGTGGCACCACTATTAGTTCCATGGCGGTACAGAGAATTATTCATGAAAATCCGGAGGTATAATGAGAATTTTTCCTCAATTTCAAAGCTTGGGTACAATTAGTAAGCAGTAAAGGAACCGAAATAATGAAAAATTGGATATTTTGTGAATATTATCCCCCCACTCACCTCCTCCCCAAAATTGAGGCCTGGGCAGAGTTTACAAGATTATGCACGCAAACGCGCGTTTTTTAAGCATTAACCCCCCCTTTCCCCCTCTGAAAAGGAAAAATTCGAAATTCCGGCGCCGTAGTGCACAACTAGATAGTATTCCGCGTCAAACGAAAAAAGAACCACGAGAATCGTTTGAGAACTAAGGCCTGGGCAGAGTACACAAGATTATGCCCAAAAACGCACGTTTTTCGAGCATTAACCCCCCCTTTCCCCCCCCTTAAAAGGCAAAATTCGAAATTCCGGCGACGTAGTGCACAACTAGATAGTTTTTCGCGACGAACAAAAAAAGAACCAGGAAAATCGGTTGAGAACTAAGGCCTGTGCAGAGTACACAAGATTTTGTTTTACACACACATACACACACACATACACACACACACACAGACATACACCGATGGTTTTTATTCGCGGATTTGGATTCAGAATGGTCTAAAACGGATTACTGTGTGGTTATTTTTTTTCTGTTGAGTGTTGTCCAACATCACCCCAGATCGATCGCATAAGGACGCCCAAGTCTTACTTGTGGGACGTCCTGAAAAGTGGATTTTTTTGTGAAATCTGCACAGTCCAGAGTGAAAAGAAGTGTTTGCTCCAAGACAAATTTTTTAAAATTTATATTAGAGAGTTTTCGCCACGTCAGGTGCGACGACTTGAAATCGTGACGACTCGAGACAGATGGGGCCAGCAGACGCAGATGCTAACTTTTTTTGGTGGATTTCGAGTCGTCACAAAATTAGGTGCGGACTCTGGAAGTGACGCTAAACAGCTACCGACCTGTGAAGTCACTCGAAAATGGCCGATAGCGAACAGCTGATTCAGACTCCGGGGGGTCTCGAAATGAGTTTTTCAGATCGAAAATTAGAATATTCGCCGTATTGAAAAAGCAATAAATTTATTACTACTTGGATAGGTAGGTAGGTACCTATTTACATCCCTATCGGACCCTACATAGCGATTTAAAAACCTACCTACTGATGATTTTGATCGTTTTCACCTTTAAAAAGTAGTGAACAACACTAGCTCTTCCAGACCTCTTACTGCATTTTTTTGGGTCTATAGTACTTTACTACCGATTTTGCAGTAGCTACCTTTCTACTTGTTTCTTGTTTATCTAACAACACGTCCGTAACATATCTATAGATATTTTAGAGTAGCTAGGTACTTCGTTTCTACCTACCAGGACGTGCGGACTATTACAAAAACGTAAGTACAGATCTATCAAACAAGGATAGATGTACGAACTAAAAGACGTAACACCTAAATGCAGACATCCATAATTAACCAAATACCTATTAATGTGTGAAAAGAAGGTATTTTTTCAAAGGTAATAAACTTGATAACTGTAGTAAGAGCATTTTTTCCAATTTGTCATGCAACTTAAAAGTAGGTACGATGATCACAGCAAGCGGAACTATCAATTGAAATCTTAAATGATACCTACTTACGTGAACTGAATCTCGTCGCCTGTTTATTGTAGATCTGTAGTTAGGTGTGTTGGTAGATGAATAAATAATATACAACATTAAATGAAAAACAAGGGCGCATTTATTCAGAAATTTCATTGACATTCAAACAATGTAAAATTCGCACAGAGTCAACAATAGTATACGATGGATTCACTTGATCTTGATGCGAAGATAACAGAATTCTGGTGACGAATAGTTTGTTTCGAGAGATGAAAAACTTGATAGTTCCTGGGAAAATGAAAACTGTTCTACAAGTCAAAGATAAAATCGAGAACCAAAACACGGGAGTCGAACGTCAAACACAACACAAAATCCTGCTACATCCGATCTAAATTGAAACTGGTTATAAAAGTGTGAGGTTATCAAGGGGACAGTCGTCAAGAAAGCCGTCGTTCTCGACGCCGGCAAAAGCCGGCATTTGGCGGCGTCCAAGACGACCGAGCTCGCCGTCCGAGTCGTCACGCATGCGCAGTCACCATTTTCGGACGGTTGCATGGATATTACACGCGGACGGTCGTTTTACAACGTTTCTCAACGTTTCGAAATAACGATCGCATTTTGATCAGCCGGAGGTTAGACCTCATTTGCAATTCACAACCGTGTTTCTGATTTATCACAACGCACCCTTGCTTAATTAGTGTTACAACTCAAACACTCGTCTGCAAAAAAACGACACCCAGGACTCACTTGACGCTGGCCCTAGGGATGAGGGAAGATGAGGAAGGTGTGGGCGGGAGAGAGGGATGAAGGGAAGTGACTTTATAGATGGACCACCAGATATGAGCCGAGCAGTATGCGTCTGTTGACACCACGGAGTACACCTACTGAGATGCCCAACTCGCGCAACTCCGTGGCACTTTTCCCGCACCACACTCCGCGCCGTGATGAGATTGCAGCCATCACCCTGATGTTGTAGGGTGCCACTCCTTTTTGCTCCGACACCGCTTGCCGTAGATCATCTCTATCATACTTTCCTATTATAGCCCGCCAGGTCCTGAATTATCAAATAAGTAGAGTCTTAGCACTATAAGAATAACAAGAAGTTATAATATGGGGTGTAATATAATTATTACATACTTAATAATTATTGAAAACGCTTTTTATTTCAAAAAAACAAAATAAAATATAAATATAAGATAATAATTTTCTCAACTTTAGGAATTACATTTGCCAAGGAGGCATCTCATATAGCTTTTCCAAATCTAGAAAGTGAATGTATGAATAAGGAAAATTAGGAATGTTGATATTCTCGTAGTGTATTATAGTAATAGTAAGGAAAAAAAGTTGTTTCGTTCAAATTTTTTGTTAATTCGAATTACCAATTAAATCCAAGGGCAGTCTCACTGATCAAATGCAAAACAGCCAAGAATTTCATCAAGACGCAAGACCTGATGAAAAAAAGGGTTATAGGTACTCTTGAACCCAAAATATATTTTGGAAGGTCAGAAACGTGAAAAATAGGTGGGTATATTGAACTCAGCGAATAAATTAATGCTACCCGAATATTCCACCAACTAGAAAGCAACGTTTTCACTTCTACTGATATGTAATCTTAGCAATCGATTTTTGTTCGGATGTGAGATCTTTGTCATTCCATCCCCAAATATCGTTATTATGATCCGATTTCTGTTCTTCCTCGTTTTCATTCGGATCATCTTGTTTTTTCTGGAGTGATCTGTCGCCTGTGCGAAGGGATCTCTTAATAATCATGTCTTTCTTTACTGTCTTGAGGTCACGGGCCCATCCGATTCGGGCGAAGAAGTCGATGAATGCCGTCGAAAAGTTCAAGTGGTATGGTAGTTCTGAGGTTTTGTAGTCCCACGGGAATGCATGATGGTAATTGTGCCATCCTTCGCCCATCGCAAAGAAAGAAACGAAGGGGTTCTCGGTGGAAGATATTGAGCTGAAAAAATTAATTAGATTTATATAATGAAAATACAACTAACAACCCCCACTTCTGAAAACTCTGAATAATTTTTTATCGACGCCGTTTACTGGCCATTCAGTTGAAATAACGTGTCAATATCAGCGCCTTCTATAGGCTAATAATCATCTCTTGAGACCCAAAGGAAAATGTATAAGTTTACCTATCGTAGGGTTTGTTGCCCCAGATATGAGCCGCACTGTTGACGAACCAAGCACCGTGCAGGACGATCAACCACCGCATAACGCCGCACAACTTCAACGCTGGCCATAATCTCAGTCCCCAGAAGTACATGGCAATGAACGCGGGAAGAAAGAAAGTACAAAGGGGCATCACGTAGGCGTAGTACCTGCAAAACACACAGAGGAATGTGATACAATTCAACCATGTTGTTCGTTTGTTCCAGTATTAGTGAGCCAATCAGAACACTATCGTAATTTTTCATAATAATTTCAATTCAAAAATCAATTGAATAAAATATGTAGTAAAGGTGGTATAATGGCATGTTCGTTGTAATGTAACTGGTATTCATACAGAATTATTGATGATCATAAAGTTATCAGTCAACTGATTGGGAATGGAGTCCTCAGAATCAAACTCCTCTTTTGCCGAGCTTTCGGTGAATTTATCGCCATCCTCAGGGCTCAAAGGATGTACCTATTACTGTGTGAGCATCACAGTGAGATTCCACCATAGTTGGTGGTAAATGAACTTGGGAACTATTGCAGGTAAAATGAAAAAAATGTAAACAAAGGGGGGGGGGGGATTTGAAATATCATGTCAGCTACAACAATACTAGGATAAACAGCCTTGGGAAAACAGCCTGTATGTTGTCTGTGTGTTTGTTATCTGGATCCCATTCCCAATCAGTTGACTGATAATTGTTTGTTGGGTCGATCTTCAACTCTTGCCGATCATAAAGTTATTTGTGGTTATATATTCAAATGTTAAAATTTCGTCCCGTTAGTTAAAATACCCTACGACTCATTACCTGACTTGTTGTGGTACACCAGATAATCGAAATCTATCTCTCAAACATCGACTTCTTCGCAACATCGTAAAGATTACTACACTAGAACTAATGTAAGTACCTACGACATCTGATTTTCCATTAATAATACATAGTTGACAAACAAGATTATGTTGTCGGAAACTTCCTTCCAGCAAAACATCGTTACCTCAAAGTTGTCGCAGTATGCATGATACTGGTTGACATGAAATTCCATTTGAAGAAAGATACCGTTTTGAAGAAAGATACCGTTGAATTCCGTGCTAGTAAACAAGAAAACTTATTACTTCTTCGATCACAACTTTCACATAGAAATTGGTTTTCGGTATACCAAGCAACCAACATTGACGCTGCTGCAGTGGAATTCCTTGGTATATTTCTTTCTAACCTGGATATTGCCTGCCCTTGGGTGAAAAGAAAAGTCTCGCATTTTAAAAAACCAAAGAGGTTTGCATTTAGTACAGAGCTATTGGAATTGCGTGAAAAATATCACTCATTTAGGGACTTAGCTCAATCTACTAGACTTGACCATTTTTTGGTTTTAGCTCGTAATGCCCGGAGATACTACAGAAAAGCCATCCAAAGATGTCAACGAGAAAATAACGATAATACTATAGAAACATCCAAAAATAAAATGAGAGCTTCGTGGCAGGTAGTGAACGACGTGCTGAACACAAAATCAAAGCGAAACCATCGTAAAGGGAATCTTAGCGCCTCAGGGTTCAGCGATGCTTTCTCAGAGGTTTTCGATCAACGTCTGCCTTGCGATGTTTCTGATGAGTTCCACCACTATTTAAGAAGAGCACCGTGTTTTGTGGACGAGTTCTCTCTTCAGCATGTATCGGTTGAGATGGTGTATTCGATTATCTGTTCCCTGAGCTCAAGTAAATCTGCAGATTACTACGGAATCGACACCACGATGGTAAAAGCTGTGGCTGACTTAATAGTCGAACCTCTAACTTATCTTATCAATCTATGTTTTTCTAGTGGTGGATTTCCAGATTGTCTGAAGATATCAGCAGTAACTCCTATTCCCAAAAAAGGAACATGCGCCAAGCATGAGGATTTTCGCCCTATCTCTAAGCTTTCAGTATTTGCAAAAATAATAGAAAAAGTGGTTATGAGTGAGTTGATCGAATACTTAGAGAATAGGGATATCCTCCATGCCAGACAGTTTGGATTCAGGAAGGGAAAAAGCACTAGCTTGGCAGCTTGTTCGGTTATTATGAATGCCCTTGATTCGCTGGAGGATGGAATGCTAACTAACCTTCAACTATACGATTTGTCCAAGGCCTTTGATCTTGTGCCCTTTAACCTTCTCTTGGAGAAGTTGGCTCATTATGGTGTGTCGGCGGCCTCCCTTGGTTTCTTTAAAAGTTACCTAGAGGGTTGGTCACAGGTGACGTTTTATGACGGCCAGCGATCGGAACCAGTATCAATTCCATGCGGTATTAAGCAAGGCTCAGGGCTCGGTCCCTGTCTATTCATAGTTTATATAAACGATCTGGCATACCAGGAGGAGAACCACCTTTCACTGTTTGCTGATGACATTACTGCGGTTGTCCATGCCTCATCTTTTGAAGAGTTAGACGCCAATATAGCCCGGACATCGTCTTTGATTTCAGACTGGTGCTCACAGAATGCACTTCGTTTAAATTTAAGTAAAACTCAGAGCCTGAACCTCTCGTTGAATGGTAGTAGGCTTGCAGAATCAGTGAACCTTTTGGGACTTCAGGTAGACAGTAGATTGTCGTGGCTGCACCATGTAGAAAAATTGTCCGCGAAGTTGGCATCTTGTAATTTTATGTTGAGCAGATTAGTCAGAAATGTATCGCCAAAAGTTCTACTCTCTGTTTATTTTGCTTGTTTCCAGAGCCATTTGTGCTATGGTGTCCTATTATGGGGGAACTCTCCGCACGCTGATGTCATTTTTAAACTCCAAAAAAAGGCGGTACGCACTCTAAGATACTTAAAGTTTAAAGAGAGCTGCCATGGTCATTTTAAGGAACTGCAGATTCTTACGTTGCCTAGTATATTCGTGAACGCCTGCTTGGAGTTTGTCTATACAAATATTTCCATGTATACGAGTTCCCAGCACAAATACGCTACACGTAAAAGGATGGATCTATGTATTCCCACCGCTCGTTTGGCGACTACTATGAAAACTAGCCCCTCACAAATTGGAGTGCGCCTCTTCAACCACTTGCCCCAGCACGTGCGAGACCTCAATTTAAAGCAGTTCAAAAGATACATCAAGAATGCTCTGATCAGCGCGGAACTGTATGATGTGCAAAGTTTTTTCTCCCTCACATTTCCATAACTCTTGACGACACCATCTCCAAAGACACTTTTGTTCATTTTGCTCTTATTTTATGTTATATGTTAATATTTTAATTAATAATTTTATATCTAAGCAGCAGAGGAATTATATACAAGTACTCTAGCTTGCAATCGTCGACTGTGATACCTATGTTTTGGTTCCTATTATTGTAATTATGTTGATGTGATTGTGTGTTAATTGTATTTTGTTATGGAGTGTGAATGTAAATTATTAAGTATGAATGTGATTGTTATAGTTTGTCCCCTTGTGATTTTGGCCGGGTCATGCTGGTCCGGCCGGTCTCGGGCGGCGGCCTCCGTTGGCGATTTTGGTTCTGGATCGGTGTCCGGTTTGAGGGGGGGGGGGGGGTGTCTCACCTCTTTCCCTTCTCGGCTGTTGGTCCTGGGACGCCGCCATGGTGGGTGGGGCCCGGGGCCGGTCGGGTGGCGCCCGGCCGGCACGCGGGAGGTTTCCTCTTAATTACACTCCATTAATTTTCCAAGATGATTAGTATATATATATGTATTCTATGGACCATTGTCACTGCAAAATTTTGTAACGACAAATAAAATTGAATTGAATTGAATTGAATTGAATTGAAGAAACGAGGAAAGTTCAGCTGAAATTTGGCCACTTCCGACAGCGAACGTTCATAATATGAATGTTGAATAATCAATCGCATATCATGTAAAGTAAACTTGCGAGATGTAACTGTCAACTGCCTTCTAAAGGTCCAGTGATAGGTATGGTGGGAGTGGGGAAATAGTCGGGATAGATGGGCTGGATTAATTTCATTATGAAAGTATATAAAAACCCCTAAAACCCCTAAAACCCCTTATCCCTTATTGATCGGGTGATTTCATTCTAATGTAACGATCAATTTATTTTACATAACAAGTAATTTTTTTGACGAATAAATGCCTGGAAAATCATTCGTTTTTTAAAAATTGAACACTTTTTAATTGATGAAGAAATGTAATGAAACATTCATTAGTACGGGTAAATAGGTAATTAATTGAGCCTCGCTGAGGGATGGTTTCGTCCTAAAAACTCTGGTATCAAAAAATTCTTTAAAATTTTCGCTATTTTAAATTAATGAAAAAACAATAACTGTACATCACAAGTTTTCAAGCTAGAATTTTGAAAATGTGTTGCTTTTTGGTTTATTATTTTCAATAATAAGCCATTGGAATCGAGCAAGAAAAAAAAATTTTAACCCCCCCTCAAAATTTGATGTTTTACGTTTCAAGGTACGTAGAATACGAAAATCGAATAAAATAATTTCCGTCCGTCCGCCGTCCGCCGTACGCGGCACTTTTCTTAGCAACACTGGACCGATTTGGTTCAAATTTGGTATATGGGCTCCATTTGGGGTCTAGTTGTGCCGCGAAGCTTTTGGTTGGTGTAGGTCACTTCTAAGGGGTGAAAATTAAGGGTTGAAATTTTCAAGAGTGCCCTAGCTCGAAAACTCTCGAAATAAAGGTATCGTTTTTTCACCAATTTTAAATAGTATTGAATTTTAGAAAATTTTTGAGACCACCCGGAGCTTTGTAGGACAAACTGTTCGGTCCCTACGAGTACTTGAAGGTTTTCCTTCGATAAAACAGAATCATGAGTGTGAATCGCAAAAGAGGTCTAATCTCCATTCAAATTTCATCGGACTAAAATGCGATCGCTGTTCATTTCTTCGATTTGTATAAAGTTTTGCCTTCTGCGTAACCAGTAATCAAATTTCCTTATGAAGCTTTCTATTTTTCCAATCGATTGTGAAGCGTTTAGTTCTTTCTAATAAACTTGATTGTGAAGGTGTGAAGCCAGTATGGTGTGGTAGGTAGTTCCTAGCTGGTAGGTAAAAAAAAGTTGGTAGGTAAAAGAAATGTTGGTGGGTAAAAAACGCTGCAAATCATTGCTCAAAGGCTTCTTCACTCTTCAGATCACTGATCAGCTGAGTGAGCTCCGAAGCCATTTTCAATCCTATTGAATGGAAGTGCTCTTCCAGGCGTCTCCAGCATTCGAGAAGATCTTCTTCACTCTTCAGATCACTGATCAGCTGAGTGAGCTCCAAACCCATTTTTACTCCTATTGAATGGAAGTGCTCTTCCAGGCGTCTCCAGCATTCGAGAAGATCTTCTTCACTCTTCAGATCAGTGATCAGCTGAGTGAGCTCCAAAACCATTTTTACTCCTATTGAATGGAAGTGCTCTTCCAGGCGTCTCCAGCATTCGAGGAGATCTTCTTCACTCTTCAGATCACTGATCAGCTGAGTGAGCACCAAAGCCATTTTCAATCCTATTGAACGCAGGAAGCTGAAATTTGAGAGGGAAGGTCAAGGGAGAATACAGATGGTGGTAGGTGCTATTGATGGAGAACCAGTGATCTATACAGAAGGGAACTCTGTGGGCGTCGGTGGTCTAGTGGACAGTGTACCGGACTGCGGTGATAAGATGAGGACCGTCTAGCGGGGACGCGCGTTCGAGTCTGGTCGTCGCAGAAAGTTTTCTGTCTATTAGACGATCGGCAATCTCTCGTTCCAACCCAGGGCGGTGATGTTTGGGAAGCCATGAGCGAAATCATCAGAACAAATTCTGATCTCCCCTTAGGGAGACAGCTGATGACGTCCGCGACGCCAAGAATGGCAGTCGGACGAAAATTCAACCTGAAATGGTTGCTTACTTTACTTTACTTTTTTTTTACTTCTTCTTCACTCTTCAGATCACTGATCAGCTGAGTGAGCACCAAAGCCATTTTCAATCCTATTGAACGCAGGAAGCTGAAATTTGAGAGGGAAGGTCAAGGGAGAATACAGATGGTGGTAGGTGCTATTGATGGAGAACCAGTGATCTATACAGAAGGGTGATCTATACAGAAAATAATAAACCTTTGAGCAATGATTTGCAGCGTTTTTTCTTTCCATTCCTTTGAAGTAACTGACACAAACCAAAAGCTTCAGGACACAACTAGACCTCAAATGGAGCCTATATACTAATATACAAACGGAAAAAAATTCATTTTCAGGATTTTTTTTTTTTTTTCATTTTCGGATCTAAGTAGGTACCTTGAAACTTGAACCGTAAAATACTGTGGGGGGGGGGGGTTACACTTTTTTTCCTTGTTCAATTCCAAAGGTTCTTTATTCAGGGTGTCCGCGACCTAGAAAACCGGGAAAACTCAGGGAATTCAGCTCTACTGAAAAACTCAGGGATTTTCATTTTCTTCCCACAAAACACTAAAAAAGCCCAAACGCCAAACCAAAAAAATAAAAAACGTCTGCCAAGTGGGTGTGGCACATAGCTTCCTCGTATCCATAACCCGATTGTATAGATGATCCGATGCATAGTAGTTAATCTCAAAACACCAATCTCTAAGTACCTTCCACTACCCTCATAGGGGACCATCTACACGGAATCTGGAAAATCCTAGAAAATTTCATCAAATTCGAATGAAAAATTAAGTGAGTAGATGTATGTGATTGGATCAAAAATATTCTTAGCCTCGACTGGGATTCGAACCCGCGATCCTTAGAGCACAAACAAGACTCAATTCTCTGCGCTATTGAAGCCTCGTGTCTCTCACAGGAGACCGTTCCTCTATGAATTAATCCCTCTATGAAAAACAATTCTCTACGATTTTCATAGGGGACCATCTAAACTCTACTCTGTGACATCCCTGAAAATTTCATTGAAATCGAATGGAAAATGTAGAAGTTATGGCAGTTACATGGAAATTCACGTTTGCGCATGCGCAGTGGCTACTATCAGTCCGAAGGTGGCGATTTTCATAGGGGACCATCTAAATACTAATCTGTAACATCCCTGAAAATTTCATTGAAATCTGATTGAAAATGTAGAAGTTATGGCCGTTACAAGGAATTCACGTTTGCGCATGCGCAGTCGCTTCTATGAGTCCGGGGATAATGATTTTCATAGGGGACCATCTACAACCTAATCCACATAATCCCTGAAAATTTCATCGAAATCGAGTGGAAAATGTGGAAGTTATGGCCGTTACAAGGAATTTCACGTTTGCGCATGCGCAGTAGCTACTATCGATCCGAAGGTGGCGATTTTCATAGGGGACCATCTAAATACTAATCTGTAACATCCCTGAAAATTTCATTGAAATCGGATGGAAAATGTAGAAGTTATGGCCGTTACAAGGAGTTCACGTTTGCGCATGCGCAGTCGCTTGTATCAGTCCGAGAATGATGATTTTCATAGGGGACCGTCTACACACCAACCCGCACAATCCCTGAAAATTTCATCAAAATCGGACAATAACTTCATATAGTTATGCGCGTTACAAGGAATTGATGACAGACGGACAGACAGACACACAGACAGACAGACACACAGACAGACAGACAGACAGACACGGAACCAAAATTGTTCAACAAGGTCTAAAACGCAAAACGCGAGTGAAAATTTTGATTTTGGAGAACTTTTTTTTTTCGTCCTTGAAAAGTGAAAACAAAGCTTCCTTTGGTAGACTCGGAAGCAATAAAATAAAATAAATGTATGTATGTAAATGTATAAATTTGTAATGAATATAAGTGTAATAAATTTGACTCAAAGGTGGAGAGGGCATGCTAGAAAAATGGATGAATAAATCAAATTTTAATGATGAAGAAAACGGCCAGGACTTACCTGAAGCCGCGCCGGCCCTAGGGATAATAGATGATGAGGAAATTGGAGGTAGGGAAGAAGAATGGAAGGATGAGCTCCTATGAAACAACCACCAGTTCAGGTATGAGTAATGAAGAACGCGGGTGGTTACACCACAGAGTACACCTGCCGAGATGCCTAACTCAAGTGACTCCGTGTCACAGATTTTACTCGGTAGTCCCAGAAGGTATCCTCTTGAACATAAGACTCCTGGGCCCATCAGAAACGAATTGATTTTCAAGAACCTAGTTTATTTATCCACCTGATCAATGAGGAGCTCAATTTGTCATTCGCATGCTTTACAATTTCAGACTGGCTCCGTCATACATGTCATCTAGGTTGGGCCCTCAGTTAGGCCCTCATCTGATCAGGAAGAAATTTATCGAGAGCTTAGCGAAAAAAAAACTAATTAAATGAAGAAAAAGAAACTTAATAATAATAATTATTATTGTCAATTATTGTCAGCACTTGTAAATTACGTGTACTCACTTTCTCTGCCACATGACAATTTTATCCGCTTCTATATCAGACATGTCGATGAGCTTCCCTTTCAGTTTGACGTCCGGATGTTTTTTCACCATCAGCCAGCCCATGTGGGAAAAAAAGAAACCTCTTTTGGCGTTGTGAGGGTCAGCATCCGTGTCCGTGAACTTATGATGGATCCTGTACATAGTAATGTAAAAAGAATGTTATTTATCAACACTTATTTAGAGCACCAATTTTTATTCCCTAAATGTCCAAGTATGACGAACTTGAATAGTGAATTATTTGTATTATGTTGGATTTGAATGATTTCATTATTTGTATTGTTTTTTTTCAGCCTTATGGCACTTGCAGTGTTATTGAACCTGTCCGTGTTTGTTACCGTAGGGAACATCAAACTATTACTTAATTCCGCTAAGTTGATCTGGACACGGAGTGAATAGAAAATATAGCGTTGGCTGTATGCCCCTGTCTCTCGTGAATGTGTTCTGAGAAGAGATTTTAAAGAATTTTTGACCGAGAAACTACAAAGGATTTTCATAATTGAGAGATTTTAGAACTAATTTTGAACTAACTGAGCACTAGAGAGTCAGCAAATATTCAAAAGATTTGAGCTACGTATAAACCGAAATACTACGGTGGGATTTTCGCTTAAGGCTCAGTCGTTTGCCTTCCAGTGTACAACCGATGCTGTCAGTAATAGACATCACAGTTTCGTCTCGTATCACCTGTAGTAACGATTCATAAGTGTTCTTCAACTATTTAAGCCTAAAACAATCTGTTGGCAGAAATGTTATTTTAATAGCTAGGTATCTTAAATTTATTGTTAACTTTTATTCAGGATTTTGATGGTCTCTACAGAACTAAATATTATAACAAAAATTTCACTAACATCAACATGGTTTGCCGAAAATTGGCTGAGACTGCCTTCAAACATAGAACTAAGGCGTACGCAAATAAGTTAAAACTTTTAAAAATAGGATTAATTTTTTACAAAAAAGTATTAACATTTTTAGAAATCAAATTAATTTTTTTTTTTGCAATCAAACTATTCTTGAGAACTAAATTAAATTTTTCCACAACCTACAGTAAATATTATTAATTTGTACAAACATTAAATTTATTGCAAAAGGTTAATTATTTGTGGAAAGAAGTAAAAAAACTAAAAAAAAGTTTAAAAACGTTGTAAAACGTTTAATATTAATGTTCAAATGCTGTACGTCACTTCGGTACCCCTTGATTCTTCAAACCAGTACATCAAACTATCGGTAGTTGTGCTTTTTGATGATTTTTCTCATTTTTAGTACTCAATTTTTCGCTAAAGGATTCTCTCGGCACTTGAAACAACAATATTATGTTTAAAATAAACCGAGGATCCGATTTTCGGAACATCGTTGGTACCAAAGATACTGATTATACTCTACCTGTGGTCTCTGACGAACTCATAGATAGGATTCATGAAGGCGGTGCTGTTGCTGAAAACGAGGAGAAGACGAAGTGGAGTGTTGGCTTTGTAACTCCTGTGGGACCATAACCTGTGGGCTCCAGCTGTGACGCCTATACCACTGAAGAATATCAGCCCCACTACTGCAGTAAAAATATATATGTATTAAAATAAAGGACAGATGAATCACAATGCAGGAACATATCTTTGGATAGTTTTGGACTATCCATATTTTGGATTACATAACACCGTGATGGTGATATTCTAACTATCTCAGATGTCATAACCAATCACAACAATTATATTCATTGAATTATGAGTTTTCACTCCTTGTTTTTCCCCTGTTTCCATACGTAAGAACAGTCAAAGTTTTTAGAGAGGTACCCGAAGGACCAGTAAAGAAAGGTAGGTTATAGGCATCATGAGTCCTAGGATTAGCCTAGCAAATTCCATGAATGAATAATTTACCTAGCAAATTGCATGAAGAGAAAAAGGCTTGTATTTTTGCTCATGTGTAGAGGCTTATATTAACCCTAGGGCGATGCAACTCAAGCGAGACCATTAGCGGACTCCTAAACATTCTAACAACGTCAAACGGAAAATAAGAAAATTTCGCTTGCGGATCTAAAGTTTCCGCTCCGGAATCACAGTGGGGATATGAAATTCAAAGGGGATCAAGACTCGACAAATCTGAATTAGTCGCGAAATCGAATTACAAATTGATATACTAATATTGTTAGTGTAGGTTTCTTATTATAGACTCCGTCGTAACCAGCAACTCGAGTACAAGAAGCGAAGCCCATTCAATGTAGGGACATCATCATCAGGCCGTCGAAAGTCTCTCTCTCTCTGGTTACGACGGATTCTCCAATAATGTACTATTACAATTATTTCGTTCTTATTACAAGGGGAACTAACTCAATAATATAGAGTTAGTTCTCCTAGTAATAAAATATATTTCTCCTAGTAATCAAATATCACAGCCAGAAAGACCGAATTATAGTCACATACGTACTAACTTTCAGAATTTTAGTCTGTAACAAAGTAAATTTTGATTTTCGAGGATTTTTAACTCACATCCGAAAAGAGAAAACAGTTTTAGATACCCGGAGACAAAATTAGTGGTGACAATGAGTCAAAAAAAGTATGCCAAGTGGGCGTGGCACATTGCTTTGCTTAATCCGAGTGTATACATAGATGATCCGATGCATTGTAGATAATCTCGAAACATCAATCTCTAAGTACCTTGCACTATCCTCATAGGGGACCTACTACACGCCAATCCGAACTATCCCTGCAAATTTCATCAAATTCGGAAGAAAAATGTAGAAGTTATGGCTGTTACAGAAATTTTAGGTTTGCGCCCGCGCAGAGACGCCAACCTTCACAACCCTTGAATATTTCATCGAGAACGGACAATACCTTCGTATAGTTTTTCTCGTAACAAGGATCTCATGACAGACAGACACACAAACACATTGACACACAGACGTTTAGAAGCACAGTCAGACAGACACGGAACCGAAATTGTTCAGGAAGGTCTAAACCGTAAAACGCGAGTGAAAATTTGATTTTGGAGAACATTTTTCCTTTCAACATTGAAAAATGAAAACAATCCTTCCTCTACTTTGGTAGACTCGGAGGCAAAATGACGATTATGGGAAAAAATGAGTGACAGTTGATAAACTGTTGGTATGAAACAAGTTGATTTCTCCCTGAAAATGTATGCCCATTACACAATATAAGGTAGGTAGGTACTAAAAATACTAAAATACTAAAAATAAATATGTAATTTTAAAAAATACTAAAAAAAAGTTTATAATTCATTGGAACACGGAGGTACATCTTCAATGTCTAATTTTTACAAATTAAGATCCATCATGAGAAATGTCTTGGACTTTTTGGCAATACTTATCGTTTTCACCATCATCACCATTTTATACGTTTTATCATATTTTAACATGTTTAATGTTTTAGGGCTGGGGGTCATTCTGTGAATTCCGACACGCAAATCTGCAACGCTTTTTTTTTCTTAGTTACCACGGACCGATTTCTTAGTTACCACGTTATATCGGCTCCATTTGGGGTCTAGTTGTGCCAAGATGGTCACTGATCAGCTGAGTGAGCTCCAAGGCCATTTTCTCTCCTGTTGAACGCAGGAAGCTGAAATTTGAGAAGCAGGGTCAATGGAGAATGCTGAAGGCGCCTGAGTGGTCACTGATCAGCTGAGTGATCGGCAATCTAATTTCTCCCTTGCGAGGGAAAAACATTAAACATGATTTAATGTTTTTCCCTCGCAAGGGAGGAATTGAACGGAGATTTATTTTAACATGTTTAATGTTTTAGGGCTGGGGGTCATTCTGTGAATTCCGACACGCAAATCTGCAACGCTTTTTTTTTCTTAGTTACCACGGACCGATTTCTTAGTTACCACGTTATATCGGCTCCATTTGGGGTCTAGTTGTACCAAGATGGTCACTGATCAGCTGAGTGAGCTCCAAGGCCATTTTCTCTCCTGTTGAACGCAGGAAGCTGAAATTTGAGAAGCAGGGTCAATGGAGAATGCTGAAGGCGCCTGAGTGGTCACTGATCAGCTGAGTGATCGGCAATCTAATTTCTCCCTTGCGAGGGAAAAACATTAAACATGATTTAATGTTTTTCCCTCGCAAGGGAGAAATTGAACAGAGATTTATTCTTCGAAGCTATTCTCCATTAGCTCTCTCTTTCTTAACCCTCAACAGACAGATGCCTTTAGTGTCACACCAAGGACAGATTGGCGTACTTAGTACCGCATGCCTTTTTTGCGCTTCCCACAATTCATTTCGAACTTTAATGCATTCCCAGTACTTGCTTACTCTTTTCAAGGATTCAAAGATACTTTAATTATTAAAAGAACGTAATTTCTCCAAAATAAACCACAAAAACTTTGAATTATCTCAATAATTGAATTTTTTTTAGATTAGAAGTCGGAAATCCTTTTCTACTGTTTAGTTATTGCTCATAATATGTTACTCATAATAATATTACTACGTAATATTATTACGGCATTATTTACTCATTAGGGTATTTTTCGCTATATTTCTATCTATGTATCCAAATCCATGACAAATCGAAAGAAATTTATATCAGTAGGTGCAAGTTTTCTATATGAGTCTCGGGAAATATTTGAATTTGAAAATTGTCTCAAACAATTGTGATGAATAGGAATGATTTCAGTAAACTTCAACCCATTTGAACGACCATTCATTACGATAATGTTCCCGAATCAACTCGTCAACTGGCGGGATATGGCAGACAGATTGGCGCCTAGAGTGCCCCCAAGACCATTTTTTTGCACTTAAACCGTCACGTGCCGAACAATGAGTAATCTCAAGGGTTGAGTAAGATTATAGGTCTAGACGGGAGGATTGGGTTAGAGGTTAGGAGGGATGTAGGGGGTCTACGGAGCACATCTCTCATGATCATTGCACTTTTTCCTTTGAAGTAGCAGTCAGTGCCGCCTATCTGTCCGTTTAGGGTTAATACTCTTTCACGCAGCTCCTGTTTTGTTTTTCCTTCTAAGTTGTTGAAAATAAATTGTGTTTAAATATTTAAAAAAAAATTATAAATGACCACTTACTGTACAGTCTCAGTGACATGTCCATGTTGAAGAGGAAGTTGTAAAATTCGAAGACAAATATCAAGTGGACTATTGACATGCCCACTACGTTTTTCCATACTATTTCCATCTCATATTTGGGAGGGTTGGCTCCATCCTTAGTTTCATCCGTTTGCAAAACTTTTGCATCTGAATTCGTCACCAATTCCGTCTTCGGAACCTCTTGAGCTACTGTGAGCGTCATCGGAATATGTAGTAGACTCACTGTATTGAAAGAAATTTGATTGAAAGAAATTTGATATCTTAGAATACTGTACTTGGCTATTTAATTTTCAAATCACTTTTCATCACTTCGGGTGATGCTTCCGAATCGTTGTTGATATCTTGTCCATAAGGAGAAGTTGGATTGAGTTTTGCTCAAATAAACGAGTTCGAGATTTTGCGTATACAGGAGTAGGTGTCTAATCCAAATCAGCCAATTGGACACCCCCGACCAAATTATTCGGAATGGTTAAAAAAAATACACCTGTACTGAATTTACTTATTAGCAAGACTTCAACAAGTTGGTCGGAATTTCATTGAACGGAGAAATGCGTCTTTGAAGGGACTGATGTTGTATCCTAAGGAACTAATTGTTGTTAATAAATTGATAGGTGGGTTGGCTAATTCATTATCCTGCTCTAGGTGAGTGATACTTCAAATGTTGGTACCATATTAATAGAAAATTATTAAATTGATGAAGCGTGTAGAAGTGATTGGAAAATCTCATCGTAAGAGGCAATCATAACTCAAGTTTCAAATACAAATGAAACCATCCAAACGATCAACCATCGTTATATGTGTTTATTGTGAAGTTAATTGGATCACTGAACTGACTGAAACTACGTGGCTTCCTGCGATCCTAGTCCCGGATACAAAACACCCCCACTCACATACATAACTACACCAGTCATTAGAAGATTCTAGTCGCAGTTCTCACGAAGTGTATTGAAGGTTGTCTCTGTTACTCGGTGGGAATCAGAAACACGAGTGGGAATCGCACATGAACATTCATCGAGGAGGTGAACCCAATTTCATCCGACCAAACGCAATACTGGTTTATTATTTTCAATATTGAATCTTTGGAATCGACCAAGGAAAATTATTTTTAACCCCCCGTCAAAATTAAAATTTTGTGGTTTACGTTTCAAGGTACGTAGAATCCGAAAATCGAATAACAATTTCCCATTCGTCCGCCGTACGCGGCACTTTCCTTAGTTCCTTAGTTACCATGGACGGATTTTGATGAAATTTTGTATATGGGCTCCATTTGGGGTCTAGTTGTGCCCCGAAGCATTTGGTTAATGTCTGTCACTTCTAGGGGTTGACAAATAAGGGCTGAAATTAAAAATTACTTTCAATGTGAAGGTTTTTTTTAAAGGCATCCACATCTTTGGGTAATGATTTTTGCTGGTTTGTACTTTCAGGTTCAACAATTGTTAGTCTTGCGCGATAGTATGGAAAATTGTTACAATTAATTGGATGGCCTTGTTCTTTGTGGTCGGGTAATTTTAAAGAAGAATAATGAACCATTAACCAATAATTTGCAGTTCTTTTTTTTGTTGTTATCAATAACGAAAATTTGGAATCAACCAAGAAATCAAAACAAGAATCAAAAAACGCTGCAAATTATTACACAAAGGTTTATTATTTTTCCATGTAGATTACTTGTCTGCAAAGCACACTGCTTTGCCATTGTCACCGTACCAACCGTAGATACTACCTCCCTACCACGTACCTAGAGCGATCGCATTTTGGTCAGCTGAAACTTGAACGGAGATTAGGCCTCTTTTGTGATTCACTCTCGTGTTTCTGAATTATCGTAAGTCCAACCCTTAAGTTCTCGTAGGGAGCGACCAAACCAACAGAGCTCCGCGTGGTCTCTAAAAATTATAAAAATTCAATACTATCTTAAATTGATGGAAAAACAATACCTTTATATCAACATTTTTTGAGTTAGGGCGTTTTCAAATTTTCAACCCTTATTTTCCAACCCTTAGAAGTGACGGACATCAACCAGAAGCTTCGGAGCACTACTAGACCCCAAACGGAGCCCATAAACCAAATTTCATCAAAATCGGTCAATGCTAAGTGAGGAAAGTGCCGCGTACGGCGGACGGACGGCCAAATTTGTCTTCGATTTTCGGATCTACGTACCTTGAAACGTAAACCATCAAATTTTGAGGGGGGGGGGGGGTAAATTTTTTTGTTCTTGATCGATTCGAAAGGTTCATTATTGAAAATAATAAAACAAAACTCAACTACCCCTCAAAATTCAATTGTTTGTTTTTCAAGGTATGTGAAATCCAGAAATCGAATTAAAATGTCTCGAAAATGTTGATGAAATTTGTCGATCAAAAATAGTTTAATGCGCGTTCATAGTGAAATTCATCAGAACCCGTGGATCCAACCCAAGCATTTGTACAAAACACGAATGTGAGATTGCACATGACATGTACATTTCCGTACATTGTACGGAAATGAGTCCAATTTCAGCTTATCAAATGCGTTCTTTTTTCGTTTGTTTGATTAGGTAGAATTTCGTTAATTGGATCAAAATAATTGAAGGCACCCAAAACTTTGGAATAACGATGCTTAGCTGTAAGAACTTTCTATCCAAATAGTCTGTACAACCCTGCGCGATAATATGGTTGTGAGCTTAATGGAAAAGCTAAGGTCTTCGCAGATCTTTACAAAAAAATTATGAACCTTTGCCTAATAATTTGCAGCGTTTTACAAAGTTGTGTATTCTAGGGGTTGCAAGGAAATAACCCGTAAATCTCTAATATAATGATATATAACACGAGCCCGCTGTTGATGACTCACAGGCATTTCAATTCGTTTCAAAACATTAGGGACCCAGTAATAATCAAATTATGTTAATTAAATAACATCCTTTAACCCAAGTGCTATTGTTTCATATTTTGGATTATTATATTGCCCCTTATTATGATTAAGTTCATGCACAAACGTATCTGTCTATTTTGAACACATTACGCTCCATTACAAATAAGCAAAGATTTTGAGAATGAGAAATTGTATGTATCCTAAAAAATTAGTGATGCTGAACAAAATACGTAAGCAAAGTTTCTTACTTATTTGTACCTATGATAAATGTAAATCAATCAATTTAATCACCTTAATAGGCTACCTCTGTCGTACGTGCTCAGAATCATTATAAAAAAAACTTTTAAAATATACAGTGAATAAGTGGACAAAGTCAACTCAAATATTTTAATTGATATATGTAGGGGGGAGGGGTTGAATTATTTAAAAAATACTAGGTTTTAAGCGGGAAAACAAATTAATTGGGAAATTGGCTCTGACTTAATATATAGGAAAAGTCCTAGGTACCTTTGCTGCGACGAGTCGGGGGCCCCCTGGTAGCTTCTCGTGGTAGTTTCTTCGAAGAAACTCCGCGGATGGTAAGTCCGAGCCAATATAAGTGGTTTTATAGGGGTGAGACTGCACTGGTATGACGAATAAGCGAATTCTGCGGGAGGACAAACGACTAGCGCAACTTCATTAGCGATACTGCCTATCAACTAGAGATGTGTCGTTCAGGAGTGAATGTATTGAAAAGACCTTATCTTCAAAACGACCTTGTCTGAACTGATTGGGTTGTCAAAATGAACACGATCATTGGTTCATCAACCCACCAATCGAGTTTTCCCACAACATGGATGTATAATATTTATTTGTATACATGCATGTATGTACATGGATCATTATTGTGTGAAAATGATATGAAATAATCAACAAAAAGAAGTAGATGGAAGTGATTTTCTAAGCAAAACCTTCCATCATCCAAGTGAAGAATTACGTCCGAATGAATGTAATTCTAAAATGACAAAACTGAAAGACCAAAAACACTCAATGACTGATTCATACGATTCGTTTTGTTTTTTTAGATTTTGTCGATCCATTCAAATCGCCTCCTCACCTACTCATTGTAACCTATTCCGACTCGTTCTGTTTTTCGACTCAGCGTTTTTTCGAGCCACGACCTGGATCCCAACGTTCCGACTCGTTCCAAAAATCTCTATCAGCTCGCGCTGCAGCGTAATCTCTTGCTTGATGGAGTCAACACTTTGACACACATTATCAACAAATGTCTGGTTAAGAATAGCGTAAGATGCTAGTGGATAACATCCACCCTCGTCATGAGCCAATTGCACCAAAGTGCTTTGGGCTAAAAATGCACTAGGCTTCACTCCAAATACCAATGCGTTGAGTTAGTATTCAACTATTTCCCCATCAACTTGAGGTCGGGAAAATAAATGTTGGTATTTGCGATGTACATTTACTTATCTGTACATCTGGTGGAGATCGCAACATATGACCACTGAACCTAGTCGAAAATGAGTCAAAATGTCACAAATGTCCTTTTGAAGTTTTGGACCCCGTAACAGCACATCATTAAGACTAGCAGAAGCAGCATCAAGACGAAAGGAAACGTTGAAAATAGTTCTAACTTTAGTGAAGGTGCTATCTTTAAGAACACAATGATGCGGGATTACATAATCAGCGGGGTAAAGCGCTCGACTCATATGCTCCGATTCAATAAATTCATCCATCTAGCGGCAGTATTCATCAAACACAGCGAGTTCACGTTTCAGTCTTCGTTCAAGAACCTTTTTGAACAAAATTGTGTGTATTAGGAAGCGTGAATTTTCCAGGCACGAACGGCAGTTGTACTATGTACCGTCCAGATTCGTCCCGCGAGTGTGACTAAGAGAAATGCTTCTCACAACAAATGTAATCAGGATGTTCTGGGTAAACTTCCTTAACTTCTTCAATTTCCCAAAATTTTCGATTTGAACAGTCAAGCTGTCCGCAACACGTGAGGAGAGCGGTCGGAACAGAATCGTGAATTTCAGCTGGATCCGAAGGGACTGATCCACCTATGACCCAACCAAATATGGTGTTAATGGCAGCGGGTTGACCTTATATGACCTTATGACGTCATAAGGATCTGACAGTATGCTATGGTACAGGTCAGCACCGAGTAGAAATTCAATGACAGATCTCTTATGGAATGATGGATTGGCAAGTGATAGGTGTTTGACTTGTGATATAATTTCTCATCGACTGGAAAATTTGGTGCTGAAATTTGAGCTAAAATTTGAGCGTTTGCGCACAAATGATTATTTGGAGAGCGGGTAGACGTAATTGAACAATAGACAGTTCCTCTGACTTAGAGTGGTTGTGCATTTGAGACACCAAAAATACCCATGGTAGTGTGTTTTCTAGGTAGTCCAAGTTTTTGCACACATGACTCCGAAATCAAACTGACTTGCGAGCCGTTCTCCAAAATGGCTTTCACAAGGCGAGGTATACCTTTTTTGTCTCTAATGTGTGTAATTGCAGTACACAACAGAACATCTTTACGTGAATTAGACGAATTTACAATATTACAAGTGACAGCTAAATGGGTAGTAGGCGTGTTATATCGAGAGATGTTATTCGACAGTTTGCGGGGAACCATGAGAAGCGGTTGAATCATTATTATCGCATTGAGCGTTCTGATTTCGAGGCGAGAAATGCAATAAACTATGGTAAGTGCTAGCTTGACATTCGTTACAAGTAGATGTACAGCGGCAGTGAGATCTTGTTTGAAATCCTAGACAACCATAACATAGATGGTTCTGTTTAACAAAAGCGTGGCGATCAAAAACTGAAAATTTCTTGAAGTCGGTGCAATGATACAGTGCGATCCAGTGCATTCAGGGCATTTGGTGGAATCCAAATGCTTTTGGAGTCCGTAGTTGTTATCAAAGAGGTTCTTGAGTGAAATGTCCTAGGCGGTTTTTCCATATTTTTAGGTTTATCAAATTTTTCCGAAGTTTTGCAATCATTGGGAGCCAATTCTAAAATTCGCACTTGATCCTGAACGAATTTAATCAGATAGGCAAATTTTGGTGTAGCATTAGAAACGTTTTTATTTTCGAAATCAACTCGCAAGGGTTCTGGAAGAACCCTGACTCCGATTTGCATTACAAAAAAATCGAATAGATCCTGTATTCCCAGTACCTTTAGTGCAGTTATATTGGTACCGAAAGCTTCCATAAATTTGATCAAAGCAGCGTGCCAACTCGAAGTCATTGGTTTAAACGACAATATTTTACCCAATAATCTTACATTTTGGAACCGTTTGGTGAGTGTTTCGTATGCGATCAAATAGTTAACTTCAGTGATTGGTAAATTTTCGATCCAATTACAATGCGTGGGATCTCAACAAGCTCCTTAGGTGCGTGAATTTTTCGATTTTGGAGTAGGATCCATTGTTGTGTATGAGCGTGGAATACAGAGCGAAAAAATTGGGCAATTTTTCAATGTTTCCATCGAATGGTTCGATTTCTATTTTGGGTAGACGACATTTCGGTGAAGGAGGTTCCTGGTTAGAAGAACCTGAGGGTTGTGGGGGCGGTTGCGGAGGGTTCGTGAACAACATAGAACGTGAAACAGATTGAACTGCGAAGTACATCTCTTCGTACTTGGTGTATGGAGTTACAACATTGACCTGATTCTCATCATCTAAGACGGAATTGAGATCGCCGACCTCATCACTCAACTCATCAATAAATTTCAAGATTTTTATAGCGAGATATGAATGCTTCAGTATCATTGGGTACGGGTTGTTGTTCTCTAGAAATGGTATCCTTGCATTTTTTGCTGATTTCGTAGAGAGTTGTAAGACGTAGTAGATACTTCTGTCGTCTACGCTCGAGTGAATCGACTCTACTTTTAGCGTTTTCGGCCATGGGGAATATGAACAAAGGTAGTAGGATAAAGGTAATAAAGGGCAAAGAGATAGGAACTGAATAGCGCTAGTTACTACAAACCTAGTAGGGAATTATAGCAAAAAGTTGCAAAAATTCGGTCAACGAACAAAGTTTCAATATCTATCTGATTTTATGGAAAGAATTTACAGTACAATTTACTGTAATATCCGTAGATCGAAGGACCATAAAATGTAAGGGGGGTTTTTAATTATCAAAACAATAGTAGGTTTTTAAGCGGGAAAACAAATTAATTGGGAAATTGGCTCTGACTTAATACACAGGAAAATTCCTACCTTCGCTGCGACGAGTGGGGGGCCCCCTGGTAGCTTCTCGTGGTAGTTTCTTCGAAGAAACTTCGTGGATGGTAAGTCCGAGCCAATGTGAGTGGTTTTAGAGGGGTGAGACTGCATTGGTATTGCGAATAAGGGCTTTGACGAACTCAAAAGGGATGAAAACCAAGTTTTCTGCGGGAGGACAAACGACTAGCGCAACTTCATTAGCTATACTGCCTATCAACCGATATCAAACGGTACGGTGCGAGCATGTCCTGACTGGATGCCTGCTCCATATATCGATTGTCGGGCGAATTATTATTGGGGAATGAATTGGATTAGAAGAAGTCCCTTCCTCCAATATATTATCCCAGAAGAATAAAAATTATTTATTATTTGCCTAATATTGGAACCACACACGTAAGTGTATGACAAAATTAATATCGTAACCCATTATTATTAACATTATTTCCGATTATCACTGCGTATTTTCTTTTGCCAAGAGGAAAAACCCAGTTATTTTTATACATTTTAGTAAAGAAATTCGTCAATTATTATTATTGAACTTACCTTATTGGAAATAGACTTTAGTCAGCACCATGCGTAACATTCATATCATCACCAACTCAGGCAATGGATTCGCGGCCGAATGAGATCTGAGAAAAATTAGCCTAGACTTTATGGAATTAACTATTATTAACTGGAGGGGAGATGCATTCATTCGCACAAGGCTAAGGTAAATAACGTGACTCCGAGCCCTGTGGGATAGTTAATTGATTAGGTAATTGCATTAACAGAAATAAATTCATAACTACCTTCCTTGCTCATTAGAAGCACTTAATCAAGAATCTCGTATACGAGTTCATAAATATGAACCTCCCACATTACCTGTTTCCCATAGATGCTCACAACGATTATTTTCAGTTGTTCCGTGATCCTTGCATTACTTTCGATGTCTCTAAGAGTCCTTGTTCCATTTATCATAGTATGACCCAGAATCCACACCTCACGTCGAAAGAAACCATATTCGTAACAAAATTATCATGAAATTCATATCCAGATGTTCTAAATTTTTTGCAAGTACAGTAATAAAGGCGTGCAATAGAACGAAACACCTGCCTAATAAGAATTTATCTTTGAAGATAGGGGACTTGTGCCTATTGGATCACCATGTTAGTTCGCTTTTGTCATATCGCTAGGTGTAGAGGTGATTAAGTCAATCAAATTATCATTTTGCGCAATCACAAAGGTAGAATACCTACTTGAGAAAGACTGGGTATGGTGCTGCAGAAAGGATTGTTTCAAGAGTTATACACATATCAATTTGTCGAAATCGTTTAATAATTATAACATACTTTATTAAATATTGAAAGAACGAATCGAAACAGTATGAAATAATTTGACTGAAGAGAACGAATAAAATATGACGATGATAACGATTGGAGATATACAAACAAAATTATCAATAATTTAATGAATTGATTTCGAAATGTAAAACTAATACAAGCACACTCTTCTATCTCATAATAATTGTCCACAATACTTCGTAATAAATAGTACCCGATTGATAATAAATACGTGCCAACTTTTCCATAATAAATTGTCCACAGTTGTTCTACACAAAACCAAACATTTATTAATTTGAATTAAGCGACTCAAATGATCAAGGATCACTAATCTCAGAGTAATCACTTTTTCAAACTGATTATTGATCACTCTTTAAAAAATTATTCTGAGTGCGACCATTCCATTCCCTTATAGATATAGAAATCAAATGGGTACATCAATCAGGTATATTTGACCCCTTCAAACCAAACTTAATCCAACCTTAAATAGAATTTTGACTGATACAAACCAATATTGATCAGGAAAATATACCCATCAATGGGAAATTATACCAAAATAATTTAGTTGTGAGAAACTAATTTTGATTGGGGAAAGCCAAGCACAATCTACAAAATCGGACATTCAACTTCGTTATTACCATTCAAAAAAAAACTATAAAAGCGAGGTGTTAAGGGGGTCTCAGTCGGTCGCCGTAAGATACTTCGTTCCGGTCAGTATTTCACGAAATTGAAGGCGCAACAACTTAAAAAATTGTACCTAAATTTGAAATTTTAAAGGTTTTTAGAAATTTATTATTGCACGGCCCGAGGGAATTGAAAAACTGAAAATTGCCGCTGGAATCATCGAAATCGAACAATAATTGCCAGAGAATAATGGGAAACCCGTTTATTCAGTAGTGTTCCCCATTTTTCTCTGACAATTATTGTTCGATTTTGATGATTCCAGCTTCAATGTTTCACTTATTCAATTCCCTAGGGCCTGAACGCACTAATGATTTTCTAATATCCTCTAAAATTTCAAATTTAGGTACAACTTTTCAGGTTTTTGCCTCTTCAATACCGCGAAATACTAAGAACGAACGGCGACCGACTGAGACCCCCTTAAAATTTTCATTTTTTTCTCCCTGGTTATTTTTTGAAGAATTCTTTCTATCTCTATTTTTCTCAAGAAAAGATTTTTTATTATATGCAATAGGGGCAGCAATGCTACCTAAATACGCTATAACAGTGGAGGTAGTGGTAACGTTCGGTCTTGGCTATGTGCCTTTAATTTATTGTATTATATAATGTTTGAAAGAAATGTGGATTCTACCGATTCCAACACTTCACATTTACCTTTTGTGTGGTTTAGAGAACTAGAAATGAGTGACGAATGGGAAACATTCGGGATGGTTTTAGAAGGCCACAACATGGAAACGAAGTGAGCGGGAATGAAAAATGGCGCGGAGTCTGTATTCGACAGCTTCAGTCAGCACAGATGACTGAAATCTGTCAAGATTTCTGTTGATAACTGATAGATGCCATCTCACGATCTTCTTTTGTCAGAGCTTCATCGTCCCAACCCCAAATGCCGTTACTCTCAGAGGTACCAGACGGTGGGACTGAGGCGTGGGACCCGTTGCCCGTGCGTTGTGCCCGCAAATTGATGACGTCCTGTTTCACAGTTTTGAGGTCGTAGGCTAAACCAATTTTGGCGCACAAATCAATGAAGGCTGTAGTGAAGTTAACATAGTACGGGAACTCGGACGCCTTGTAGTCCCAAGGAAAGGCGTGGTGATAGTTGTGCCACCCCTCTCCCAAAACGAAGAATGAGACCCAGATGCTTTGGGTGGAACTGATAAACCTTTGAAACAAACAATGTAGGTATAGTTTAATAAAATCGTGCATGATTGAGGGCTGCCTCAACTAGACTTTCTTTTCCAAGCTGAATGACAATATTTATGACACATCAAAAAAGTGAAATAACGACTCTGATTAGGAATTGAACTTACTTGTCATAAGGTTTGTATCCAAACATGTGAGCTACACTGTTGACACACCAAGTTCCGTGAAGCACGAGAGTCCACCTCGTAAGGCTGTACAACCTAAATGCGTACCAGAAATCTGTCCCGAAGAAGTATACTGGAATAAGTGCCGGTAATAGGAATGTGAAGATAGGCATCAAGTAGAAGTAATACCTGAAAACATGTCATTTTATTAAATACAAACACATTATATTATATTATCATGGATTATGAAATAAAAACAGTAAAATGTCGCGTGAAGAAATTAGGTATAATTGTAACGAGCTGGTAACACGAGAGAGAATAACTGGAACAAGATGGAGACTTAAAATGAACTAATGAATGTTGGAGGGGAACAGATTTACTTCTAGTACTAATCAAATGGGGCTAATTAGCAATGTAATCAATTCAATCAATTCAATTAACAATATAATAAATCCACTATAGAGAATAAAGTTCTAACAGGATCAAAAATAATCAGTTATAAATTTTATCTAAGTTTAACATTTTTCTAAATTTTTCAAATTTAATTGAGGAGAGACATTTAGTAAAAATATCAGCGGGTTGTTTTGCTGGGGGTATATAATCAATTTTAAATTGATCTTGATCAACAAAATCTTTAACAAAATAGAAACGCTCGTCAATGTGCTTTGAGCGCTTGGTCTCCCAAGTTTTGGTCATCTTTATACAGGATTGATTATCCTCTAATACCACAATTAGTAAGTTGCAAGTGGCTATTTCAATTATTAATTGTTTCTCGAAAATACATTATTTTATGCAATCTAGTAGAGAGAGTAACGACAGCTTGTTTCTTAGACTGCCACGTGATAATTTTATCGTTAAGCTTTATTAAAAACCAGATACACTTTTTCTATCTTGCATATCGGAAGCAAAATCTGTGTCAGCAAAAGCTGAGCTGAATTGCTACCAGAATTACGTTTGAGAAAGGTTAAGCCCATATTCTTAGTTGACTTCAAGTATCGCACATAATTTTTCAAGTACCTGGTTGAAATGCGTTTCAGAAAAACAATTTTGAAATTTACCGAAGTAAGAGATCGAGTAACAGATGTCAGGACGAGAGCCTAACATAATGTGCATGCGACTTCCAATAAGCTCTCTGTACGGATAATTTATATCATAGGTTTCATTTTTCACCAAATTCAAATTCGGAGGTATCGGAATTTTGTGAGGTTTTGAATATTGTTAGATGAACAGATCTATGACCTTATAAATCAAGTTATTTTGAGCGATGGTAATCTTACCAGGTTGAATTTTAATTTCTAAACCAAGATATACCAAATTATTTTTCATTTTAAATTTTTTCAACTCAAAGTGAGTTTTAATGCTGATTTAACGTTTTCAAGTAAATTCTCGGACTTGGAAAAAATTTAGAAGTCATCTATCCAAATTATACCTAATTCATGAATATTATTCTTAATCAGCAACAATAACAGGTTCGTGTTACTCTTCTGGAGAGATGTGCTCGGTCAGGGGAGTATAATGCCACAAGAATGATGGACTCAAGACATACAAATACAAGTTACACCATTCCCTAGCAAGCCTGCATCTCTAGTAACCCAAGTGCTACTAACTATAATCACGTAAGACGATAGTTACTTATGCTGAAACATGACTAGCGGATCACTTCGAAGGTCAGACATGTCAACGATTTGTCCTTTCTGCTTCACCTCTGGATGTTTTTTCACCATCAGCCAGCCCATATGTGAGAAGAAAAAACCTCTGGTGGAATTATGAGGATCAGCATTCGTATCCACGAATCTATGGTGGACTCTATGGACAGTACACAAAATTTTATTCATCGTATAATTTTGGTTCATACCTTAATTGTTCATCACCATATCGTAGAACACTAAATATGCGAGATGTACACGTTTGGTTGTACACAAATTTGGTGTATGAATTAAGCTAACTTCGCGATTATACAATTAAATACCTACCTATTTATTGTGTTGCGACAAAAGGCATATTTTGCAAATCCTTTTTCGGGATTTTTTCCGAGAAAAAAAAATTATGGAGCTTAAAAATATCTTATTACTTATTAAAATTATGGAGCTTAAAAATATCTTATTACTTAATATGAATAATGATTCATGTACCAGATCAACATTCTATTCCGAAATATGAGAGGGATGCTTGAAAAAATATAAAGTGCCTGCTGCTTGTACAATTTTTTGTGAACTTTTTCTACTTCAAAATCACTAATTGTTCTTGAACGTACCTAATGGACTCAAATAAATTCAACCGTTTTCTACTTTTCGCTCAAGAAAAGTCTGAATATCACCTCAATAGATGTATCTAAAGTTCTGATAGAGTCAACCAAAATTGATAGGTAAATGATTTTACGGTTTCATGATAGATAAAGAGCTGGTAGATAATTTTTCATCACAACAGTTTATTAAACAATGAAAATATAAATACTACCATGACGTCCTTGCGGCTTGTATATTGTTCAATAAACAGTAGAGGATGACACCTCAGCAGCACAAACAACAGCTTTCGGGTATATTATAATCCCAGCTCAGGATATTCTGACTATTAAAGCCGAAATTTGAGTCAAAAATTTCTTTTCAAAAGCTCCGTACCTTTTGAACTTAGCAGAGTGGGAACTCCGGGCTTGCCTATTTCTCTATTCCCTCGTCATTCAATGGTATTTCACGACGCCGGACGTGACGATGACTCTGGACCTCTTATTTCCTCAACTCAATATTCAGAGTAAATCAATTTTCTAGCAATTATAACTAAATTCTTAATTCAATAACTGTACTAAAATTAGAGCCAACCTCATGCATACCTGTGATCTCTGACCCAATCATAGATCGAGTTCTGAAAGGCTGTCAGGTTACAAACAAGGAGGAAGATTTTCAATGGGAGTTTGGCTTTGTAACATTTGTGGGCCCATAATCGATGTGCACCAGCAGTGATGCTAATTCCATTAATGTAAAACAAAGACCACACTGAAAACAATAACTTACATTTTAAAGATTTACAAAAGCACATTTTGGTAAGTGGAGTACAAATGCCGGTTCTGGAGAAAAGTCCCCGACTTCCCTTAACATTCTCTCGCTCCAGAATTGGGAGAACATTGGTACTCAAGTACTATTTCCACGTACTCTGGTAATATGGTTGTTATAAATATTAGTTGTAATTTAAAATGCACTTATCAGAACTTTGAAGTACCGTTGAGTGTAAGAACTCAAAACTGCTGATATTGCTCTTGAACTTTTACTTTCACGTGATTGCTGTCATGGTTGTAAAATGTAACAAATAATATCTAAAATCTTAGATCTAAGATGAAAATTTATGTACGATGTGCAATTGTATTTGTACTTGACGCTTGAAGTACTTGTTGATCCAAAGAGTTGACAACTAATCCATATTGTTTCAAACAGTTTCGTGGGGTTGGATACGGATTCAAAAAATAAAAACAAGATAGATAAACTTATCTAAAAAGCAACAACATATCGATTCCCAACCATTTCGACTAGTTTCCAATCGATTAGATCTGATCCCCTTAAAGGCAAAGAAATTGGTCCCGTATGATTAGTCTTGGAACAGTTTCACATCTAGTACCTATGTACAAGTGGTACATAGGCACAAGTACAACTTGACAATTGGACAAGTATACAAGTAACTCACCCCTCACCAGTAGGGTAAAAATGTGACTTCCATACAGGCATTTTGATTTCTAACTAAACTTCATGTCAGGAGTATCTGTACCAGAGAACGCAGAGAAGGAAGACCTTAGAAGTAGGCCTTCAGTTTTGAGTCATAACCGGCATTTATACTTTACGTAGTTATACAACACAAAAATGTAAATATGTATACTAAACGCTGCAAATTATCACACAAAGGTTTATTATTTTTCTATATAGATCACTAGTCTGCAAAGATCACGGCTTCGCCATTGTTACCACCAACCAACTTGAAGAAAAACACCGATCGCATTTCGGTCAGCTTTAATTTGAACGGAGATTAGGCCTCTTTTGCGATTCACACTCGTGTTTCTGATTTATCGTGAGTCCAACCCTTAAATTGTCGTAGGGAACGAACGGTTTGTCCTACAGGGCTCCGCGGTGTCTGAAAATTCTATGCTATCTTAAATTGAAGGAAAAACAATACCTTTATACTGCAATTTTTTGAGTTAGGGCGTTTTAAAAATTTCAAACCTTATTTTTCAACCCTTAGAAGTGGCCGACATCAACCAAAATCTTCGACACAACTAGACAACAACTAGACCCCAATTGGAGCCTACATACCAAATTTAATGCTAAGTGGGGAAAGTGCCGCGGACGGCGGACGGACGGCCAAATTTTTATTCGATTTTTGGATTCTACGTACCTTGAAACGTAAACCAACAAATTTTGAGGGGGGGGGGGGTTAAAATTGTTTTTTCTAGGTCGATTCCAAAGGTTCATTATTGAAAATAATAAACCAAAAAAGATGTGTGATGAACCTCATGTGAAAACAAAACTCATATTTCTCAAGGAATTTTAAATAAGTGGATGGAACACCGAAGGAGGTGGCTACTGAGTGGCAGGTTCTAATATAAATTGTAAGGAATTGATAAATGTTACTATGTTATACGCTGAATTATTTTGTTGAAGTTGGTATTGTTTGGTCATTATCAAAGAAATATAAAAAATTTCCACGTTTATAAACATCAACTTATTGATACGAGTGCAAAAACACAAAGTTTTATTATTTGTATGAGTGCCTACAGATCACTCGCCTGGAAAGAACACAGCTTTGCCATTGCCACTACATACCAACCATATTTTCGGTTCACAATCATGTTTATTTGGAAGAAATAAACGCTCCCCACTCAATTTGAAGAAATTGGGAGTTGTGCGTACCTTCATTCGGAAATTGATTACTAACGCAAAACTGAGTACAACTCGAATGAACGATCGCATTTTGGACAAATAGAATTTCAACAGACATTAGGCGTCTTTTGCGATTCTCACTTGTGTTTCTGATTTATCGTATGACCAACCCTTGAGTTCTTATAGGGAGCAAACGGTTGGTCCTACAGAGCTCTAGGTGGTCTCATTCGATTCTAAAAATTCAATTCTATTTTAAATTTATGAAAAATCAATACCTTTATATCAAAATTTTTTGAACTAGGGCGTTTTCAAAATTTTAGCCCTTATTTTTGAACTTTTAGAAGTGATTGACATCAACCAAAGGCTTCGAGGCACAACTAGACCCGAAGGATTGAGAAGCCAAAATATGGTTAGTAGGAGTGTCAATGGTAGAGCTGTGTTCATAGCAGACCAGTGATCTAAAAAAAAACCTTTGTGCAATAATTTGCCTCGTTTTGGCTTCTACGTCCCTATACGTACGTAAACCAATTAATTAATTTTGAGTGGTGAGTTAAAATTTTTTTCTCGGGCGATTCCAAAGGTTCATTATTGAAAATAATAAACCAAAATTCAGACGTTAAAATGATGGAAAGAAACTATATTAATAGCTACTCACTGTAAGCTGTTGAGGTCCATGGTAAACGGAAGAAAACTAAATCATATGTCCCACGCAAACTTATTGCGTTGACAATGAGAAAAAAGATCGCATTAACCCAAACAATTTCAAGTTTGTAGTCTGATTTATTCTGAGATTTGCTGTCGGCTGTATATGTTTTCTTAGCTTCCTCAGTTTCGGGGATGGGAGAAGTTGAAAACACTTCCGTTTTTCCAGATTCAATCTAGAAGCAGCAAACTAAACATTATTAGATCAGCTCAAATATATTAAAATGGACCATTATCTTCAATAGGTGTATAGAGTTTAAAAAGGCTCAATCCTGAACATAAAATTGAGGTAAAGCTCATAATTTCAGCCATTTTAATTCAAATTTATTTGCAAATTAGCGAGTTTTGCTAGATTATTATTATTATTATTACATTCTGACTGTTTTTCACCCAACTACAGGAGTTGGTGGTTTCATGAATCCTATTTTAATATTTCTAAGAACGTGAGTGGAAGGAACGCGAATTTATTATGATTCAAGGAACCCGTCGCTCTGGAAGCGCTCATCTGAAGTGAGAAGGTAGAAGAAAAGGGGGCCATCAGACAGTAGAAGTTCACGTTTCAACATTTCGAAGGTCGCGCCCAGATTTCTGTGATCCATTAACAAATTTTAGTTAGTTTCATCTCCCAGTACCGACCTCCCTTGGGATGCTTTTGGGCACAGTGTGGACAAGAAGTCGATGAGAGTGCCTGTGCAGCTGAATTTACAATTTGGACCCGGCTGATCAACACGTACTTCTAAACAAGTTCGTTCTCTAAAATACTTTTTGCCGTTGTACCATTAATTTAGGTAGGTACTTGTGCATAGTGTACAATTAACGCACGGCAAATGAAACGTTATATCAACAAACTTACCTACTTGGTTGCGTGGATCCGCCAAATCCAAATTAAAAATTTAGCTGTACATCTAATTCTACCATTGATTAATTTCCCCTTATTACTTCTACTATATCCCCCTTATTATTTCTAACTACACCGGTTCTCACTTTGGATGAAAAATTTCATTACTTTGAGATAGATCAGGTCTCGTGGACTTTTGGAATTTTTCGGATTCTACGTTAAAGCATGCGCAGTAGATCTGATCACAATGAAATTTATGAGGGACCTTCTCGTGTCCCAAACACAGAATCAATTTTGCACAGATTCTACTAAGGTAGCGGAAGCTTTGTTTTCACTTTTCAAGGATGAAACGTAATCCGCATAATCCCTGAAACTTTCATCAAAATCGGATAGAAAATGTGAAAGTTATAGCTGTTACAAGGAATTCACGTTTGCGCATGCGCAGCGGATACTATAAGTCCGGGGTGATGATACAAGGATTTCATGACAGACACTAAGATACACAGATAGACAGACACACAGACAGACAGACACGGAACCAAAATTGTTCAGAAAGGTCTAAAACGTAAAACTCTAGTGGAAATTTCGATTTTCGAGAACTTTTTTTTTCAACCTTGAAAGTGAAAACAAAGCTTTTGCTACCTTGTTAGACTCGGAAGCATAATACTAGGGAGATCTATCTTATGTGCATGTATATAGGTACCTATTATAGGTACTGATGTTGTGAGTACGAGCATATTGTTATTTTTATTAATGCTATAATTAATAATTAGGTAAATGATTGTATGGGAAATAGAGAACTAATTTTTACAGGGGATGTAAGACAGGACCCTAATGGTACTAACCGATGTCCTGTTTTGTAAATAAAATCCATCAATCAATCTCTCTTTCTCTCACTCGACAAAGAGACGTTTTCAATTCAATTCTCTCTCTCAAAATGAACCGGGAGAATTTTTGAAAAACATAGATCAACCTAGCTTTAAATCAGCAATGTAGAAAAATATCTTACGGTTACCTTATTCGTCATGATGGAGCCACAGTTCTAGGCAAATCTTATGCGTGAGGTGACATCCAGGCAGCAGCGACGCTACTGAAATTTCGAAGTCACGAAGAAAAGAACACTTGATGTGGAATGAGTTGCAATGTGAGGATTAACGTTCTTTCAGTTTCTTTATGGCAAACAGGAAAAGAGGGGTTTTGGCCGTGAGACCCCGGGCCATTGTCAATCTGGAATTTCAAATTTCCTCAAACAAGTAGTTTTTACAGAGTGACGTGACCGGAAAAAATCGGCTTCCAGTTATTAATGCAAAACAATTCACTAGATTCCGATCGATTGAAGAATTGCCCACATCAGAGAGGTAGATAGTTCTTTGAGCAGTGAAAGTTTGAAAAGGAAACATCACTTTTTAAATAGCGAAATAATATCGGGTCCTTGACTGTATTACATTAGTATGATCGCAACTATGAGAATCGCATCGACAGATTTCCTGGTTTTGGATTCGACCACGAAAAATAATTTGTTGACCCCCCTCGAAATTTGTGGGTTTACGTTTCAAGGTACGTACAATCCGAAAATTGAATAAAAAGTTTCCCGTCCGTCCGTCCGTCGTACGCGGCACTTTTCTTAAAGTTACCATGGGCCGACTTTGATGAAATTTGGCACGTGGGCTCCATTTGAGGTCCGGTAGTGTTCCGAAGCTTTTGGTTGATGTCAGTCACTTCTAAGGGTTGAAATTTTGAAAACGCTCTAGCTCAAAAAATTTTGATATAAAGGTATTGTTTTCCATTAATTTGAGATAGTATTGAATTTTTTAGAATCGAATGATACCACCCAGAGCTCTGTAAGACCGATCGTTCGATTCCTATGAGAACTTAAGGGTTGGGCTTACGATAAATCAGGAACACGAGTGAGAATCTCAAAAGAGGCATAATTTTCGTTCATATTTCAACTGACCAAAATGAAATCAGTGTTCGTTTTTTCGAGCTATACTCAGTTTTACGTCCACTGGTATCAGTAATTAACTTTCCCAATGAAGGCACCTACAACCCTTTTTTTTATTATCAAATTGAGTGAGAAGCGTTTATTTCTTCAAATTAGACTTGATTTGTCAGCAAAAATATGGCAAAGCTGAGTTCTTTGCTGGCGAGTGATCTATACAGAAAAATAATAAACCTTTGTGTAATAATTTGCAACGTTTTCAACCTAAGGATGATACTAGGAGTATGAGTCACGTCTTTTGTATGATAATTATAAATATGTACCACATAATACGTTTGGTAAGTCCGAGAAGATGGGATTAACTGAAGGCGATAGAAATTAATTCAGAAATCAGTCCAACAGTTAGTAATAGCGATTCGGACATGAATCTACCTTATCGCTGGTCAATCCAAAATTTTGTCCACGAAAAAGCTTTCCGTAAACATTAATTTTCCCCAAAAAGCGTTACCACGTTAGACATTGTTTTAGCATGAAACATCCTTTAGCCTTGAGCTAACTTTCAAAAAGAGTAACATTTTTGAGAAACGCGGTTGAGAGACGACGATTTGTCACGAAATTTTGCAATGATTTCCACTTACAACCAAGTTATTGCTACGGAACTTGATCTTCATCATTCGTGCTCGTAGAAAAATCGTTCACCATTCATTGGAAAACCCTATATTTATGCATAGATTATATATTGCTAAAACCGCTGTAATTATGGAAGAAACTGAGATGTATCCCTCAGTTAAAAGTACGGTAAACAACATTAGCGGTAATAGAGCTCCGACCAGATATGTCTGTAGAAAGAAAATTGACATAATTATCCCTTTCTAGTAGTTTCGTCATTCGGCACCCCGAAGATTATCTACCTACTACATACCTACTTCACTAGCATTTTGATATGGAAGAAATAAAAGCTTCACACTCAATTCGAAGAAATAGGGGGTTGTGGGTGTCTTCATCAGGAAATTTGAATACTGGTTGCTAAGGACTGAGTACAACACGAAAAAACGAACAACGATGACATTTTGGTCAGCTAAAATTTGAACGGAGATTAGGCCTCTTTTGCGAATCATACTCGTGATTCTGATTTATCTCAAGTCCAACCCTTGAGTACTCATGGGGAGCGAACGGTTCGTCCTACAGAGCTCTTAGTGATCTCATTCGATCCTGAAAATTCAATGCTATTTTAAATTGATGAGAAAAACAATACCCTTAAATCGATTTTTTTTAGCTAGGGTGTTTTCAAAATTTCAACCCTTATTTTCCAGCCCTAAGAAGAGACCAAAATTAACAAAAAGCTTGAAAATATGGAGTCCATATATTAAATTTTATCGAAATTGGTCCATGAGAACTGAGGAAATTGCCGCAAACGGCGAACGGACGACAAAAATTTCATACAATTTTCGGATTCTACGTACTTTGAAACGTAAACAAAAAATTTTGTGGGGGCTTTAAAAAAAATTTCTTGGTCGATTCATTTTTCAAAAAATATCCAAAATGAGTTCCAATCAAGTTATTGTTTCTTAAATTTGCTAAGATCGTAACATAAGTTCAAAAGCAATGGACCCAATGGATGAATGAATAAACCAAATGTGCACCGAATGTTTGTAATGTGGATCACAAATACAATTCTGATTTCCACCATGGACATCGATATTATGATTTTCACAGATAAAGAACCAACAATGTTCAAACAATATTTGAAAAAGGAAAAAATGTTTTTAATTTGGATACAAGATAAGTTTTAAAAACATGAACGAGTACATACAAGACAATTGTACATTCAAGTTGTTCAAATTGTTCATACGAGTTGTACATTCAATCTTCGGAATTACGTATTTACCTTGAAAGGTAAAACATTAAATTTTGACTTTGATTTTGGTTAACATTTTTTCTTGATCGATTCCAAAGGTTCATTATTGCAAATAATATAAACCAGAATTTAAAAAACTTCACTTTGTTTGGTTACCGTACTTTTTGGTGGGTCTGTGTCCCCTCAAGTTTCCCTTATTAAAAACACCCATCGAAATCGGTTTTACCTTTCAAAATTTGTGCACAATTGCGCACATAGGGTCGCTTTTTTTAGGACATACTGTCTACAACTTTCCAATTTGATGAACATCGTTTGACCCGTAAGACTGTAATTGGTTCCTGACATAAGGCAAACAAACTGATTGATTTACATAAAAGTACAATATCATCTAGAAGCTAAGGACAGACCTCCACGGAACCAAAATTATTGGGAATTGTGGGCGAAAATTTTTTATTTTGGGGAATTAGATTGATATAGTTTTCCTACCTTAGAGTGAAAGGAATCAAAAATCACTATTTCTGTTCCCATTTAATTTTTTGTAGCCTGATGAAGTTGGGGAGATTGCAAATAAAACGTTTACGCTATGCTAGATTGTTTTTATAGCTATCAACGAAAAATAATAATATGATTATAAATCTTAGAAATATTTAGTTTTTAGGTTCTTGTGAAATAGTGGATCTACGTAGAGACGCACAAGTGACCTTCCTATACAATTATGATAAATACATTTTTCAAAACGGAAGCATCGTCATCTTTCCTTGGGGTAACTTATGGACGCCATTTCTCGATCTTTTTCAGAAAGAGCGGTATCGTCCCAACCCCAAATCACGTTGTTTTCTGTGCTCCTGGTCATGTTGATGGACGAGTGGGAACCGTTGCCTGTTCGTTGAGCTCGCTTGTCTATGACGTCCTGTTTCACTGTTTTAAGGTCGTAGGCCCAACCAATCCTGGCGCAGACGTCAATGAGTAGAGTCGTGATGTTGACGTAGTATGGAAATTCTGAGGCCTTGTAGTCCCAAGGGAAGGCGTGGTGGTAGTTGTGCCACCCCTCGCCCAGAACGAAAAAGGAGACCCAGACGTTTTGAGTAGCAGATATGAACCTTCAAAACACATACAACAACATTCAAATCAACTCAGAAACGACATTGAGCTAACCACTCATTCACAGTTCACCACACCCACTCATCATTTCTTGACCATGTCATCTCAATACATAGGGCCATGTATGTCGTTACTACATTAATTCCCAACTGCCTGCCATGTTAGAGCGCAACCAGACTATAAGGGATTTATTGGTATTTATATCTATCACAAGTTCAATGGATATATTGATTATTAATCTGACTGCATTTATTATTATTGTGACCATCTATGGCCCCACCAGCGGAACACATGACCGTCGAAATCGCAACGGTGAAGTTTCTTCAAAATCCCTAGAGATTCTGTAATTATTTGTTTTAACTTCATGTCGACAAAACAGCTATAAGTAAATTTCTATCTAAACAATGAATTTGTTGTAACTTGACATATTGTGTACAACCTAATAACCGCCACTTGGCTCCTTATACTTCAGACAAAAGCCAGGACCCCTAGGAGGACCCAAGCTACCGGCAAAAATATTACCGTATGTTTCCTCCAGGTTAACTGGATGTTTTCATGATTAAGTACCTGGAATTTTCTTTTTCGCGCCGTTTGTGAATTGAGATGATTTTTAAGATTGATTCCCTGGTTAACTACAAATCCCCCTCCACTTGGCTACACTAAGTCTGAGAATTAGGGCAAAATTCTCCTATGAAATAGACTAAAGAAAAATTCTTTGTAAGAAACTCACCGGTCGTAAGGCTTGCAGCCAATCATATGAGCGACACTGTTGACACACCATGTCCCATGAAGCACAAGGGTCCATCGTGTGATGGAGTACATGTAAAAGGCGTACCAGATATCTGTCCCACAGAAGTAAACTGGTACCATTGCTGGCAGTATAAACGTAAAGATTGGCATCAAATATAGGTAGTACCTGTGGAACAAAGTTCGTTTCTATTGTCTATATTGGAATTCCAATTAATTGGTATTATGATTGTGACATTGTGGCGTAGCTCCGCATGATCCATTATTCCGGCATAACTTAATTTAGTTATCCAAAGAACAATAATCGGATATCATGAGTTGTAGTTACCTTGTATATTACTTAAAATAGTTTGTACAGTAAACGTCACATAACTTTTTGCATTAAGCTCTTAGCTCCCCGATAATTTTTTTGAGGTTCATACCTGTCAAGGATCGGCTATGCTTTGAAGTATCAGAAGGTTTTTCTCACCTTTCCGTGCAGTTTGGCGGTAAGGGATGACACGCGTGAACCTATGGGGTGTTTACTGTACGTAGCTTATTCGTTATGAAATAATATATATAAGTGGTTACTTGTGCTGGAACATGACAATAGGGTCATTTTCGAGGTCAGACATGTCAATTAGTTTTCCTTTCCTCTTCACGTCAGGATGTTTTTTCACCATCAGCCAGCCCATGTGTGAGAAGAAAAAACCCCTAGCGGAGTTATGAGGGTCAGCATCCGTGTCCACGAACTTGTGATGGACTCTGAAAAAACGTACAACACTATATCCAAACTCGTCAAGGCTTTAGGTAATTTGGTTTCCGGAATCAAGATTTAGAAAAAGGTCTAGTAAATTATGGACTTCCTTTCGGAGTCAGCGTATGAAAACGTAATGGGATTTTCTTTCTTTCCGACAACCATGAAACTTGCAACTGACTTCCCATCATTCATGATTCGGAACGTCTTCAAACAATAACAATCATATTGAAGGTACCTGTGATCTCGGACCCACTCGTAAATCGAGTTCTGGAACGCAGTCAAGTTGCAAATAGCCAAAAAGATCCGCATCGGAGCCTTCGCTTTGTAACATTTGTGAGCCCATAACCTATGAGCTCCAGCCGTTATGCCAAGCCCACTGAATGTGATCAAGAAACACACTGAAAAAAACAATAGCCCACACTTGAATGGAAATTGTCAAGAATTTAGAATAAAGGAATGCTGCTACAACAATATTATCAAACTTATAAGCATCAACTCACCGTAACTAAATGTGCTCCATGGTAATTTGAAGAAAAAAAACTGGTACGCTCCATACAATGACAAGATGTTGAGAACCAAAAAAACCACTACATTCAACCAGACGATCTGATGCTTGAATTCTGGTTTATTTTGAAGTGAGTGAGTTTCACTTTTGACTGAAGGTGTCCATTTTAGTTTTGTTTCGATTTTCCTTGGAATCACATGGGCAGTTATGGTCTCTGTAGCCACTGGTATCATCTGCAATACAAACATATTATTTAGTAATGCATGCATTCCAGGGAACGTCCCATTGGATAAGAATTAGGTCAATTTAAACCAGTTGGTAAGCGATGAAACTGTTTCACTCGATGTCATTTATTTAGTATTTTAGGCAATGAATGGTGGTATCTCCCTCCCCCTCCCACCACACCCTTATCCACCATAACATTTCCAGCGGCGTGAGAGCCTCGAATTTGAAGACCATTTCAAAATCCTAATTCTAGTTCATCCCTCCCCCCTCCTCCCACCACCACCAAAGGTGCCAGTCTGGCACCAAACAGAAATACGTCGTAATATAGAACTTTCATCTGGTTAGGTAGTCTCAATTAGTTCACATCCGTATTCAAGGTGGAAAAAACAAAAACCTACGGAATAAGCGGTTTCTGGAGTCCTGGCATCATGTTGGCACCACTTGGTACTAGTTACATGGTAGTACATTCATGAAAATCTGGAGGTATATTCAGAATTTTTCCTCAATTTCAAAGATTGGGTACAATTAGTAAGCTAGAAATTGGAAATTCGGATTTTTGTGAATATTATCCCCCTACTCACCCCTTCTCCAGGCTAATTTTGATATACTGGCGAAATACTGCGCAATTTGAGGAAATTCTGAGACAAACAAAAAATAAACACGTAAATTGGTTGGAAATTGAGGACTGGGCAGACATTATGCCCGAAAACGCACGTTTCATAAGCATTAACACCCCCTTCCCCGGCCAAATTCGAAAATCCGACGGCGTAGTTCACAACTAGATAGTTTTCCGCGTCGAAAAAAACAGAACCACGAAAATCAGTTGAACTAAGGCCTGGGCAGACGACACAAGATTTTGTCACACACACAGACATGCGCCTATGGTTTTTTCCGCAGATTTGGATTCAGAATGGTCTAAAACGGATTAGTGTGTGGTTATTTTTTTTCCTGTTGAGTGTTGTCCAACTTTAACCCAGATCAATTGCACCAGAATCTCCACAGAAATGGCAACTTCTTACCTCCGTAAAACCACGATAATACTATCGAGAAAGAAATTGAACATCGATCGGAGGAAGTGTGTAAGGTCAGTGCTCTTATCATATCCTTGTATTCTATTCCATTATCCTTTCTGGGATTTTATGAAATTACATAGTAAATTTGTAATAGCTCAGTTTGGTCACACATATTGGAATCAGGCACCTCCCACCAACGAGAAGTGATTAAGTTAACCCCATTCTAGGGCGCTGGTCTCAGTTATCCAGGAAGCTGCTTCCACAAACAAACGTCCACCGCGTACCTAATTCCATTTACATGATGTCCTACTAACGTTACTTTTTGCTCTTCAATACAAATCCATTGCAAAAGAGTAGTTGAGTCTGATCATTAGGAGCATGATACCCATGATACCTCGTTACTACATGGGCTGATGATTTGAGTAAACAATATTACTATAAATAATAATTATTTTATTATTTTATCTAATTATTTTATCTTTGTCCACCAAGATAAAGGATTAATTATTAATCCTTTATCTTGGTGGACATATGTACTCGTCTCTTATAGTAAGCCTACTCAACGAGCTACCACTTGATGCTCCCATACTGATTGCCACGCGGCCGAATTCACAATGGGTTTCGAATCCGTTGGATCGGCGTTTCGCTCTTTTTTTCAGGGAGAAGCGTGTCTGATTCGTTGACCGTTATGAGAAATGCGAGATCGAGAGAGGCGCTAAAATCCGAACAATGCCGAGCAAAAAATGTAGGTAGGCCATCCAGGAAAGTGAGACAGGTGCCGAGTGATGTTACGATTTTTGGTAGCTTACTATTATAATAGGCAGAATCACCATGGAACGTAGCCAAGCAGATCGAGCTCTTCAACTAAACATTATAAAAACCTTTTTTTCTTTTCAATTCCACCAACGAAGAATAGTGTCGATCTATTTAACCTTAACCCTGAAAAAACGGAATAAGATCGGCGATACAATGGATAAGCCCTGTAAGTAACTGAAAACACTTACTTGATGAAGTCGATCGACAAATGAAATCAAAACTCACCACAAATAAATTTTGCATGAAACATAGACACTATGATACTTTCTCTGAGTTTTTTTGCCAGTTTACTAATCTGCTATACCATGAGTACAAATATGACCAACACTAGGAGATGATCTAGCTTGACTCAATTCATTAGTAACGCTTTCTAGCGCTGAGATCCGTGTTCTTCTGTAAAATGATTTTCCATTTTTTTGTTGACTGATACCGCTTATTTAAAGATCGATGACTTGGATGCTCTCTACGTTCTCACATATAGATAGAAAACATGCCTCAAACCATCAATTTGTTAATGTAGTAGATTAGGAAAGAGCTAGTAAAATGAACATGCAGCGGGCGCACCCGCTTCAGTTAAATATGCAGAGCGAAACAGGCATCAACACTTCAATTCGCCTTCAGTCTCACCTCGACCGAAATGAACACTGTTTTCAACTTTTCCAGAAATGATGTTCGAGATGACTCGATTCCTCTGATCAATCGTCAGGCGCTTTAGCTGGGAGTATTTTTCCAAGCAAAAAAACCCACCGACAAGAAGAATGAATAAATTGCTCCAGTATACCTCAGACCTATCCAAGTCTGGAAACTAGTGATGTGTTCAGCACACATGATTCTCGGTGAAGTTTCGACAAAGAATATTCGACAAAGAATATTCAACTGCAACAGTCTTACGTTGTTCCCGCACGAAGTACAGCAGTGCCTCTCGATCTTACTTTGATAGTAATTTTTAATTTAATTTTTTACTCTTCCATAATAGATCTTTAAGTAATTTAGATGTTTTTTCTCAGGAGACTAGTTCATTTTAAAATCATCCTATGAGGACCAAAATCACCAGAAAGATCAATATGATGTAGAGCGGATAAAAGTAAACGAAATGGCAGTTGTCGACTAATTAACTGTTTCATCAAACGTGGGATTCATGTGTGTCCTTGAAATCTTTTCGATTCCAAGAGAGCGTGAGTCGGTTCACATTCCACGGAGAATCAAGGTCATGGAGTAAAAAGTGGCTTGCACAGTCCGTAAACCCCTACGACCAATCAGAACAGAAGGTTGGTAGTTGATGAAAGAGGAGAAGCATTGTGCAGAACATTGTGGACGCAAAATTTGTATGGTGATTTTTCAGTATTTAGTTATGAAACAATGATAGGATTGTACCTATAACCATTAAAGTTAACCCACGAAGGATGAACTTGAAAAGTCACGTTGAAAATCATTTTTCCCGCATTTTTCTCGTCTATTTGTCCTAGAAGAAGCCCGGAAAAATATAGGAAATATTCCTCCCCCACCACAGTCACCAGAAACAGGTGTGACATATGTGTCACGCTCGTTCTCACAGGGGGGGGGGGGAGTAACTTTTATAGTATGAAACTAGTGATGGTAGAAAAACTTCATGTTTTCCGATCGGTTCACTTCAAAATATTAATTCTCTATGAAAAACACCCTTTTTAGAACAACCGTCTACTAGCCGTCATTTGATGGAACAATTAAACCATCACAAACGTAATAGGTATAAAACGGAAGTCCCAGGTACTAGTTGAGGTTCCTAGCTGTCACAGGAACATAATTATTTGATGTTGAATTTGGCGATGCACACATCCCTACACTGCACTTCACGCGCATAGTGAAAACATCCCGAGTACATCCCTCGTAATCCCACCTCCTTCAGTTTTGAATCAAAGACTTGATTTTTTCCATCAATTCCGATATTATCGAGGACTCGCTTAGTTCTCTTCATTTTCATGTATTTGCCACCGACAGAATAGGGTCTATTTTTGAAAGACATTTTGTAATTGTTGAGATAAAAAAAATGTCGCCCTGTTTTCCTATATAAGTGCCACTCATTATTGATTGCTTCCAAATTGATCCACTTCTAGTCCTTCCCCAAGGATTCCTTCTGTTTCTTTATCAAGAATATGCGCGATTTTTGTGACCGTCAACCCATCCCATAGGCGTAAATTGATCCAGCAAACGAAAAATGATGAAAATTGACGAAAAAGACGGTATGAAGTAGGTACCATTCTAATAAGGAAAATACTCTCAAGTAACACAAGAAACTATTACACTCGGAAAATTTTAACTTTTGTTCATTTTGGGACCTGAAAACTCAACAGGACCCTATACTTATCAATTTTTCGAAATAAGTTGATGTCAATGAAACCTCCTTTGAAGGACGAGCGTGATACATGTGTAACACTCGTCTCTACATGGTTTTAAAATGTGCAATATCTTGAAAAAATCGACATCGACTTATGGAATGATCGTTGAAACTATCGGAGAGAAGGAATTTGGACAGAAATTATCACTAGACCAATATAATATAATGATATTCCACTTGCCACTATCCACAGGTTTTCTTGATGAATTCTGGGACTCAAATGATCAAAATGACCCCCCTGAGCAAGTCAGAGAGGTTGATTTGAACATAATACAGCTTGCACGGGCATGAAAGCCGGCATACGGAGATCTGTCAGCTGTGACTCATATGATTACAAAGCATTCTTACCTTCGGTGGTAATTCCATTTAGTTTGATAGAATATTGAAAATGTGATGTAGGGATTAAAGATGGATATCGTTACAAAAGTATCGATATTTTGTATCGATACAGTATCGTACCCGAGTATCGATATCCCAAGTATCGTTGGGCATGAGTATCGATATTTTAAAATATCGAGTATCGATACTTTGGTGTCACTAACTATCAATATTATCTAATATTCCCATGAAATTTTTTTTTTTCAACAATGTTTATTCATTTTTCATCATCAAGAGTCCAAGCAGGGTGATTTTCTCCATGACAACAACGTTATTTGCAGTGGCGTCTCGTGAGAATATTCGTGAGGCAAACAGCTTGGCCAGTCACAGAAGAATAAACAATAACGAAAAACGCTGCAAATTATTACACAAAGGTTTATTATTTTTCTGAAGATAAAGCGTCAGATTTACCCTCGTCACAACCTACCAATCATGTTTTTGCTTCAAAATTTTGTTTATTTAGATGAAATAAACCCTTCACACTCCACTTGAAGAAATAAAGAATTCCTTGGTTTAGAAATTTGATTACAGGTTGATTAAGGAAGCAAAACATGTAGAACCCAAAGAAACGAACATCGATCGCATTTTGGTCAGCTAAAATTTTTAAGGTGATGAGGCCTCTTTTTCGATTCACACTCGTGTTTCACATTTATCGTAAGTTCAACCTTCAAGTTCTCATGGAGAGCTGATAGTTTATCCTCTGGGTGGGTTGATTCGATTCTAAAAATTCAATGGTAGGTACCTATCTCAAATTGATGAAAAAACAATACCTTCATAACGAGAGTTTTTGAGAGAGGGGGCCTTAAAAGTTACAGTCCTAATGTTTCACCGCTCAGAAGTGACTGATAAAACCTTCGGGGCACAAGTAGACCCCAAATGGAGCTCTTATACCAAATTTCATTAAAATCGGTCCATGATAATTAAGGAAAGTTCCGCGGACGGACGGATTTTGGTTTATTATTTTCAATAATAAGCCTTTGGAATCGAGCAAGAAAAAAAATTGTTTAACCCCCCTAAAAATTTGATGTTTTACGTTTCAAGGTACGTAGAATACGAAAATCGAATTAAAAAATTTCCGTCCGTCCGCCGTACGCCGTCCGCCGTACGCCGTACGCGGCACTTTTCTTAGCAACACTGGACCGATTTGGTTCAAATTTGGTATATGCGCTCCATTTGGGGTCTAGTTGTGCCGCGAAGCTTTTGGTTGATGTAGGTCACTTCTAAGGGGTGAAAATTAAGGGTTGAAATTTTCAAGAGTGCCCTAGCTCGAAAACTCTCGAAATAAAGGTATCGTTTTTTCACCAATTTTAAATAGTATTAAATTTTTAAAAATTTTTGAGACCACCCGGAGCTCTGTAGGACAAACCGTTCGGTTCCTACGAGTACTTGAAGGTTTTCCTTCGATAAAACAGAATCATGAGTGTGAATCGCAAAAGAGGTCTAATCTCCATTCAAATTTTATCGGACTAAAATGCGATCGCTGGTCATTTCTTCGATTTGTATACAGTTTTGCCTTCTGCGTAACCAGTAATCAAATTTCCATATGAAGCTTTTTATTTTTCCAATCGAGTGTGAAGCGTTTAGTTCTCTCTAATAAACTTGATTGTGAAGGTGTGAAGCCAGTATGGTGTAGTAGGTAGTACCTAGCTGGTAGGTAAAAAAAAGTTGGTAGGTAAAAAAAATGTTGGTGAGTAAAAAACGCTGCAAATCATTGCTCAAAGGCTTCTTCACTCTTCAGATCACTGATCAGCTGAGTGAGCTCCGAAGCCATTTTCAATCCTATTGAATGGAAGTGCTCTTCCAGGCGTCTCCAGCATTCGAGGAAATCTTCTTCACTCCTCAGATCACTGATCAGCTGAGTGAGCGCCAAAGCCATTTTCAATCCTATTGAATGGAAGCGCTCTTCCAGGCGTCTCCAGCATTCGAGGAGATCTTCTTCACTCCTCAGATCACTGATCAGCTAAGTGAGCTCCGAAGCCATTTTCAATCCTATTGAATGGAAGTGCTCTTCCAGGCGTCTTCAGCATTCGAGGAAATCTTCTTCACTCCTCAGATCACTGATCAGCTGAGTGAGCTCCGAAGCCATTTTCATCCTATTGAATGGAAGTGCTCTTCCAGGCGTCTCCAGCATTCGAGGAAATCTTCTTCACTCCTCAGATCAATGATCAGCTGAGTGAGCTCCGAAGCCATTTTCAATCCTATTGAACGCAGTAAGCTGAAATTTGAGAGGGAAGGTCAAGGGAGAATACAGATGGTGGTAGGTGCTATTGATGGAGAACCAGTGATCTATACAGAAGGGTGATCTATACAGAAAATAATAAACCTTTGAGCAATGATTTGCAGCGTTTTTAATATTCGATTTTCAAAATATACGTAGTAGCTACCTACCTCAAAAGTAAACTACCTCAATATTATGCAACTATTTCCAAGTAGGTACCTATCAACAAGAAAAAGGATTAGGTACAGTAAAATCGGGAACGGTACACCAGTCAGCGCCAGGCAGCCGCTATTTGCTGTGGCCAAAAATCTAAGTTTTCCTTCCTTGAGATAATGTGGTTGGATGGATATGTTATGTCTTGCCATGCATGGGTTAATTAGTATTCATGGCTCAAGTTTCTCTGCTTTCAAGGTCACGAAACAGTTCTCCGATTGTTTGAACAGCTGATAGCATGGTAGTGGGGGTATGGCAATACTTGACCCCGCGCTGACCCCCCCGCCACCCGCCGATCGTCGCCTCTCACTCTAAACAGTCCCGAAAAAATCGTTCTTTTGAACTGCTTGCCTTGCCTTGTCTCGCCCGCGCTAGTTCGTTTATCATCTACATTACCGACCTCTCCAAGTCTAAGGTGTGTTGCGGGCTAGTATCCAAGGCAAAATACGTACTTTCTTCTTCCATTCTCCTACTTCATCTAATTTACTTGGTAATAATGAAAAAGTACCTAAATTATATTAAAATTTTCCAAAATTGGCTATTATATTACTTGCAAAAAATGGGAATATAGGAGAATCTCAACAAGAATTAATTTATTCATTTTGCTTATTTTTATTAAGGCAAACAGTGTTTGCTATGTTTGCCTGGAGGAGGCGCCACTGGTTATTTGTGCAATCAAATAATTAAAAAATCAAAAGCTTCACTACTTTCTTCATTTTTTAGCCATTTATGTTGAATTTTCCGTGAGTACTGCATCGATATTCGATATTTAGAAATATCGGATCCAAAGTTTCGATATCCAAAAATATCGGATACTGCAGTATCGATACTAAAATATCGAGTATCGGTACGAAAGTATCGATATTTTGAAATATCGAGTATCGATACCCATCCCTAGTAGGGATGTCCCCAAAGTCGATGCTTTTTGAAAAAGTATCGATACATATCGATACAGCTTTTTTCTGATATATATCGTAGTATCGATACTTTTTTTCCAGTATCGGAGGCGATAAGTTTTTTTTTCTCTCACGTTTTATCTGTTTCAACACCTACGACATGGAGGTACCTACTTTACAGTACCTCTATCTCTACGTAGATTGTTAGGAGACCAACCACGTATCGGAAAGTATCGATACTTCAAAATATCGATACTTTTTAGATGTATCGATACGATATTATATCGATACTTTTGAAGTATCGGACATCCCTAATGGAAATGGAACTCGTACGACCGCGTCCAAACAGCTGATGTTTGATCGGCAATTTTTGTCCTACTGAAATTCAATTTCGATTATTTACATTTTTTGCAGCATCCCGCCTGTACTTCCACAGGACTTTGAACAATTTTGAGGAAACAATTCTACCTTCTTGAAACCAATTTTTGAAAACTGAAAAAAATTCGCCTGTATTGTGAAATTTAAATAATAGTTTCCAACTCTTTGTACTCAGCGCCCATGACCAGAAAAGGTTGTCCAAATAAAATAAGTAAAGTTAAAAAAAGATTATTTACATTTTTCTCCAAAAAATTTTAATTAGGTACCTTCTTATTTGTCGATTAATTAAGAAGGGGAGAATTTTAATTAGGTACCTTCTTATTTGTCGATTAATTAAGAAGGGGAGAACCAAAAAGAATCGCCTTGTTTGTTTTGTATGTTGGGCGAATTAAACACCTCAGAAAATAGTACAAGAAATTTACAGAAGTAATTATTTCACATGCAGAAGTACCTACAGTTCATTACAGATAACCGTAAACCATTTTTTAACACCATTGCTCCATTTCACATAATTATGTGAAAAACTGATTTTGTGTACTCACCGATAGGCTAGACCATTTATGCAGTTTTTTAAGGAGAGCAATGGTGTTAAAAAATGGTTTACGGTTATCTGTAATGAACTGTAGGTACTTCTGCATGTGAAATAATTACTTCTGTAAATTTCTTGTACTATTTTCTGAGGTGTTTAATTCGCCCAACATACAAAACAAACAAGGCGATTCTTTTTGGTTCTCCCCTTCTGGGAACCAAACGGCGAGTTGGAACCGTTATCCTTGAACGGTGCCTTATGAATTTCATTGAGATGGAATCATTTTAGGTAGTCACTGGACGAGCGCAAAAGTAATATCCTCGTAACAAGCATAATATTAACGTCTATCGTTTCCATCTAATTTGAAGGTTCCTTCGGGACTGACGTTTCGATGATTCCCCTAGCATGAGATCATCTATAAAATCGTTTAATAGATTCGAGATAGACATGTGCCACAACAATTTCTTTTCAAAATCTACATCCAAAATACATAAACCAATCAAAAAATGACTAAAATTACTTAATCTACCTTCTGGTCATTTTGATATGTAAAATGTCCTCATTCGAACGAATTTAGGTTCTTCTGAACACGAAGGTAGTTAATCATTTTTTTAATTTATTAAGTATTTAATTATTGATCTTACTTACATTGGGTTCATACAGGAAGGAAAGAGGTCCGAAGGTTGAGCTAAGCGATGCTACTCGTGTGAGAAACAAGGCACAACTGGTCCTGGGTCCAGGCAAATGATCATACTAGGTAACTCGAGTGAAGGTTAGCTGAGGGCTCATGTGACAAAAAACTCGAGAAAAAAGTACCAAAAGAAACCAAAACGAATAACGAAAAAGAACTTCAATGGGCGAGACAGCTTTTTGCGAATTCCTCCGTCTGAACCTTCCTCTGCAAAAAATGAGAGGGTCGTGTTGTTTTTTCTTAATTTGAACTCTTACTCATTTCGCACTTGTGGATGTAGTGAAGATCGCTTAACTATTCATCACCACTCGAATCTAGCTCAACCAGAATACAGCCCACTAGAATAAATGATATACTCAAAATAAACTGGATAAAAAATAAACAAAAAATAAAAAATAAATTAACAAAAAATACAAAAGTATACATACAAAATGAAAATTTACATACCTGAATTAATCATTTAAGAATTTAATGTGTATATTTATTCATTTAATGTTCATGTTTATTAGGATTTGATTCAGTGTCTGAGCTTGTGAGAACCTACCAATCATCCGCATCAGGTCGAGGTTGTCAATGACAAGAAACGATAAGAAAGTACTATAGATAAGAAAATAACAAAGTATGGTAGAAATTATCCACGGCAAGTGGTGTCGGAGCTAAAAGAAATGACACCCAACAACATTAGGGTGATATCTGCAACCTTGTCAAGGCGCGGGGTGAGGTGCAGGAAAACGTGCCACGGAGTTACTCGACTTGGGCATATCAACAGGTGTACTCACTGGTACCACCACCTGAACTGGTGGTACTTTTATAGGGACACTTCACTTCATCCTCTCTCCCACCTCATCTTCCCTTATTACTGAGGCCGTTGCGGCGTCGGGTGAGTCCTCGGCTTCCTCCTAATAAAAATTGTATTTATTTATTTTTAGTTTTGTGGGTGCCCCCTTGCCCCTACTCCCCGTTATTGAGGGGAGAACTGTAAAAAAATAAATAAATACAATTATTGGTGGCTGTTCTATGACAAAACCAGCATAACCACTGAAAACTTCATTGGAATTAGATAAAAGTTTGTAAGTGTTATAAGAATTTATCGAAACAGTAACCTTCCGATGATCCGACCACGAAAGTTCATAGGAATATTCCAAATGTCAGCTCCTAATTGTCAGTCTTCCAGATCATATTAAAACAGGATTTCGAGTTTACGCTCAGCATTGCAGTTATTGAACTTACGTTTACCCTTATTATTTTATATTGAAAGAGAAATGAAATTTTTCACGTCAATGAGAAAACCAAACTGATTGTCATGAAACTGATTTCACAAGGTTCTTAGCTTCAAAAAACGAAATGTATCTCATATTATGTATTGTGATGAATCTAATGTACAATCTATTCTGACGAGAGATGGGTAATTTACTTATTGAAATATACGATGGTTTGGTTAGAAGGTATGGGTGGAGATATGAAATGTAATGACTAAACCGATGGACAACTGCAGGACCATGGATTTGTAATAATGGATGAATAACTATTCTATGTTACTTTACTAGCTATAACCTGGTTAAATCAACCATATAATGTTGGTACCGTTGAGTTCCCTTGTTTAGAACCGCTGGTTCTCGGGCCGTGGATGGAGGAACATCTCCGACAGCCAGAAACCCCGCGTCAGCTGATGCATTTGACATTGTCCGGGTGAAAGTGTACGTCCTCCAGCCGAGTGATCGTCTTCAAGCTCGCTAGAGAAAGTACTTTAGGGAGGAATGATGAGTCTCAGTCGGGAAGTGAAAATAAAACTATACCTTTCTTAAACGGTTTTGGAAAGCTGAGGAGAGGTAAAGCCACAAATTGTCGGATGACCTGCTGGATTTACGTGAACTTAACTGGTTACGTCATCATCTTGGTCGTTAACGCGTCATCGTTCAGTCTCCTTGAATCTAGGGATTGCTACTAGGTTATGGACTACAGTCCTAATCATCCTGATTAATTGCACATACAAATGTAGATTTCTTATACTAAGTATAAAAAATTATTATAATAAGTCTTAAAAATTATTATAATAAGTCTTATTAGCTTGTCAGTAACCCAAAAAATATAAAGTAGATGATAATTATGTAGCTGTATGTACTCACCAATCATTGAATTTCTGGTTAAAACCCAGAAATAGCCATTAGTTCATTACTTTTATTGATAAATCTTTGGAATCGAGAAAAAACGTTAACTATAACCTATGTAAATAGAAATTTTATGTTTATACCATAATACACATTAATATAACGGTATAATAATTCCAAAAAAACGATTTTCAAACAAATCCGTCCGTCCTTCGTCCGTCGTATGCGGCACTTTCCTGGACCAAAGGACCGATTTTGATGAAATTTGGTACATTGGCTCCATTTGGGGTCTAGTTGTGCACCGAAGCTTTTGGTTAGTGTCAGTAGCTTGTAACCGATGAAAAAAACTCTACCAGTGTGTCACATTGCTTCCCCGTATAGCCATTACCCGATTGTAGAGATAATCCAATGCATTGTACAAAATCTCAAAACATCAGTCTCTAAGTACCTTCTAATAATCTTATAGGGGACCATCTACACGTCAACCCACGAAAATCCTGACAATTCATCAAATTCGGATGGAGAATGTAGAAGTCATGGCTGTTACAAGGAATTTATGACAGACAAACACGAAACCAAAATTGTTCAGAAAGGCCTAAAACGTAAAACGCGAGTGGAAATTATGATTTTGGAGAACTTTTTTTTTGTCCTTCAAACGTGAAAACAATGCTTCCGCTAGACTATGACGCAATGAATAAACCGTTGTGTAATAATATACAGTGTTTGTTAAAAAAAAAATTTTAAATACACCCAAAACTTTGGGATAACGATGTTCTTCGCGTACTGTGATCTACACAGAAAACCCGTTGTGTAATAATTTGCAGCGTTTTGAACTAATATCCATATTGATAGAAAATTCCTGTGAGTTGTTTGTTCGCTTGTGAGCTGTTATTACTTTTGGATGAATCCAATCAAATTTCAGGAAATGAATAGACGTAAGGTAGACATATAGCATTTCCGAATTGAGTTAAACCTTTTCCATTTAGATTTAAACCTTTTCCATTTAGGTTTAAACCTTTTCCATTTTGATTTAAACCTTTTCCATTTTGATTTAAACCTTTTCCATTTAGATTTAAACCTTTTCCATTTTGATTTAAACCTTTTCCATTTAGATTTAAACCTTTTCCATTTAGATTTAAACGTTTTCCATTTAGATTCCAAATGGAAAAGGTTTAAATCTAAATGGAAAAGGTTTAAATCCAAATGGAAAAGGTTTAAATCTAAATGGAAAAGGTTTAACTCAATTCGGAAATGCTATATATGAATCTCTGTTTATTGTTTGGAACCTATTGCAGCCAATTTCAACTGAAATTCTTCAATATTGTAAGTTTATGCATGCCTTTGCAAATATTTAAGCAGCATACAGTGTATTAATTTATGCGCAGTGAGCTACCGCGCGCAATCGTGCTTGACTTTCAAGCATCAAGATTGATTTCAAAGGGTATTTTGCTTTGTGCTCATCTCCTTCTTAGAGGAGGGTTCCCAACTTTTATCATTGATTCCCGAAAGAATGAGTTATGTAAGGGTTGAATATAGAAAAACTTCCATAGCTGTAAAGTAAAAAACTATGAAGGATGGAGATGTAACTGTGACTACATCGAAAGGAGAGGACTGTACGGAGACTGCTGAGTTTGTTGTGCAGTAACGTTGAGAACAGAGAAATTGGGCCAAGTACAATACTACCCATCATTTCATGAGACTACAAGTCACAACCAACAAAACTAAACTACCTGGATGATCATGTCTCGGTATCCTCACCCACTTGGATGAGAGTACCAAATCAAGCGGACATGCCTGTAGAGTATAGGACGAAGTACCTCGCTGTCTTCTCGTTTTGATGTCTGTGGAGTCACTAGCTCGTTCAATGATGTAAATATCGGACGGAGAAGCCAGGTATATTTGTTCACTGGTCATTAGCATACGGAGCTGTTTGTCTGGAGGTGATGACAATATTCCCCTATTACAAGCACCCAGGCATTCGAAGAGGGATTTTCGTCTCGAAAAACACTGGGTCAAGGTGCCACGGTGCTAACTTCCGGAAGTTGTGCTAGATCATCGTCTAGTCTTCGAACAAGTATTAGGTCCCATCACCTTCAGAATGCCATATTGTGCACTTAGATGAGTCGGTCAAATATGATAAACCGGGTCATGTTTGAGATATTGAGGAAGACTGGTATTGAGATAGGTAAGTGCACGCAACATATTTTAATATTGTACTAGGTAGCTACCAATTTTTTCAACTCGCTTGTTAGTTTATTATTGAAAATTGAGAACCCGATATCTTCTCCCATATTAATTTATCGTGGTTGTAGGAAATCTCGATTTAAGTGTTCAGAATTTTTGCACAGATTCAGTCAAATGTTGGTTTAATAATTTCAATAAAGAACTTCTGAGATTGTCAAAGGATTTGGGTTAAAATACAAGTTAAATAAATCGATAGAATACTACATTTTATAGTAATAGTTCAATGTTCCAAAGTATCCATATTTTCTGCTACTGGTTGGATTCTGTCTTGAATCTACAATCAATATTTTCATGTGAGTATGTAATATGTAACAGATATGGAGTATGTAACATCTCCGATGTTTCCCAACTTTTCAGGATCCAGATCAGCTTGTTCGAATTTCTTTCTCAGGAGGAGTGTGTACTCTCTAGTTACACCATCACCCATTCAAGTGAATCACGCTCATATCATCTTTGATATTACCACTGAATGTGCATTTCATCTCCATGGCATTTTCACATACTTGGTAGGTATATAATAATTTGAAATTATTACCAACTACCGAATTTCAACGTTCAAAAATTATTTTGAATACATTTATTCGGTCAAAAATAACTTCTCGATAACTTGTCCATCAATGTATTAATCATTCCAAAATAATAATTGCATAATAATGCATAATTTTATGCATTCAACAACATCCTAATTGCTGTATTATAGTAGACAAGGTTATTGGTGAGGGGAGGATAAATTGCGGCGGATCCTCAGTATGTATGTTGTAAGTGTGATTTTGCACGTCGAGCTAGCTTCCGCCCAAGGGGCATCTTCAGGACACCGTCAACAACGGGTGCGGTTTAGGAGGACGTATAAACAAATATGGACATGTAAGACTAGGTACGGGTACAGCTTTGGTTAAGGGTAGTTATAATTTTTACCTTTCTATATGATTTCCGATTGCTTTGGTAGTAGATGTATGGTTCAATTTCATTTCTACTGTAAGCAATTGGAAATCATAAAGAAAGGTAAAAATTACAACTACCCTTAACCAAAGCTGTACCCGTACCTAGTCTTACATGTCCATATTTGTTTATACGTCCTCCTAAACCGCACCCGTTGTTGACAGCGTCCTGAAGATGCCCCTTGGGCGAAAGCTATCTCGACATGCAAAATAAACAACATAGAACCTACATACTAAGGATGCGCCGCAATTTATCCTCCCCTCACCAATAACCTTGTCAACAAGAAGGCAACAAACTATGGATGTATTATAGTACTTATCCTGTTTTTATTACGATTCTATGGTTTGAGTATGATGTTTTCCTTGGTTTTTTTTCGAATTCTCATTGTTAAGTCATCATCTCTCTAGAGATTTGAAAGTGTCATTCGTGTGTTTCAGCTCTACTCAAGATTTCCGAGGTATAATTCAGTGGTATTTTCCGAAGAGAAATCTCAAGAAATGCCCTCATCGTAAACAATACGTACCTGTCTCGGACTCAGACTATTATTGAAGACAGTTAATATACTGACGAATATGAATTTGTACGAGTTATGTCTAATAATTCATTTTTGTACGTTAGTCAATATTTTTGGTCCTTTCAAAATGTATGGATGCTGACGAGATTTCCTATGAATTTCATTATATTCTGATCAGTTGGAGTCATGAAGCTCGGAAGCCTTTGGAGTTGAAAATCTATGAAACCCTCGTTCAATCCCAGAATCATAATCTCATGCCAAAAGGCTGATTTTTTTTTTTTTTTGAATAAATTTTTCCATGTTCAAACACAAATTTTTCCATAAAAGTCAGCTTCAAGAGTAAAGTTTGTCAGACCGATGAAAAGTTGATAAAACGTAGAAGTTTTCAACGTGGAGCTCATCCATTTTTAAGTATTCGGATGTTCCTGAAATTCAAGTTGAGCTTGTTTGCTGTGCAACCGTTGAAAAGGAGAAGAATTCGGCGGTTCAGTGTTTTGTACCAGGACTGAAGCCAATCAGAGAAAATCGCAGCAGTCATCCACGCATTTCTATTCCAGGCATTTTGAACTGGAAGATTTTTAATGTTCTTGAAGCACCGCGAGCTTTTACTCTTCCCTATAAACAACAACTTCAGCTTTTCTCCTGCCATGTTAGCACAGCATAGCACCGTTATCCGTTCCTAACACGATTTGGCTCCTTTAGCATCGTCATTTTTGAACACGTAAGTGTGCTCGGGCAAGGCTCGATAATAAAGCCACGTCTCGTCCGCGTTCTAGACGTCGCCCTGGGAGGTCCTCGGACATCAAAGCAGGCTATTCTTCGCGCAACCAGCGATCTGCAGCTGAGGTTCACTCTCTTGCGCCACCTGTAGAACCACCAATTCGTAGCCCAGAAGTCTTCTTTTCCCACAATTTTCCCAAGCTGTTCCGCCTTCTGCTTCAGTAGAGGCCCATTCACACGAGCATCTCTTTCTCTGACTGTTGAGAACCACTCCTTCAACGCATTTTCAACGTCCTTGTCTTTCCAATCTCTCTTTCTTTTTCTACTCATATCCTAATTTTGTAAGCCAGATTGTTCAATTTCATGCCTTGTTTTTAAAATTTTGTTCAACAGTGGCTGTGAAATTTGTAAACGAGCAGCTGTTTTCGTTGGCTCATCTGGGGGAGGGCAACGTATGTTTTCAACAGCTCGTACTTCTCCTATACACTAATAACACGGCGGGAGGCACTCATAATCACTCTGAAAGGTCGCAGTAAACAGATCGGGCAATACTGAGCTGATATGATTAACAAAACTGAGACAGTTGGTGAGAAATTATCTCGGTCGGAGAGTGAGCATTTTGATAGAGTTCTTGATCACTACAAACGGAACCTTGATCACAATACCGAGCGATTTCGTTTCATAGGAGTGATTCGGTCCCCAGAGTTTTAATCATAACAAACGGGTGACCACTACTCCGCTACCACTACAAGCGGGACCTACTGTAGTTGATATGGTTGCAAAACCCTATTGAGAAATGAGAAAGGAGCAGGGGGTTGATAAAAAAAGGTGAAAAGTTTATGCAAACTAATTTTTCTGAAAGTAAATGTTACGCTCCTTCCAACGATATCCTCATAATGTTTGAGTTTTCATGTAAATTATGGGAGTTACGACCATTTTAGACCATGAGGTCATAAACACAAAAACAATCTGTGTGAAAACGTCTAATTTGTAGTGAAGTAAAAAATGTAATGAGGCAAAAGTTTCCCTGAAGTTTCGTCATCCTTATGTACTGAACACCCTCTAATTATAGCTCCTACAAAAATCTCGTACAATACACAACCACACTAAACAACAATAACAAAACTTATTGAAAAAAAGTATTTATACTTGTTATAACAACCAATTTGTTCGAACTTATCAACCTTGCAATAAAACTTAGATTTTGATCATCGTTTGGAAGTGCACCTGCCTGTCTATTATAGATCGGATGAGCTTATTACGAGTCCAGGACATCTTGTTGACTAAGAATGATACGATCTAGCTGCGTTGTACGAAACGCATGGTCCAGTTGATTGGTGCTTTGCATTGACAGGTTTTGACCTTTTCGTAATCCTATCGACTCTTTACGTCACCTTTACGTCACTCTTTACGTCACCTTGTTGGATCCACGGCATTCTCAAGCGATGCACAAGGAATTAAAATACAATCTTATTGTTACGACTTATGAATATCCACACCGTCTAGAAAGTTGAAAACAAGTTTATTCAGGTGAAACCGAGTCCAAATCAGGGATTCTTGATGATACTTCACGGAAGTCTAGTCACCGTCTAGTCATCATTCTGGTCCCTCGATCAGCATTTTGTCATTCCGGTCCCTCGATCAGCATTTTGGCATGAAATAATGACTCTTGGATTCGACAAAGGAGTTCATAGGTTTCCAGCTCCAAAAGCTTCCGAGCTTCATGACTCCAACTGATCAGAATACGATGAAATTCATAGGAAACCTCGTCACCATCCATAATACTCTCTTAAACTTAGAATGAGAAAGAATATTTTGATTTTGAAAGGACCAATAATAGTTTTTACCTACGATTATGAGTTGTTAGACATAACACGTACCAATTCATATTCGTCATCATGTTAACTGTCTTCAGTAACAGTCAGGGAGATGGGAATGTCTACGATGAGGGCATTTCTTGAGATTTCTCTCCAGAAAACATCACTGAATTATACTTCGGAAATCTTGAAGAGAAAGCTAACAAACTGACACTTTCAAATCTGTTGAGGGAAGATGACTTAACAATGAGAATTCGAAAAAAACATCACACTCAAACCATAGAATGGTAATGAAAACAGGGATTATTCTTTATCTGCTCGCGATCTCCATATTCAAACCTCCGCTCGCACCTACGGCAATTTGGCTGTCGTTGGTCGAATAAAATAATTTTTTTCTGTAATTCAAATAGCAAAATATTGTGGAATGATTAAGTCATTTATGGACATAACATCTAGAGCTTATGTTTGACCACATAAATGTATTCAAAATAAACTTTGAACGGACGAAATTAATAGTTATGCAATAATGTCATGTTAATATACATATATACTATGTATGTAAAAAATGTCTTGAAGTTGTAATTTCCTTTTGGAGGATTAGGATTGGCCGTTCCAAACAATTCTACCACCAGTCCGTGAATAAAAAGAAAAAAAGGGACATGATAACGGAAGTACTTCGAATAGAATCCTCGATCGTTGTGTGTAATAGAAAGCTTTTGATACACTGGGAAGTCTACCAGATACCACAGTATTGGAATGAAAGGGAGTTAAAACGAATTGGAGATTTACCTAGGATTGAGGTAGTATTAAAAGCCTCATCAAGCTATCTCTGTATTTCTGAACTTGGAAAAAGAAGCCGTCACAAAAAAGAAAGCACGACAGAACTCCAACATTGAGTTGTAAAAAAAAACGAAAATTTTTTGAAACAATAAACCGGTACCGGCGGTTGGGGGAGGGAGGGATGTGGGTCGTGAAGAGAGTAGGTACCTACCAAACGAAAGAGGTCCCAGAATCCAACCGACTACGGAAAAGGAATTATTAGAGGACTCCGCCCACCAAAATCACATCCATGGAATGTTTCATCCTTCCCACCATAAAAGTCGAGAGTCCGCTCTTTCTACATCAGTTTCAATGTCGTTTGCAACTTTACGACACGTAATCAAATACTGTTTCATTTTGTACTTTTCCGTCCATTTACTTTCTTAATAACGGAGGTCGTAAAAAGTGGAGTTCTCTGAAACCAAACTTTCTTTTTTTGTTTTCCATTTCGGAGCTTTCTGAACAATTTTGCAGTCTTAGTGGTTTTCTTGAATTAACCATTATCGATAGGTGTATCGGTTTTCTATCAGATCGTTCAAATTCTGAGGCAGGCTTCAAGAAGAAAGCCAATGAATTTTATCGGAATTCAATCAAAAATTACAAAGCAAGTGTAAAAAACTCATAAAACATCTACCAATTTGGATGGATGTATAGCATTCTGATTATTATGCCATTCGGGAACAATATGTAAGCTAACTTCTATTTCCCAATATACATCATAAATGATAAATGGACATGGAATCGACCACAGACTAACACAAGATGAAGTTGAAAATATTCTGATGGAATAACCGTATCGCATGTTTACCCAATGATTCAAATATCATTTAAAGGTATTAATTAACTGAAATATAAAGATTTGAATTGGTTATGATTCAATAACAATTAATCGGAGTGCGGTTTTATATAATTCGCTCTTCAATCTTGTGAATAAAATGAAAATGGATTTTTGATAGGTACCGTAGATTCCTCTAACTTCGGCCACTTTTTGCTGTTTTTTGATAATTTCACCATACTTAATGTATTAAAATCTAATTTTTTGAAAAAATAAATGTAGATAGCCTCACATCTTTTTATCACATTTTTGCCATCTACCCAACTTTATTTTTTTTAATTCAAAGTTTGGCCTTTAAAGTTACCATCCTAGTTCTGCCAATTTTGGCCATCCCTCAGAAACGTTGAAAAAACAAATAATAAAACATAGCTATAGAGCAATTTCAGACACTTCTGAACTTTTTAAAAAGAAACTTTGTTTGAAAAACTCGTTCAAAAAACATTAAAAGACCATTTTATTAATTTGACAGGGGGTAAAGTAGTAAAAAGCTAGAACAATACCACTGATATTTCCTACCGTAAAATTTTAATAAAAAATCGTAGTTAGTAGGTACGTGCCACACTGGTAAGTATACAACGCAACATACCGCATTTTCGTAACAAAAGTGATAATCTTTCACTGTCCAAACCAACCTAATATAAAAACAGTGGGGGGGATCAACGACTGGTGGTTTAACCATCGGTAAAAACAAAAACATAAATTTCTTTACAGACCACAAATCTTGGTAAAAAAATTCTGAAACTTCGAAATAAACTTTTAAATAATCAAACTTTTTGGGAAAATGAAAAATACTTTCAAAAATTTCTTTACAGACCACACATCTTGTTTTTTAAAAAGTCTGAAACTTTGCAATAAACTTTGAAAAAGAGAAATAACGGGTGGTAAGTAATTCCCATGGCCGAAGTTACCCTGCAAAAGTGAGATTTATGCTATCAGGATCACTGAACAAACACTAAATTAACGAACACTAAAATAACGAAACACCAAGTTTCGAAAGTTACTTGGAATTGATGTGCAATAGTTTGTTTTCGGTGGATGTAAAAAAAAACGAAAAAACCAATAATTTTTCAGAAATTTCCTGTTGAATGAACCTGACTTGCATGATACCAAGACAAAACAACAATAGCAAGAGGTTCCTTGATAATCTGACAATCCGAAACCATCCAGGTTAGTAGTTGGAAATGAAACCTGCGAAAATATGAAAAACCTGAAAAACCTGCGAAAATATGAAATGGCCGAAGTTACCATACCTGGGCGAAGTTATAGGATTGTACGGTACCAAAGGAAACCGCAAAGTATTTAATTTTTTTGGAGAGATAACTTACCAGAAAGTAAGAGAAGTAAGGTAAACAACCATTTCAGGTTGGATTTTCGTCCGACTGCCATTCCTGGCGTTGCGGTCTTCCAAAGAGAAGATCAGAATTTGTTCTGATGATTCCGCTCATGGATTCCCATTACCTCACGGGTTGGGACGAAGGGGCGATGAGAGCCACGGCCGCCGAAAAATGCACGCTGCCGGCGATGAGCCTTGTACCCATGACCCCCGCAGAATTCGGTCCAAAGTCCACCGCCATACAACGACGTCCCAACGACCATGGCTACACCGGATTCACCTACGGAGTGCAGCAATGTGACTGAAGGTTGCCCCAATCTTCTTCATCACAAAAGAGGGTAGCTTAGAGATGTATCGGCAACTGTTCCATTTCCGTGTTTAAGTAGCTCCCAGAACTGCTACACTCTGAAACACAAAATGCTATTAGAAATTTTGATTTTGGAGGATCTCACTTTGTTGACCAGCTCCACGAATACTAAGCTTCTCCATTTTCAATCACAAGAAAGCAAAAAGGATTAACGCTGAAGAGTACAATATCTCATCAAGACTTACTAATAACAAGAAATTTGTGAATGATGATTAGATTACTCAGATTATCAACAATTATTTTAGGTGGAGAAGCTATACTACCCACTAATGTGTACTATGACTTTGTTCATCACCGATACATATTATTGTTACGTAATTCATGGATTCCAGTGGGGAGAGAATACCACTTTTACTCTCAACCAGTAAACGAAAAAACTCTAATTCATTCTACCTACCTCAAAGCCCTACAATAATTCCACTCAAACTAACTATGCAGAATAAATTTCCCGAGGGGAGCATCATATTATTTTAGGCATTCCCGATTGCTTGTACATTCCCTAAACAATAATAAATTCGGGAACCCCAAAATTGGTTGAGATTTTAGGTCCTGACTATTCTTGTAGGAATATTCACATCTTTTGGTTGTACTCACTCCATTCACCCCTCTCAATAATCCTAGCAGACTAATAAAAATTCAATTTTCGTAAAAATTAACACTTTTTGAAAAATTTTAAAAATTGGACAATTTTGGAAATTTTCTCATTGGGTCAAATTACACGGTTTAAAAGTTCTAATTTAGGAGTTTCGATACTACAAACGTTTACGATCCGACGCTTCTCTATCGGCACTCATGACTCTCCACAATGGGTCTTTCAAGCGCTAGCTGTATAGTTTCTGAAGCGAACTTCTCATTTGAAAACTCGGTCACGCTAATGATCCTCATGGCCAACACAATGCATTTTACGATCCGAAGCACTGTATCTTTACAGAAGCCGCCAGCTTCACAGAGGCACCATCACTGCTCAACTTTCACGCCAAGCATCAACGCAGAGCCACGATACTTTTGATGTTACGACCCAACATGCTAACCCTAAAAAACACCTTCCCGCTTTGTACCTGTATTTCATTTGAATTCCCAATTATATTCCGTTCAAACTAACAATAGTGTTTCACTCTCCTAGTTCGATTCCCCATCGGGTGGCCTCATTCAGTATTAAAACCAATACAGTCGCAGAACAACAATTCCGTCTTATTAACCCTTTTAGGGGCAGAAAAAAAATGTTCTGAAATTTTTCAAATATTTTTTTCAAATCACCGTTATACACCATAGAACACGAGAAAAATAGGAAATGCCAAGTGGGTGTGGCACATAGCTTCCTCGTATCCATAACCCGATTATATAGATGATCCGATGCATAGTAGTTAATCTCAAAACACCAATCTCTAAGTACCTTTCACTACCCTCATAGGGGACCATCTAGACGCTACTCTGGATAATCCTAGAAAATGTCATGAAAAATGTGAGTCACTACTCAAAAAATCAAAAAAATTCTATGTACGGCTGGTAGTCGTACCCATGACCCCTTGATTGATAGTTTGACACGCTGCGAATGTGCTACGGGCGCCTGACAGTTGACAGTGTAGAATTTGAGATAGTGACGTACTCACGGCTGTTACACGGATTTTACGTTCGCGCATGCGCATCGGCTACTATCAGTCCGGGGGTGATAATTTTCATAGGGGACCATTTACAATCTAATCCGCATAATCCCTGAAAATTTCATTGAAATCGGATGGAAAATGTAGAAGTTATGGCTGTTACAAGGAATTCACGTTTGCGCATGCGCAGTCGCTTCTATCAGTCCGGGGATGATGATTTTTATAGGGGACCGTCTACACACCAACCCGCACAATCCCTGAAAATTTCATCGAAATCGGACAATAACTTCGTATAGTTATGCGCGTTACAAGGAATTCATGACAGACACACAGATACACAGACACACATACACGGACCCAAAATTGTTCAGAAAGGTCTAAAACGCAAAACGCGAGTGAAAATTTTGATTTTGGAGAAATTTTTTTTTTATCCTTGAAAAGTGAAAAGAAAGCTTCCGCTACCTTGGTAGACTCGGAAGCAAAAATATGTCGGCAGTTTATGCTGCGGAATGCTGCGTTTTTATGAATGAGCCTTAGGAATCTAAATCTCATTGCCCTAATAGGGGTTGTTCTGTATGATGTCACAAAAAATGATTACACTACGATTGATCATCCAAATCATGTATTTATTTACAAATTTAATGAAAGTAAGTCATATTTTTCAATTCTTTCCTAATTCTGATTGTTTCACTATTGATTATCGAATACTAATCAACAAATTCGTAATGTAAGTTCTAGGAAGATCAATGAAAACTGACACTAAATAAATCAAACAAACGTTTTACTTATCATGAAATTCTTGTGAATATTTCGGAATTAGCTAAGGTCTAAGTTTCTGACAAATTTAGGTAAATTTCTCACGAGAAATAACAATCAAGAGTCACACATCATCACAATATTATTATCACAACACAGATAAATTAACTTCTTTAGAATATAGTTAACTAAGCAACAAGTTTATCTATTCAGTCTCTATGTCAAAAAACAATACTTCATTCATCTTCATTGTGGTAATAATTGTAGAAGTAGTATTTATCGGAAACGAAGGACAATCAAAGAAGAACTGGAAGAAACGGTGCATTCTCGTCTTCATCATCGCTGGAGGCAACAATGCCACTATTATCTGCTTTTGAACGAAACATGTTCTAAAATAGAAATAATAAAAATAATGGGTCACTATTTCTTAGTGAAGGTCTGCCAGAATTAGACGCTGAGAGTTGAAAAAACCACATCAGATGTACAAGTATGTACAAGCAAGACAACAACGTGGCAATGAGCTCCCAAGGCTCATTCCGTTTCACTCCGTATTCTTTGCTTCAAACCATTCCATTTCGTTTTCTTTTATCAAGCTAGCTCCTTGAAGACAATTATGTGCCAAATACAAAAGTTAGAACCATTAGAATGAGAAAATATAAGACGATAACTTACTTGGACGATGGTGTTTCCATTGACAGTAAGCTGAATGGAGTTTACCTGACAACTTGCTAACTAGAAAACTTTAATCGTCGTTATGAGTTTATTTTGCTGTTCTATCTTCAAGAATAGTGTTGCCACTTACGATCAAGAAAAAATTAGAACAAAAAATATCTTACTATAAACGTCACAGCTTGGGAAAAAGGGGTTGAGCTTTCAGAGGCTCATTGCCCCAAAAAGGGTTGAAGAGATTCTACATTGATAAAACTGGCAGTAATGCAGCATTTCGATAAACCGGTCAACCTAAACAGGTTTTTGTACTTTTGTAGGTAGCTGACCTTCATTCTATTGGTCGTAATATAAACACGCCGAGTTGCAACGTAAATGTACATTCTCTACGTATAAATTAAGAGAAAAGCGTACCTCCATTTCACGAATGTTCGCTGAAACAAGAACATGTCAAGTAATGAATGAGATACCGTCCAACATTGAGAGTTAAGGTCTGATCTACTCCCTCGTCGTACTAAACCTGGACAAAATTTCATTTTCAGCACAAAAATCCGCATATTGGTCGTACTGCAAATAGCAACGTTTTTGCCTATATCGTCTTACTAAACGGTTGATATTTTCATCTCCATACCAAGTGATATTTAGCTTCTTGTCCAAATTTTAGAATTACCCCAGCAGTAAGACATATTCTTGTGAAAAGTTCGATTCAATTAGCATGAATTAGTAATAAGCAAAATTTCCAAGGAACAATTTGTATTATTAACTATTTTTGCTTCTCCACAGGGATGCTTTTTATGTACAAGTGAATTCTGTTTCAGGAATTTTTTGGTGATGAAGGTGATGTATTGATGCTAGATGAATATGAAGATTCCAATCACGTTATCCACTCTCGTCAGTTGATACTTAATGGGGGGGTGCGCCTGATTTTTTTTTTTTTTTTTTAATTTCTAATCGAAAGTAGGTTTCATCCTGAGAAATTTGACACCAGCTGTTCTCTTTTTGGATGAGTTGATCTTTATTTATGATTTTTCAAAGTTTCGAATGTTTATGACGTGACGCGCCCCTTCCGCCTGGGCGGGACCCCCTCCCCCCCAGCCAACTGTGACGTCATAAACATTCGAAACTTTGAAAAATCATAGAAAAAGGTCTCCTCACGCTAGAAGTTCGCGGTTGGTGTCAAAATTCTGAGAATGAGGTCTAGTTCAGATTCAAAATAACAATAAATAGTTTTTCCGACCCATGCGCACACCCCATTACAATGGACCTTGAAGTGCTCCTGAGGACAGATTCTCAAAAGTTGTAGTCTGAGAAAGTTTTGATAATGTCGCCAGCGCCTATATGCATCAATATCACTATCACCTAGTCAATTTTGCTCATACTTGATATCGTGGCATAATGTAGTAAGACCTAAAAGGAAGAAAAGTACATATTGTAAGTAAGTTATGTGTCTAATATGACCTAGGCTTTCATGAACATAACATGAACTCCCTCCAAAACACTGGACAACTCCCCAGACTTTAAATCCTGACGCTCACGGCTTTCACTATACCGAATAAATTAAGGAACACAAAAAACCTTGATGAAATGCTCTGGGTCAACAGATTCTAACCCACATACCTGGCTATGAATAATTCGATAGACCCTCAAGTATGAGTAGGTACGGCGGGTTATAACTGATAATATTGATTATAACGGTTTCGATAAAGGATCTCCAGTGAACTGGTAAGCAGATGGGTCGGCCTCGACCGCCCAAACCTACTTTCAAGCCGAGTTTTTCAGTCTTTTTTCGTCTCATCTTCCTTCGAGTCCTACGTGCGTGCACTCCTACAATCCTCAGGTTGTCCTGGGAGGATACCCCGAAAGTCAGGTTTTGTTTTTTTGCTGTTAAGGCTGCATTTATAGAGGTCATAGGCGTTTTTGTTCTTAGTCAACAAGTTCAAATCTTACCCTACTTTACATTCTTTATCATTCATTACATAACAAGTGGAAATATTGAAATACTAGGTTTGATAATTGGGAATAGATCTACAAGTAATAGTAAAAACATTTGGAATAATATTTAGGTCTCTTTTGGTCAAGACGAAAGTACTTGCAATTTTAAATCATCAACAAGGAAGAAGCTAATGGATGGGCACAGAAGAGGCGCAATAGGGGCATTGAGAATTCTTCTTTTACATTCGATACGCGCGCAATCCACGTCTATATTTCAATATACAATATTTTTTCTGTGCAATGGTTGCGACCTCTTTTCTAATCTCTTAGTAACGGAAGGGTTGCTCCGTCCTCTAAGGGTTGGGACGTATAACTGGATTAAATTTATGACTCTTGACTCTCTACAGGTATAAAACCTATACCAAGAGGGTGTGGCACACAGCTTTCTAGTACCCATAAACCGATGCGTAGTAGGTAAACATCAATCTCTGAATATTTCTTCGAAATCGGATGGAAAATGTATAAGTTATGGCTGTTACAAGGAAATACACGTTTGCTCATGCGCAGTGGCTACAATCAGTCTGGGGGCCAAGATTTTCATAGGGGACCATCTCTACCTCAACCCGCATAATCTCTGAATATTTCTTAGAAATCGGATGGAAAATGTAGAAGTTATGGCTGTCACAAGGAAATACACGTTTGCTAATGCGCAGTGGCTACAATCAGTATAGGGGCAATGATTTTCGTAGGGGACCGTCTAAACACTAAATCGCATAATTCTCGAAAATTGCATCGCAATTGAATGGAAAATGTGGAAATTATGGTTGTTAGAAGGATTTCATGTTTACGCACGCTCAGCGGCTATTATCAGTCCTGGGGTGATGATTTTCATAGGGGATTATCTACATGCCAACCCGCACGATCCTTGAAAATTTCACAAAATCGGATGAAAAATGTAGAAGTTGGGGCTGTTGAAAGGAAATACACGTTTGCTCATGCGCAGTGGCTACAATCAGTATAGGGGCAATGATTTTCGTAGGGGACCGTCTAAACACTAAATCGCATAATTCTCGAAAATTGCATCGCAATTGAATGGAAAATGTGGAAATTATGGTTGTTAGAAGGATTTCATGTTTGCGCACGCTCAGCGGCTATTATCAGTCCTGGGGTGATGATTTTCATAGGGGATTATCTACATGCCAACCCGCACGATCCTTGAAAATTTCACAAAATCGGATGAAAAATGTAGAAGTTGGGGCTGTTGAAAGGAAATACACGTTTGCTCATGCGCAGTGGCTACAATCAGTATAGGGGCAATGATTTTCGTAGGGGACCGTCTAAACACTAAATCGCATAATGCTCGAAAATTGCATCGCAATTGGATGGAAAATGTGTAAATCATGGTTGTTAGAAGGATTTCATGTTTACGCATGCTCAGCGGCTATTATCAGTCCGGGGATGATGATTTTCATAGGGAATTATCTACATGCCAACCCGCACAATCCCTGAAAATTTCACAAAATCGGACGAGATTTGTAGAAATTATGGCTTTGGCAAGTATTTCATGAAAGACTCGGAACCAAAATTGTTCAGGAAGTTCTGAAATGTAAAACGCGAGTGGAAATTTTGATTTTGGAGAGCAGAAGCAACACTACGTTTATAAGAAAGCACCAGTTCGTTCCAGTTTATTCCTTCCCTACACTGAGAATTTTGAATGAGACTAGGTTATCGAGAGACTTTCGCAATCAGTGTGTGTGTGTGTGTGTGTGTGAATAAGCTGCCTTTACCGAACATGTTTTAGTGTTGACTACACGCTGTTTGATAAAGTTAGAAGTGGAGTAGGGAAACCATGTCATTGTTTGTCAATGCACTTCACCCTCCAACGAGCGGTTTTGCCCCTTTTCCGTTCAAACAACATTGTGCACGAATAGTGTTGAAAAAGTTGTTTCGATAAAATTTACGTGCTCTGGTGATAAACGAATTATTGAAGAAACTCTGTACCCTTTTGGATATCCTCATGAAGTTATTTTAGAAAAAAAATGTACATTTCCAGCTTTGAAATAACATTAGTATAGGGATGTGTAATCTTTAGAATTTGGGTATCTAACTTTGGAGTTAGGGTTATGAGAAATTATCAATCTAATGATTTGGGATTTATGAATTTAAAAGGGTTTATGATTTTGATTCTTAAACTCGAATTATCTTACCCCAGTAAACATATATATTTGTACAACAAGGGATTAGGTGATTCTGCTTACCTGAGTCTACGACTGCTTCGAGATCTCCGAGGGTGAAAATGGCTTTACTATTATGGTAGTGCGTGATGACCAAAGCAAAAAGGCGAAAGGTTTACTTGAAAACTTTGTGATGCTAAATTAAATACTGACTTCAAAATGAAGAGTTACTTTATGAACTGATCCTAATCCTTTAAAAGCTGGTACAAAAATCCCAACTAAGTGAGGCTAGGAAATTCTAGGTAGAAGGGTATCTTGAACTAGAGCCCAGAGGATAAAAGATTCTACCTGAGAAGTTCCTAGGGTTGCTGCCACCACCTGGGTCGAGTATTGACCTCAGGAAAAACCCAAATTATTTAAGTGCAAAATACCTGAGTCCAACGGAATTGGAAAGGGTCAAAACTCTGAAATAAGTACTGCAAAGGTTAAAAACACGTAGGGTCTTTATTCAGAAAATTATAAGTTGATTACCGTGAAGCGGATTTACGAGGGTTCTGATGGAACCGTCGACAAGAATAATCAGTAATATATTCGAAAAGATACTTGAAAATATATCAATATGATTGAAAATGTATTTGATAACGATCAATGAAATCACACTTGGCTTTAAGAAATTATGTACGAAATTTTGCAATAAGTATGCTACTAAAAATAAATGTACTTTGTTGTTACTTGCAATATTATGCTTATAAGAAAATAATATTTATGTAGGAACTTGATTCTACTTATACAAATTATGACTTAGTCTTCTGACTTTACTACTGAAAATACAATTGTTCTTCACAACAAAAACTTCTTAGGTTACGGTTTCTCTTTACAACTGAACTATCTTTACAATATGCGTTTCTCTTTACTTTCCTATTTCTTTTACAGGACGTTAAATTATGAGGGGGAGGTTTTGCCAGATTTTGAGTAATTTGTAAGCGCTTACAGAAATTATGAGGGAATGTTGCTCACCCTTGGCCTAGCTTGGATCAGTGTCGATCTCCGTGGCGGTATGTTGCTTCAGGGCCTCTTCTTCCTGCAGTGCTGAAGGGGGATGCCTGGGACCGGGGCAAACTTGCCTCGTTCCGGGGTTCGAACGGCGTACCAGTTCGGGTCGGCGAAAATGGAGAGTTGGCGGCAACGTCTTGAGTCCGGGCCTTAGCTTGCGGATGTCTCAAGAACGAAGACTGGCGGGATTCTTGGAACGGCTATTGGAAATGTCCCGTGGGTTGCACTTCACTACGATTCTCAGTTCGTTCCGCGACACTACGTTTAGAGGGGATTGAGTACTGGAGCTGGGTTCGACAACTTGCGAGACGCGTGACTTCAGACTGAAGGGTCGAGGGAGGGGGCAGCCCCTTATATCACCTCGGCCATCTTGCGGCTTGTAGCTGGAAGGGCCGCGATGGTGGCGCGCTCGCGTGTCCTCATCGGTGGTGGCGGACAGTTGTTGATGGTTGCTGCATGGAAGGCGCATGGAAGAAGTTTGTGTGAAGAGTAGAGATTTTCAGCTAATTACACCCCCTCCTTCTCTCTCGGCCGATGCCCTCATCGGCTACTTTTCAACTCTGGTAACGGAAGGAATCGGCAGCTTGGTTTCCGGGGTGATGGTCAGCAGTGCCACCTCGTAGCGCCAACGTCTGCAGCCTGGGCACTTTGGTGGTCTGGATTCCTCGTGTTCCTTATGGAGACACGGCTGTGGGTACGAGGGATGGTCGACGGCGTACTTCTGGCAGGAGGCGACTAGACGGTTCCAGAAACTTTTACAACTTGAGCACCGGAATTTGAGAAATTCCTTCGGGATGCGATCACAGACGGGGCAGGGTGCAGCTCCTGAGGTTGTCGGCTCAGCTGGCTCCTCTTTGCGTGCTGGGGTAACAGGAGAGAACGCTGGTGAAGGTTCCTCCTCTACGAGACGTTTGCTGCCGGTTTCTTGGTGTCACCCTTCGTCTTCTCGTCGTCATCAGAATCAGACGAAGAGGATGATGAGGAAGAGGACTGACGAGCTCGGCGTTTCGGAGTGGAAGTTTCTCCAGTTGCGGACTCCCAAGCGTTCTCCAGGGAAGCAGTGGATTGGTTGAGCTCGTTGCTGCTCTGGATGGCCATGACGCGTTGCTGTAGCCCACGCAATTCGCATCGCAGTTCCTCCACGGGGTTGGGCGTCCCAGCTGGGGCGAGATTTGCTGCGCTGGAGCGAACTGCTTTGCTCATGTTGTGCGACAGGTTTGCGATGCAGGTCATGATCTCCTTACGTTGCTCCGGCATCTCCCCGAATTTGACCAGCCACGTATGTAGCTGTGCAATGCAGGTTACCGTGCGTTCTACCCATTCGTCGCTTCCTACCTCAATATCGGGTACTGGCTCTAGTCGGGGTTTCGGAAACGCCATCGTCCTGAAACAAAAGAACCAGCCGTCTTACTGACTACTCCGACCTCGCATGCTCTCACTCCACAACTCCGCCTAACCGTGCGCGTTCGCGACATCGTTAGCAACCTCCTAGATGTTCAGGGCTCAACAGTTCTCGACCCCCCTCCTACGGTAGGTATTGGATGGATCAAGCGCCTTGGTTTCCCCTAGACGTCCGGATTCAGGTTTTGAGGTAAGTGAAAGAAGAATGCTAAGTCGTTATGTGATATCTTTTGATTTTGACATATGACATTGTAAAACTATAAATAACTGAATGATGACCCTTTTTTTTTTTTTTTTTTTTTTTTTTACAAGTATAATAACTTCTTTAATTGTTACAGGTTATCCAGCCTCCTCTTCGGGACCAATGTCGACGACGGAGACTCTGCCGGTATGTAGCCTTTTGTAGTCGACGATCTTTCGGGGTCGAAGGTTGTATGGTGTTGTTCCGGCAGTGGTGGTCGTGGGCAATGTGTTTCCCGTTGTAGGGTGCTCCTGTGATGGTGTACTGTCCTGCAGCAGGCGTTCGACGTCCGGAGTCACACCGGTGGTCTCGACGAGTTCCGGCTCATTCTCGTCGTCGGACTCTAACCAGGGATCCAGACTGGGTTGAGAGGGTCCGGGCGACGGAGCTGGTGCGGGGGCCTCGCGCGAGTGCGGCTCCTCCCGGTTGATGGCTTCGTCCGGTGCTCTCCCAACGGAGGCTGGTTTCAGACGACTATGTTGGTCTCTAGTCGCTCTCCAAAGGGCATCCTTCAATTCGGGTTTCATTCCCGTAAGTCTTCTATCCGGTTTGAGGGCTTCCGACCCTTGGTTTCCCGAGGTTATTCCGGTCCTCCTCGCTAACAGGTCCCGTATGTGTTCTTCTACGCTACAGCGGTACGGTGGTGGGGCTCGCCGTACGGAGTGTGATACACGGCCGTTTGGTTCAGTCTGTACCGGTTCAGTCCCCGGCGGCCTATTCGTACAGCCGTCTTCTTTCTTCATTCCTCCGCGCGGATGTGCGTTTCGCGAAAGGAATCCCTCTATTTCCTTCCGACATTCGCTCTTGGGATAGGTTGGCAGCTGTCCAGTGGGGGCTACCTCGTCGTCGTGATAAGGCTCATCGCCGCAGGTTTCTGTAGGCGTCACCTCCAGGTGTTGTACAGACATCGGTGCTACCGCTATTTCTGCCGGTATCCCGTCAACGGTCGGTCGGGGCTTCTTAACTGAGGGTTCTCGTAGATCGTAAAATTGTGGATTCGGGTTCGTCGAGGGTCGTCTTTTGACTGTGGAACTCGCCGGAATGGTTGGTCGGGAATTTTTGTCCTTTACCGCCCTTACTTTCAGTTGACGTAAGCGTGTCAGTGTCTTGGGGTTCTCCCACACGGCTCCGAGGACCATCGGTACCCCCGACTCGGCGTTTGTCATTGTGACGTGCTTCGTGTCGGTACGAATTCCAATGGGAAATCTTCTCAGAAGGTCGAGCCCCACGAGATCCAGGTGCGAATCCGGCCTCTCAAAAATGTAAAACCGATGCGCGGCACGTCTGTCGCCGATGCGCACAGTTAGTTCCTGTGTTCCCAGCAGGGGTATTTTCTGACCATCCGCTCCCCAAAGTTCAGTGGATGTGGGTTGAACTGGAACTCCCGGTACAGGGTGTGACAAAGCGGAGACGGCGGCGCCGGTATCCAGGATGACATCGCGGTTGTATTTGCCTAATCCAATTTTCATCCGGATCATCGGGCGTGTGGTACAGTTGACGGTGGCTTGGAAGGCTACTACCTCATCCCCGCGGATTTCTTCCTCCGGAATGTCTTCGGGCGGTAGTGTTACTACGGCGGCTGTGGGACTGGTGACACTTCCTCGAGGTTGCGACGCTGGCATCATCTTCTTTTTTCGCAGGCACTCGTTCTCCAGATGTTCTCGAGCTCCGCAAAAATCACAGAAAATCGCACTCTGTATGCCGTGCGGGCAGTTTACAGGGAAATGACTATAGTCTCCACAGTACAGACACGGGTATCGGGGGCTCGGTGAGGGTTGCTTCCAGCCGGGTCTACTTTGTCCGGTATGAGGCGGCGTCGTCATCTGACTCCTACTTGGTCCCTGCGGTGTTGTCTTCTGAGGGCACTTTCCGGCGAAATGTCCGGCTTCTCCGCACGTATATCATTTGAGGGAATCTTTGTTAAGAACTCCGGCTATATCCCATTTGAAGTCGGCAGCCTTTTCGCTTTGGTGGTCATCGTCGAGGTCTTCCGCACGCTTAACCGCTTCTTCCAGTGTGTCGGGTAGGTTACTCTGGAGGAAAGGACTAATTTCCTTATTTATTCCTCGTACGAAAGCTCGAAGGGTCTTCGTCTTCACCCACTCCCGTTGTTGTGCTGCGGTAAGGTTAACCTCGTTGCGGACTGCGGTCTTCGCGGTTGCGATGAGCTTCTCGGCGAATCGTCGTATGCTTTCCTCAGGTTGTCGTTTAGTGGTCCATAGGCGTATCATGGCTTTTTCAGGGTCTTCACTCTCGTACCACTGGAGAATAGCGTCGCGGAGGTTGGTATACGGTTGGGCTCCTAAATCTTCTTGAAGGAATCGCTTAGCCCCTCCACGGAGTCGGGTACGAAGAAATCTGAGTTTCTGCTCCTGATCCAAATCATGGGTGGCTTGGTCTACCTCGGCGAAAAATGAGGCTGCTGAGATGGCATCGGAGTCGTCCGGATTCCAAGGTTCTATTTCTAGAAACAAGGATCGTGGTAGGTCTCGTGGTTGTTGGTTTTGACCTTGAGCTGGGGTTTGTGCGGTTCGGAAGAATTCTCCCATCCTGTTCATAGCCTCCGTCATGGCATCGGCCAATTCTGCAGTTACTTTGTTATCTCCAGAAGCCATGATGTCGTTGTTTGAATTCGTCACAATTAAAGAGTATACAAGAAAAGCCCGGTAATATATGAAAAAAATTCACTTCCCTTTCCCGCAACGCTGAATCGGTAGTCGAGGGGGTTTGGCGAATTTGATCCAATCCTTTTTACAAAAAAAAACTTTTATTCAGGAAAAGTTTTTATGTCAAAATGTAGGGTAATCGACGAATTTTACTATTAACTTTTCTAATGAAATTTACTATGCAAGAAAAAAAAATGTGGTTAATTGCTCAAAATTTTATTTAAATTTACTTAAATGTGTAGGTTCGAACCGTGGCTGGGTCGACCTACGTACCACTGGAGTACTGAATTTAGTTCGAACCGTGAAGCGGTTCGTTCCCTATACTAATTTACAAAACTACTGGTTCGGATCGCGAATCGGTACGAAATTCGATTCGGTACGAACGAAGACTTGGTTCGAACCGTGAAGCGGTTCGTTCTACGATTGGTCTGGTATGGGTCTGGTCCGCGTACTGACTCGGTTCGAACTAGGAACTGGTTCGGACGAGGTACGGTTATGGTTCGGAATTGGGTCGGACTGAGTTCTGGTCCGAACAAGATACTAGGGTTCTCAAACACGTGGTGGTTCGAACGGTTTGCGACACGATGGTTCTCAAACACGTGGTGGTTCGAACGGTTTGCGATACGATGGTTCTCAAACACGTGGTGGTTCGAACGGTTTGCGACACGATGGTTCTCAAACACGTGGTGGTTCGAACGGTTTGCGACACGATGGTTCTCAAACACGTGGTGGTTCGAATGAAATATTTGTACGAAACGGAATAGGCGGATTGTGGAGTGGTAATAGTTGACAATATGCACAATAATTAGTACGAATTGCGTACTGAATTGAACTCTCTGCGCTCCTCTCACTCTCCGGCTGAATCTTTTGTCTGTACAATTTGTGCGTGTACTAAAAGTGTGATAATGCGTTAATATAAAGAAAATAAAATATCAAATATATGCAAAATTACTGATGATTCTTATTTTAATGTTCCAAATTTCAGTGGTTCAACCACCTCTCAATTCCAGGACTGGTATTTGCTTTTGTTTGTGGGTTCTGAAAATCGTAACTTTCGTTGATCCTACCGCTGGTCACCAGATGTAATCTTTAGAATTTGGGTATCTAACTTTGGAGTTAGGGTTATGAGAAATTATCAATCTAATGATTTGGGATTTATGAATTTAAAAGGGTTTATGATTTTGATTCTTAAACTCGAATTATCTTACCCCAGTAAACATATATATTTGTACAACAAGGGATTAGGTGATTCTGCTTACCTGAGTCTACGACTGCTTCGAGATCTCCGAGGGTGAAAATGGCTTTACTATTATGGTAGTGCGTGATGACCAAAGCAAAAAGGCGAAAGGTTTACTTGAAAACTTTGTGATGCTAAATTAAATACTGACTTCAAAATGAAGAGTTACTTTATGAACTGATCCTAATCCTTTAAAAGCTGGTACAAAAATCCCAACTAAGTGAGGCTAGGAAATTCTAGGTAGAAGGGTATCTTGAACTAGAGCCCAGAGGATAAAAGATTCTACCTGAGAAGTTCCTAGGGTTGCTGCCACCACCTGGGTCGAGTATTGACCTCAGGAAAAACCCAAATTATTTAAGTGCAAAATACCTGAGTCCAACGGAATTGGAAAGGGTCAAAACTCTGAAATAAGTACTGCAAAGGTTAAAAACACGTAGGGTCTTTATTCAGAAAATTATAAGTTGATTACCGTGAAGCGGATTTACGAGGGTTCTGATGGAACCGTCGACAAGAATAATCAGTAATATATTCGAAAAGATACTTGAAAATATATCAATATGATTGAAAATGTATTTGATAACGATCAATGAAATCACACTTGGCTTTAAGAAATTATGTACGAAATTTTGCAATAAGTATGCTACTAAAAATAAATGTACTTTGTTGTTACTTGCAATATTATGCTTATAAGAAAATAATATTTATGTAGGAACTTGATTCTACTTATACAAATTATGACTTAGTCTTCTGACTTTACTACTGAAAATACAATTGTTCTTCACAACAAAAACTTCTTAGGTTACGGTTTCTCTTTACAACTGAACTATCTTTACAATATGCGTTTCTCTTTACTTTCCTATTTCTTTTACAGGACGTTAAATTATGAGGGGGAGGTTTTGCCAGATTTTGAGTAATTTGTAAGCGCTTACAGAAATTATGAGGGAATGTTGCTCACCCTTGGCCTAGCTTGGATCAGTGTCGATCTCCGTGGCGGTATGTTGCTTCAGGGCCTCTTCTTCCTACAGTGCTGAAGGGGGATGCCTGGGACCGGGGCAAACTTGCCTCGTTCCGGGGTTCGAACGGCGTACCAGTTCGGGTCGGCGAAAATGGAGAGTTGGCGGCAACGTCTTGAGTCCGGGCCTTAGCTTGCGGATGTCTCAAGAACGAAGACTGGCGGGATTCTTGGAACGGCTATTGGAAATGTCCCGTGGGTTGCACTTCACTACGATTCTCAGTTCGTTCCGCGACACTACGTTTAGAGGGGATTGAGTACTGGAGCTGGGTTCGACAACTTGCGAGACGCGTGACTTCAGACTGAAGGGTCGAGGGAGGGGGCAGCCCCTTATATCACCTCGGCCATCTTGCGGCTTGTAGCTGGAAGGGCCGCGATGGTGGCGCGCTCGCGTGTCCTCATCGGTGGTGGCGGACAGTTGTTGATGGTTGCTGCATGGAAGGCGCATGGAAGAAGTTTGTGTGAAGAGTAGAGATTTTCAGCTAATTACAGATGTCGATACTGGATATTTCCGTCACTTTGAAGGTAAAGAAAACTACAAACTACAATCTCTTAGAACTCCCTCGAGAAATTCAATTCCCGCAACATCTCCTTTCGTAATTCCTTTCAAACATAAGTTGGAAATTCCATTGGAATCGTCAACAAACGGCTCAGTAGCTGAACTCATTAGGTATATAGTTTATTCAAATTTTCGACGAGACGCTCCCTACAGCCCAATGGATTAGCGAGAAAGTGGTTGTTAGTATCTCTCACGCTGTGCAGTTAAGTGTACCAGACTGCCTATGCATAACTTGAAGGCGCTTCAATCATTCGTTCAGTGATCTCATTCTATCACCGTTTAAAAACGTCTGCCAACTGGGTGTGGTACATAGCTTCCTCGTATCCATAACCCGATTGTATAGATGGTCCGATGCATAGTAGTTAACCTCATATCAGTCTCTAAGTGCCTTCCACCACCCTCATAGGGGACCATCTACACGCTAATCTGAACAATCCTGAGGAATTTCGTCGAAATCGGATGGGAAATGTAGAAGTTATGGCTGTCACAAAGAATTCACGTTTGCGCATGCGCAGCAACTACTATTAGTCTTGGGGAGATGATTTTCATAGGGGACCATCTACACGCCAATCTGCACAATCCTAGAAAATGTCAACAAATTCGGATGAAAAATGTAAGTATGGCTGACACAAGGATTTTACTTTTGCGCATGCGCCGCGGCTTTTGACAAGGCCTTGATTTTCATTGGGAACCATCTACAACCTGATCCTAATAATTCCTGAAAATGTCATCGAAATTGGATAGAAAATGTGGAAGTTATGGCTGTTACAAGGAATTCACGTTTTCGCATGCGCAGCGGCTAATGTCAGTCCAGGGGTGATGATTTTCATTGGGGGTCGTTTACATGCCAACCCGCACAATCTCTGGAAATTTCATTGACATCGGACAATAACATCGAATAGTTATGCCGGTTACAAGGATTTCATGACAGACACACAGACAGACGGACACGGAACCAAAATTGTCCAGAAAGATCTTAAATGTAAAACGCGAGGGGAAATTTGATTTTGGAGAACTTTTTTTTCAACCCTGAAAAGTGAAAACAAAGCTTCAGCTACAAACATTAAAAATTATAACCCAGCGATTTATTAATAGCTAGCATTATCACCCATGTGCAAAAATCACAGCTTTCCTACTGACCCAATATAATGTAATATCACAATATAATAATATCACAAACTGGGATGAGAACACGCCCGTTTTTCAGCCTCCGACGCATTCTAGTAGGAAAAGTGAGAAACTAGAACCCAAAAGTTTTCGTGCTAAGGCGTCTTGAAAACGTCTTTCCCCACTTTTTACCCTTTAGAAGTGACTTACAATAACTAAAACCTTCGGGGTACAACTAAATCCCAAAGCGGGCGGCTACACAGCTTGAATTGAAACATTTGAAACAGATTGAGCATTCTGAAACTATATTGTAGACAATATAATTTTGCATTAAATGAGACAATACAGAGATATTCAGTGAGTAATTCGATTTTTAACTTATTTTACAGTTTGACGAATTCAGGAAGTCTATAATTAAAAATACATGCGAATAAAGTTTTCAACGAAATGAGAGCAAAGAATTTAGTTTTACCCATAATATAAGATATATTATTGATAAGGATAAGCCATAACAACCGGAAAATTTCGCAAGAATCGGACTACGATTTTGAGAAGTAATGGTCGGGAAAATGATTGACCTCGGACAGACTGACAAGAAACCAAAGCTCTGAAACGGAAAATGAGAATGAAAATTTTGATATTGGTGAGCCAAATGTTTGTTGATGTGCTCCACTAATACAGAGCTTCTCTAGTTTAGAAATTGAGGAAGTAAAAGATTGATCATTATTTTCTAGGTTTTTGGTCATTTCTGCCCACTAGGTGACATATTATCATAAAAACCAAGGCAGTGTGTGGTGACGTTTTGATAAATTCAGCTTTGTGGAGGATAATAGGGACACAGCCCTGTCTAACCACTCCTTGAATGAGAATCTCGTCTGATAACGGCATATTGACCGCAGTAGAGGTTATAAATTATGCGAATGTAGCGGACTCAAGCACCTATGCTACGGAGAATGTTTATCATTTTGTCGCGTCAGAATGCATTCAAGGCTTTTTCATAATCCAGAAAGCGTAGGTAGACATCAACATCCAGACATCACAACACCTTTGCACCTACACCTGGCTACCGACCTATGGCCTCACGGGTCCTCAATCCATTTCGGAATCTAAATTCGAAGTCAGAAAGTAAATCCTCGCGGTTCATAAGTACTCGTAAATTCTGCCTTTGCTTTCTTTGGCGGTAAATACAAACGTTGACTTGAGCATTCTTGACTTGGATGTTCACTCGGCGAACACCCAGATGAGTAGATGCAGTTGAAAAATCGTACAAACAGAGAGAGGCATATTCCCTCCTTGAGAGAGTTTGAAAACCTCGTAAAGTAATTATAGAGCAGCCTTTAATAAATTCCAGAATATGAATCCAAATTTCCTAGACCATAATAATAATTAATAGATCGACAGAACTCTTACTGAGATGACCGTGATGAAACCAATAAGCCCAACCAATCACCCAGACCAACCAACAAATACGAATAACTTTCCCTGTGAACAAAATCGGATTGTCAGACCTCAGAAATTGATGGAAAATCACTTTTGGTCCTGTACAACCACCGATGAGTCATTCTGGTTTTCTTGTGTTGTGGGTTTCCAAAGATTCTCTACAGCCCGCATCCTCAAAACCCAAGGTGCGCTGTAAACCTTAACTTGGCTAATGAGAGTCGATGGGGAACGCTAACGAAGGGACCCTCGAACGCCCTTCATTAGCCGCTTATTAGTGGCTGTTCCATGTACCTTCTACAACATCCTCATCCTGATTGGATAAGCCCTACGTAGATACACACTTCGAACTGAATTTTCGAGAAAGGTAACCACAAGAAAATTGTGGTTATTACTACAGCCGAGAACAAAGTCAAAACAAATTACGAAGAAGAGTCTAACGGTGTGAAGATAGACAAACAATTTGACTCCTAATAATAACAATACTTACTATCTAAAGAAGTTTCTATTTTGCTATTCCTGAAGTTTTTTTAACCTATTAGTGACTGTAATTATTTGTTTCTGAAATTTCTGATGATACTTGGTAAGATACCTCATATTACGTTTAGAATCACTAGAACCATAATATTGAAATTTCAACGTACCTACGAAAAGGTGGTCTGAAGAGGTGTACACAAATTAGCTCTCTGGGCACTCAGCACTAATAGTTCAGGGAAAGTAATACACAGTCAGGAACGATCATTTTCTAACAGTTTATTGAAGTACGAATAAAATCACTCGCGATGAGATTGTGGAAAATCATTTAAAAAAAAAAACGGAGTTGAGAAGAACGTTGTCTATTTCCACGAAAATAACGAGTTACAAGTTGAATCGATTTCTACGGTTAGGTCATCATCAGTACTGTTAAACTGTACTGATGTCATGACTGTAAACTGCAGTTCAAAATGTTGAGTGGAATGTATAAAAAAAATAGTCAATGCACAACCCCTGCTTGAACTTCTTGCACACGGCGCATAGGTACCCTAGCAATGCAGTTAAATCCGGCGTATCTCTTCATTTTCTCCCCCTACGTATAAAACATGTAGTGGTCTATATTATCATTGCATCTCTTTGCCTAGATGTAGAAAAAAATACATCTTTCAGAAGTCCCTGGATGTCTCCGGGCGACAGCATTGCCTATCTTTGAGTTTTGGTTCACATACTTCATTACTCCCAACAAAAAGTTGATCGCATCTTGGAGGTTCATTCGGTCTTCAAAGACTGAAATATAAGAAATTATAAGATAGTAAAAAACATCAGACGGTAATAATGATTTGTCATCTCAGATCGATCAAACATCAAATCTGTTGAAATAATAATCACGGCATACCTACTTTGGGTAACAACCATAATTTAAAACTATACAAAGAAATACCGTCAAAATAAAATTTTGAAGTACTCACGGCAATAAATGCCACAGCCCGTCGACGACCAGATTGTCACTCATCTTGGAGACTGAATTAACCCCACTGAGCAACTGATTCATTCAAACTAAATGCACTCATAACATGGTAGGGAATCTAGGTAGCTTGTAAAACCTAAAAGTAAACATCAGAATCTAAATTACGCCAAGAATTGGGAGAATCGTGATACCAGGGTTGCCTTTCCGCTACTAACCCGCTGGGCACTAATGGGTTAACACCTGAAGCAACTAAATACAATTTTAAAATGTCTGAAACTAGTAGTCTTCGTGGAGTTTTGTAATTTTAAATGTTGGTTACTCTTCAGAATCTACTATTTGACGTAGACCCTAACTATGGCTTTGCCCGCAGTGTTCTTAATACCTAGCATAATTCCCTTCCAAAGATCCAACCAATTTTAAAGACACTTGGAGGGTTTACAACCCAAATCCTATGTAAAATCCAGTGAAAAGAATTTGAATTTAATGTCTCTTTAAACCGGTACCTATTCCGTTTCTAACTGTGGAAATTGTCAATGAGTAGGTATGTCTATTTTGGTGTGACACTTCCGCCACGGATCTCATCTTCAAAACATCTCAAGAGGAAGGTGTAGGCAGCCAAGCTGGCCATGAACTTGACTTGGGAAGCTGCTTTTCCCAGCCAGCAGGTCCCACTCCTGAGCAAGATGGACATATTCAGAGCAGTGCTCTGTTTTGCCGCTCAAATTTGGGGGTTTCAGGAATTTGCCGAAGTGGAGGAAGTGTTGATGTCATTCATTAAGAGGATCTTTTTTCTCTCAAAGTGTAACCCAAACCTGCTTTACCTGGAGACAGAGCTGGACTCGATTTCGGCGCTCACTGTGCACCTACACAATCAGTATCTGTGTAAGGTTTTGGATATGGCACCTTACCGTTTGCCTTATGCAGCTGCTGTAGAGGTCATACGTGCCAACATCTGGTGGGCTGCTGAGTGGACTTTGCTGAGTGCCAGGTTTGGCGTTCATAACAGCCTGCCATCTCTGGATGCAAGCTTGGTGAGGAGAGACATAAGGAATCTGCAAGAGGAATTCAGGGGAGATCGGCGAGCATCGTTCTGGCTTCGAGCGGAGGCATCAGAGTCATTCACGCTGTACAGGGAGTTGGAGCGGCGAAGCAGATGCGGCAGCCTGGTGAGTGTCTTGGAAGTGATATGTGGCGAGATGGGTGGTCAAGGTGAGGGCAGAAATGCTGAACCTGAATGCAGAACCCTTTTCATCTGCTCGTGTTGACCTATGCTCAATGTGCAATTTGCTCCAGAGGGAGGATCTCTGGCACTTCTTTTGCAAATGCCCAGTTCTCGCCGAGTTCCTCTTGCCTATCTTTGGTACACCGACTCTTTCCCAGGACCAAGCCATACCCGCAATAAATGGCCCATGTTGGACATCATTGGTCCAATATCGTAGCTCAGCATGGCGCTATAGAGCAGAGTTGGTGAGCCTGGGGTGTGGTAGTGCACCTGGTATATAACTTGGTAGTGTACCTGGAGTGCTACTCTCCTGCCTTCGAGGGCGCACATGAACTCGTCCGAGTGACGCAATGAGTACCTAGATATTCTTGTGATGTCCGCAAAACATGCGCAGGATCTCTTTCATTTCTTTGTTTTTTTTTCTGATTTTTCTACTGCTCTGTAGTTTTTGTGCTCCGTACTTCCCAGCAGACGGTTCAATACCAAGCTGGTAAATTGTTTATTTGAATGAAATTATCTGTTAATTTGTTCAACTGATCATTCAATAAACGTATTTCTTCTTCTTCTTAAATTCCGTTCGTACTAATGCGCCCCCGGGCTCTACAATCAGACTCCAAGAGAGCCTCTGACCAAAAGAGTGTATGATTTACCATTACAGGAGCTGATGGTGTGCGACACGTATTTCGTCATGTCTATGCATTCGTTATGATACGAAGGTCTACCAAATAACGCCCCTTGATGGCTTGTAAATTTAGTTCAATGTCGAGACTAATATTTCATTTCTATTCATAAACATGAATAGACCGGAGGGTTCGGAGGGTTCGTCTAGGAGGGTTCGTCTATCTAGGCCCAAATTAAACGACAAGAACCATTTTACTTTAAACTTTATTACAAATCTGATACCTATATTAAAACATCAACTGAATATAAAAATTTACAGTTCTAAGTCTTGATATTTGTTTTCACAACAAAACACAATGATAATAAGGCACACACTTTGATTTTTCGTATGTAATAAATATTTTTTACTGACACAAAAGAACGTCGGTACATCATTGTATATTCCCACTGAATAATTCTTACTCTCCATTTAAAAGATTATTACAATAATAGATTGCAATAATAAATCACTCTTATAGAGTAGGAATATATAGAAACTTCGTTCAGACGTCGAGGGTGCAATTACAATACAATCGTATGTACATACCTACACAACATTAATATGATTCAAATGCAACATGCTTACATGACATCCATGGAAGTCATTACGTATATTATTTCACCGTATCTCATTGAAGGAACTTGTACAAAATCCTACATATTAAACAGAACCATGGCGTGATATCGCAGGAAATCTTGAGAAATCAGGAAGTAGTCATTTTTGAAGAGGATAAAATGAAAACAAGCGTTATTTCCTTCTTTTTTCAGTTCGTAAGTAAAGATGCTGATTTTCAAATTTCACAAAATTACGCGTATTTATGACACTTATCACCTAAATCTTCCGTAATTTAATAAATATGAATTACATATCAATTCTAAGACATAGTTAATCATCATACTGTACCTACGCAGGTTGTGGGTACTTTAGGATGTGTTTTTTATCACTCAGTCTCCAAGCAATATTACGTAATATTATGTAAAATATAAATATATATTTTCTTATTCTAATAACATAGTAATTTTTACAAAAATAATATCCTCAAAATACATGACATTGACTAGGAAATTTGAACAAAATTTCATAACAAACGCTTTTATTATGAAGTAAAAATCGAAAAACATATGTATGTACTCAAACCACACGTTAAAATGTATCTAATACATAGCTAACATCTTACTCAACACCAATGAGTCATAATTGTCATCATTTACAATTCGAATCAAATAAACGAACGATAATATTATCATTAGGTATCAATGTGTGTAGGTACTATAATAATTTATGTTTGAATATTTACATTCAAGTTATAACATAACTATACCTAGGTACATTTTTAGGTGGACACACCACAAAAATCGTGGTCAATGTCAGTTGCTAAAAATTTTTTAGAAAGTTAAAATGAAAATTAAAACTTTTGTTCAATCTGAAGGTATTCATTTAAAAGTGACGTAATATATTTCTTGATGTGAATATGTCTTATCACTGTGGTCAATCCAAAATTTTAATGGTTTTTCTGTTTTTTATGATTTTTGTATTGTTTTCATGGCCGAGTAGTTAGCATAAAATTTCGATAAATTGAGAGCTTTCCGGTGGATAACGATTTTCGTTGGTGGGAAACCGACTGAGTAACATATGTATATATATATTTACGATCACATTGTAATACTGTGAATGTAGCGATGTTGCAAATACCTACTCAGTGCGAAAAGACAGGTAATCATGCCACAATGTATCAGCGCGAAGCGTTAATACTTTCCACAATGAGGAATTTCACCGAATTCTGTTTGCATTTTTCCTGAATAGTTAATGGTGTGGGATAGATGAAAATCGGGTTGATTTTGGAAAATAAGTTTCCTGTTATTTTTGGGAGACATTCTAAGTTTATTAATTCAAATAACAACCGGGAAAACGGACTTCTTCAACGTGAAGCGGAAACGCTCGCTGATTGGCTGTTGGATCGTCGTCCCTTCCCCTTGTTGCCCGATGGAACGACGTAATCGTGTTATCTGAGGAAATTTATCAAACGAAAACAGGGGAAACCTCATTTTCTCCATCTTGTTTTTATATTTTTTCTCTTCAGTTCATCGATTTCGATCTTTCTTTCGATATGTGAAATGTTGCCTCCGAGGACTATATGAAGTGAGATTTCACGATATCAGCGCTTCAAGCGGCCATACATGAACTATTGCTGGTTGACTTCACCTCACGGGTTTTTTTTACCGTTCATATTTTCTATGCTGATTTTTTTATTCGTAAATTAGGGAGTACGGGCTGAAAGTTTGCCATAGGAGGTTTTTTGAGGTGCTGAATCCGATTTTGGGGTCAAAAATAGGAAATTCCGACATGGTGAAATTCTTCATTCTGGAATATGGCTGACCAAAATGTGTCACATAATATTAAAACTCATTTCCATCACGTATGCCTGGTTCATTAAATTGAAAATCAGCCGTTACCCTCCGTTGGGTACAATAAATTGTACAATCTACAACTATGATCAAGACCATAGAACGATTCGAAAGATAACTGGTAAGCTGTTCAGGCAATAAATCCCGCTAAGAAAACCCTCATTCTCAATCAAAGAGGAAGTCTTGGGATTCCAAAAAAAGCCTAAAGCCTAAATTTCAATGATCATCTTGAGAAAAGAAGGACATAAGTAAGTGAGAACATTGAGCTCTGCATAAACAACAAACAAAAATATAATCACACTTTCATATGAATTTACTTTAAAAACAAATATATATGAAGGTACTTATTGAAAAACGTTCGGGAATGAAGGCGTTCTCGAGATGAATTGATGTTGTTTGGGTGTAATTTTTTTATTACATTCACTACGAGTATATCCTGATCTAAGCTAATGGACAGATAAAACAAAGGATGGGAAGCATGTGAGAACTGAATATTATTTATCAACGTGTTCTGCCTCATGATTCCGAACCCGCTCTTATTCCACGTCAGTTGTTGACCGGGAAGGTAACGTCGAAGGATTAATTCATTTTTTTTCTACAAGGATTTGGTGAGAACAGTTTTGAATATAATCGTGGGAAAGTAGTCTTCGCATCACAGTCAGTCTCGAACCGCCGACATTTCCGTAAATAACGAATGATTAGGCGCACATTGTGGGTTTCCCAAGGGAAAGGAAATCTGAGGAGGAAATGATTCAGTGACTGACAAGGCTGTTTTTCGTTTTTGACAACTCACGACCGCTTTTCTCGATCAATTCGAACCAAATTTGTTGCGGTTTGAACGGACAAACTACATCACGCCGATCTGCTGAGATATCACGCACGTTATAAATTGAAAAGACCTCAGACTTAGGCTCGTACATAATAAACAATTATACTACTTTACCTAGACACGTATGTATACACATAATAGAAGAATGTAGAAAAATGAACGAAACTATGGAGGAATAAATAAAAGGATAAACCTTAAAAGAGTCCAAAGTAGGATACCGAATTGAGATTAATTCACATCTATTACGTTACGTTCACATCGATACAATATTTCACATTTTTTTCTTTACAACAGAACATTCTTGTTCTTGTACTTGGGTGGGAGGGGAGGTGTGGGGTACAATGACACGTTCACGTACTCGCGTAGATCAGATATCTGCGGGCCGATGTTCATGTATTCTTGAGATTTGCATACGGAATCTTCAGTGCTGCTGAAGGATTCTTGTATCTTACATGACGACTCTTGAGTTTTGAAGGAATATTCCTGACTCTTGCAGAAAGATTCTTGACTCTTGCAGGGCGATTCCTGACTCTTCGAGAAAAATTCTTGACTCTTCGAGAAAGATGCTTGGGTTTTGAATGAAGATTCTTGATTCTTACAGAGAGATTCATGGCTCTTGCAGATGATTTCTTGTTTATTACAAGACGATTCCTGCATTTTACTGAACGCTGCCTGAATTTTACTGAATGACTCTTGGAACCTGGAGGCAGATGATTCGTGGTTCACTGGCTGCTCTACGCGTTGAGGCGGCTCAACATATTCTTTGGCTATATTCGCTGTATGATCTACGTTCATGTAATAATTATCATCAAACACTTTTCCCGATCTCTCGGTTGGCGATGGAGGCGTACTAGACTTCAGCAAAGGCTCCTCCTCGTTTGAAGATTCCTCTTTTTCGTCCGACGTATCCTCAATTTCTTTGGTTATCGCTGTATTATCGACGTCGTCTTCAACAAACGATAAGTCGAAGTCTTTGGTTTCAAGCTCGCTGAGATCCGATGCATCTTTCACCTCATCGATGAATGTTCCATTTTCTGTGAACTCTTTCTCAGTAGGCGATAAGACGTCATCCTGCTCATATGACGGCAAATCTTCAGCGATAGTCTTCAGGAGCTTCTCGCTGTGCTCCAAAATATCCATTTCATCGTCGCTTTCCATGGTGGCTAACGTTGCCAAACCATTATTGTTAACTTCCTTAACTGCCACCACATTTTCGACAGGAACAAGCGCTTTATCCGTCTGGACGTCACATTTGGCGACGCTCTCGGATTTGACATCGCTTCTGTGAACTTCCACGACCGTTTTTTCGACTAAAGGAGGCGGGAAGCCCAGTCTTTTGGGTGGCAACGCCAGAGGCAGTCTTTCTGGACCAGCGTTTACGTACTCATCGTGGCAACACGTGATTGCTTCGTTCTCCTGCACGGACGGCAGTCTGACATCGTGAAATGTGAAGTCTGGACCATGTGAGTGAGTTGGACTAGATTTTTCTGCTCCGTTAATCTGCAATAAATAAATAGTACCAGTTTGATTACGCCATGTCTCAAAAATTTTGATTGAACGATGTCCAAGAAATAGTTTTAGTATGACGTCTTGAATTGGTCATTTCATTATACATTTTCCAACCATTTTAAGTAATTTATCAATCCATGGAATGATCATTGGCAATCGGAACAATGCACCATTTTTTTTTATTATTTAAATGAAATTTACAGCATGCTTCACTACAGTATTACATGTCATTTGGTTCTTATTTAAAACTAATTAAACAATCCTTTTAATTAATAAAGAGGAAAATAAAGATAACAAAATAAGGTAAAATAGTGACTTCACTTATGAGAGGAAAGAAAAGAAATTACGAAAGAAAATAAAAGGTCATTCGGGATTTCCAAATCATCTAAATATACCATAAACTTCCACAGATACACCATTATTTCATCTTATTTTCAGGTCTTGTGTAGGACGACCAAGTTCAGGTGGAACTTACTCTAAATTGAAATATTCTGGACGAAGTATAGGCCTGAAGGATGACCTGACACTTACATTTATATTTAAAACGTCTAATAGGTACATGTACGTGTTCTTAACCGTACGTGTTCGATTCCAGGCTGTGACATGATATTTTTTTGTAATTTAATAAATTACGTGTTTACATAATTTTCTTGTTGAGATTTCACATATCTGCGATTCGTTTTTGCCTACTTTTAGCAGGCTTTTCAGCTAGTTAACCTATTCAAAATTACTACCCAGCTCTTCAACATTACAAATTCAACAAAATCAAATTAAAACTTTCGGAAAATCAATAACGCAGTCCTCCAATTCATGAAAAAAGTATGGGCTACGGCATTAGGAGCTGAAAGTATCAATGTATTTTCATGAATGTTGAATTCCGTTTGATTAAAATTGGAAATTTAATTTTGACTAAAAGAAAAGGTTTATTTGCCGATCGGTTACCGATTCTATGCCTCTGCAATAACTTACGGATTTATTCATCACTCCAAATTTGTCCAATGTTCAAATTGATTCTCTCAAAGTTTGAGGAGATTTGTCAAATTTATAAAGTAGGTAGTAACAGGTTAAAACCTTGATTTAGTCAACTCAAACCAAATTTGAATTAACGTTTGCCAAGTTGACTTTCACCGTTACGGCTCGTCCTCAAACTACTTATTACTGACCACTAAATACTGATAAAAAAGTTTTTATCAATAAAATTCCGGAGGCTATTCCGCATCAACGTTGAAAATTTCATCAAAATCGGATCAAGGTTTAAAGTAGTTATGCCAGGGAAAAGGAATGACCTCAGACAGATAGACACTAAACCCAATATGTTCAAAAAGCTCTGAAACTTTTTTTCCTTCTGAAATATGCCAGCAGGAATTTTTGATATTGGAGACCCCAGATTTTTTGACCTACTGTACGAATGCAAAGCTTCCCTATCGTTAATAGAGACGAAGCAAAATAATATTGGGTTGCTAGAAGTTTATGAAACGACCAAACAGTAATACAAGGTGGAAGAGGGAATCTAAAACTAACCTCGGATTTCTTTTCGTCGGGATCGGAATGTGTGCCACTGTCACCTAAACTCGTACCACTCGCTGTACTCATCCTCCCAGAAGAAGAAGAACCTGAAACGCGAGGATTATCTGTTATTTTACATTAATTCATAACGAAATCCTTAGGTATAATATATCATTCATGGTACACTTATATCATTCTTGTCAATGTACAGGACGACACTCCTGCGTGAATCAATTCAAATTTGAAGCAGAAACGATTCAATGTCGATTCAACCCTAAATTATCACCTCTACATCACTTCAAAGTGTAATTTTTGTATTAGGAGCATTAACCGACTTAAGGGCACCTTGCTGCGGTCTAATTTTATACGTTCTGCAGAACTGTCACAAAAACAAATTGTTTTGGAATTTTTGACCTATATTTATACCTACCTATGTCTTTTAGCTTGGGTTCTCTGGGAAAAAAAGAAAGATTTTTTTTCAGCCCGAAAAAGTGAAAAACAAGCCTGGGAGACCTGGGTTCATAGACTGAGACATCGAAATTTTTTTTTTTTTCTTTTTTTTAATTCAGAAAGTTCACAATTTGATAAGTACCAAAAATAAAATGTATGTAACAACAATCATTAGTACGTAAAAAATTAAAACAACTTCATTAGAGGTGTTGGATCCCATCATGGAGAAATTCGTCATTTTTTCCTACCTTACATTTTTCTGAATTCCCATTAAATATCATTTCATAACAATGGAAGTTTTTTAGAAAACTTATCTGCATTAATTGGTTATTATACTATGAAAAATTGGTGCCTGCTCCCAGGTATGTTGGTCGATTTGACGTTTGGGTGGTAATGAGTGGTGTAACTCCGGAGGTTAAATGAGAGAATAACAAAATAAAGTTGATGACTTACTGCATGAGCTGTGAACACTGAGACTGGATACAGGACGGTGGCAAATCGATTCTGACGTACTCCTGCTCTTCGGACAACCTTCATCTAGATAATAAAAATTGACATAATTCGATAGGCTACCTCGGACGATTCACTGAAGTCTCAAAACCAATGATAATTATACAACTATAGTATAATATTGAACTATTCGACAATTTAAAAATAGGATTAGGTATGATTATAAGCATCTAGTACGGTAAGTTCAACGACAGGTATCGTCGCATTCAGCAATTCTTATGAGCACATTTTGAACTGGAGTGAATACTTACGTTTATGTTTGCGGGAGAAAAATTTCTTAATACGATCAAATGGTGTTGCTCTTTTTAGCTGATCTTTCATTTGCTGTTGAATCTTCTCATATTCATTTCTCATTCGATTCAGTTGTTCCTGAAACCACCATACATCATCAGAAACTATTTTGGCTGAGTTCTGGTTACGATATAACTTGGTACCTTCAATCAATGATAATACACACGTTCTAATCTGTATCTATCGAAATTGTACACCGATTAACCCTAATTGGACCATGGTATCACTAGTGTCACCGAAAAGTTAGGAACTCCACAGCTGTCGCAAGATGTCATCGGAGTAACCGCAATTGCAATTTCAAATTTAATGGACAGCAGAATTTTTTGTGGCTTACTGGATGTCTCAAAACATAGATGACGAAAATGTCCGAAGGAATCAACGAAAAACTTCGCCATTTTTCGACTTTCAATCATTTAGAGAAGTCGTTTTAAAAAATTCAGCTCTGTCCATTAATTTTCTAATTGCAACTTGAATCTAGTTAATCTGGTGACACCTTGGGACAGCTGTGGAATTCCTAAAATGTTTTCGGTGACACTGGTGACACCATGGTCCAATTAGAGTAAACAAATTTCATTCGCAGTAACGTAGAATTTGATTGGCCTCACCTGTTTCTCTCTGAATGATTGCTGGACGTCGTTACGGTTCCTCCAATTTTCAACGAGTTTCTCCACTTCGGCTATCGTGAACACGTTGTTTTTAAAATCGTTGATAATTTCGAGGAGCTCGTCCTGCGGACTCTTGCTGCAGGTACTCGCTGAACAGCTGGTGTTCATGTAATGGTGACCACTACCTGCAAATACAATTTCTCCTTAAATTATAGCTTGCTAGGTACTGGACATAATTTTTTCCAACTAGAGAATCAAATGTACCAAAGCATATTGTTTCCGAAGAGGCCATTATTATTTCAATTATGAATTTCAAATGTATTTTTAACATATTCGATTTTTGGATTCTACGTACCTTGTAACGTAAACCAACAAATTTTGAGGGGGAGGGGGGGGGTTAAAAATTATTTTTTCTGGGTCGATTCCAAAGGTTCATTATTGAAAATAATAAACCAAAATTAAACATTGTAGTTCAAAGTGTCAAATCATCCTCTAAAGACCCGAATAAGCCGAGACAGACCTAAATAAACTGGATAAGACCCAATGGAGCTGTTAAGAAGATAGGCAAAACCCGCAAGATCGTTCGGTCTTGAAGGATGTAGCGCCGTTTGGTTCACGGAATCCGTGCACGCAGCAGAATCGAGATTAATTTGATGTCAGATTTGCTGGGGGAATTTTGAAAATCTGAATTTGGGCCATGCTAGAACATTATCTACGTTGTGGACTTGGAGTGAATCCAAAGTGAAGAAGAAAGAGCAACTAAATATATTCCAATTACGGTTACCAAAACAATGTAATTTATTTTGAAAATTTACAAACTACAATAGGAAACTGAGGCTTACTGCTGGCGATAGAGAGGTTTTCATTGCTAGGATGGGCAGAGCAATACTTCTTCTCTGGTCCGAGTATGTGATCGAAGTGGCCACTCCCAGTCTCTGACGCTGTTACAAATGAAATAAATGTGAAACATAAAGAGAATATCAGATGGAATTACTTCAACAACATTCAGCTAACTACTTTGAATTTGTGGTGGAAATAGGTGCAAACACTGAAATCGGTGCAAATCGGCCTTTTCAAATAAGTTTATGTTAATTTGAACTTCATAAACCAAATTGTTATTTATTCGAATTTAATCCAAACTCTATCGAATGTATGAAATAGTTCATTTGGAAGGTCTTCATAATATACATGATTTACATGATGTAAAATAATCATTTGAATTACCTGTATCATAGCAAGGAGTTTCTAATTGCATTACTCTCTGGTAGAAATGCTCTAAGTAAAATTTCTTCCACCCTTCAGCCAAATTTGTTTCTGAACACCTAGCTATTAAACCATGGTGTCACCGAAAACATGAATTCCACAGCTGTCCCAAAGTGACGCCGAAGTAAACAACATAAAATTGCTACTAAAAAATTAATGAACAGAGTTAAATTTGTTGAACGATTTTATGTTAGTGATTAATTAGAAATCAAAAAGTGGTGTTAAGTTTGACAAACATTTTGAAAATGTTTTCATCGACTTCTTTGGAAACTTTTTTCTTAACTATTTTGAGACTTCCAATGGCCCACAAACAATTCTGCTGTCCATTAAATTTGAAATTGCAATTTAATTTCGGTAACACTTTGGAACAGCTGTGGAGTTCCTGAGATGTTTTCGGTGACATTAGTGATACCATAGTCCAATTAGAGTTAATAATCCCTCAGTGCGTACAAAAAACGTCATAGAAACCGAGGCTCAACAAAATTAACTTGGAAGAACGGTGCAGAAAATTTCAAATTTCATTCATCAATTGCAAGAATGGAATGGCCTTCTTATTAACTTCGGAAAAGAACATAATGTCATTTTAATTTCATGGTTTATTGAGTTGTTTATTAGATGAAGTACTTATGAAGGACGTGTCCTTACCAGGCGAATGCATATGAAGGTAGGCAGTGGAAAACTTGGGTCCGTCCAGAGGCGACGAAGGAGTTGAAGGTGTCATAGGGGTGAATGGTCGAGCGTGCGGTGGTGATTGATAGTTCTCCAGGGGAGAGGTAGGCTGCAAAAATGACTTGATGAAGACATTTTCTTTGAAAGTTCATCAAACAGAGCTTTTCAGATAAGAGAAGCTATCAATTTTGTTTTTTAACAATCGAGCCTTGAATATTGATCGAGCACATTTCTTCACACTTTTTATCGAGTTTTTTTTAAACTGAGAAGAGAAGGAAGTATTTTATAGGTACATTCTTTCCACAGTACTCCTCTTGACAGTGCATTATTCTCCACCCGCCCACTCCAGTCCTGAATTTCCATTCCTCCATTCTTGAATTTTAGTCTAAGGCTCTACGCAGTAAGCATCCTGGCGTCCTGGTTTTTTTTCCAAATTTTTTATTCCAAAGGTTCATTATTGAAAATGATAACCCAACAGCATTTTCAAATTCAAATTCAATAGATATTTTGACGTTGGACACTTTGATACCTCAGCCATTTTGATATCATATTAGACACGTCAATACATTGGAGAATTTGATACAATTATCATTTGAATACATTAGATATTTTGACTGTTGGGCATTTTGATACGCTGGATATTTTTTTCTTTTTTAAAAGTGATAATTCACTAAAAATAAATTCTGTTATGAAACTTGAAATTATGTCACTGTTGTACCTGGTACAATTCCTTTGGAGTCATTGGCATCTGATAGTCCTCAGTTGGGGATGGAGGTATCTGAAAGGCTTCCTTCGTTGTGCTGGGAGGCATAGCAAATCCTATCATGTCTTTGGATGGCAAATGGTCGGCAAAGAAGTCTTTGGGCGACCCTGGTGACTGGTAGGTCTCTTGCAAGCCGAGAGGAAGCGACGTTGGGACGACAGGTCGGGCTTTAGGTGGAATGAGGTAAGTATCGTTGATCGGCCTGGGTAATAGATAGTTACCCTCACCAAAATCTACAAGCAAAAGAAGTAGAAGTTAGATGAGTGTTTCAAGTTATTAACCTTAAAATTTGGATATTTTATCTCTTCAAATGCCAATATTGCGAGTACGAATTGGAAAAATTAATAGAAGCATCTCGGCTCCAATGATGGACACAATTGAACATGGCCGAATGAATACTACTATAGTTAAGTACATTGTTTGACTGAGTTCATTAGATATTTGATCCACCGACTTATTTGAAGAGCCACGTGGATACTGAGGTAACTTACATCCTCTGTGGTTCTAAAATACAAAGTCTCAACTGCTGAATACTGCACGGATGGGTTTTTCGATCAATACACCTTTGTACATCAACTTACTGTTCTCCTCGCCAATTATTGATTTGCATTAAATGTACCCTACTCTATTACATTATTTTCCAATTTAATATTCATGTGTTATACAAATTAATAGACGTACCTTGAGGCTTCTCTGTGACTTCTTTCAGGTACGTGTACATACTGGTAAGCTCCGTCATCTGATGCCAAATTTTCTTTGGGTTGCCATGGAACAAACCGTATACACATTATTTTTACTATTTTTATGTTCCATGCACATGCAACAATAATGAAACTTTGTCTTGCGCGATACTTCTATGTATAGAGATTTAATATATAGTGTAATATAACCGTATATAAATAATAAATATATATTATAATTATATAAATATAAATATATAGTATAAAATATAAATAAAATATAAATATATATTATATATAAATATAACCGTATATAATATACACGAACATATCATTTACATTGTTCTGTTCATGGCCATAAATTTAAATATATTTAAAATTATAGAGTGATTGATATTTGAATCATGGTGCAATTTAAAGTATTGACGATTGACCAAATTGCATAGTGAACTGACAAAAACTATGTGTTTACTCAATCAACGTCACTGAGGTAGGGAGATTCCCTGACGAAAGAATTTTTCAGACATATAAAGTCCATAACACATCCCTGAACTTGGTCATCTTGCGTAGAACGCTTTTGAAATTGATGAAGCAGTAAATTTACATTGGCTCGGCTCCCGACAACGTGAGTAGGTTGTGGACTCTTTACTAAGTGATATTAATACAATATTCTACGAAAAATAAGAATAGAAGATGTAGTAATTATTACCAAGTAGCCTTGAAGAGCGTTGGCCAATTTAGTGTGGCCAGCATGGAGGGCGATTTCAGCGGGGTTGTGGTGGTTGCAGTTTTGTATTTGGCAAGCGAACTCGCCACCAGGGCTCTCAATCAGCTGCCAACAGAGTTTCTCGAGTCCGTACTTTGCTGCAAAATGCAGAAGAGTCGGGTACTCTTCTTTGCCTGAAAGCAACGAGGAATTTGAATATTTGCCCCTGATATTTGTATCCTGAATTATAATATTTCATCGTGAAAGTAGTGGACTGTATCAACAGGTAGTCTAGTAAACTCGTTAATAATTCGAACCTAAGTTCAGTGTTGGCCTATATTGGTTTATTATTTTCAATAATGAACCTTTGAAATCGACCAAGAAAAAAAAAATTTTAACACCCCTCAAAATTTGATGGTTTACGTTTCAAGGTACGTAGAATCCAAAAATCGAATAAAAATTTGGCCGTCCGTCCGCCGTATGCCGTACGCCGTGCGCCGTACGCCGTACGCCGTACGCGGCACTTTTGCCACTTAGCATTGACCGATTTTGATGAAATTTGGTATGTAGGCTCCATTTGGGGTCTAGTTGTGCCCCGAAGCTTTTGGTTGATGTAGGTCACTTCTAAGGGTTCCAAACTCAATTTTGAAATTTTGAAAACGCCCTAACTCAAAAAATTTTGATATAAAGGTATTGTTTTTCCTTCAATTTAAGATTCTATAGAATTTTTAGAATTTTTTGAGACCACGCGGAGCTCTGTAGGACAAACCGTTCGCTCCCTACGAAAATTTAAAGGTTTATATTGAAATATATATATATAAATCAAAACACGAGTGTGAATCGCAAAATAGGCCTAATCTCCGTTCAATTTAGGGCTGACCGAAATGCAATCGATGGTTGGTAATTTTGATTTTTTTTTTTTTTTGATTTTTTTTTTTTTGATTTTTTTTTCTTTTTCTTTTTTTTCATATTGGATGGTTGGTGATTTTGTAGACGAGTGATCTATATAGAAAAATAATAAACCATTGTGTAATAATTTGCAGCGTTTTTCCTTCAAGCTATCGGTTTCAAGTTTTGCATTGAATGTATGTTTCAGAAGTGCAGCTGTTCAGCCCTGAACGTTTTTATGGAAATTGGGACCGGCTACTGCCCAAATTAATTAGTTTAATTTTGGAAGCGTGTTCAAGACTGGTGGACAAGAACTTGGCGTCTTGGGAGAACTTCCGTCTCCCATTGCTGTAAGGATGTCGTAGATCCGATTGAGGTTATACACCGTGATGATCCCTCGAATTTCTTCAGAAATCACTCCGGTCGCGTTTCTCGATGAGAGACGGAACCGAACAATCCAAACAAAAATTTACATCTGACACCACTTAAGATAATTCTATTCATATCAGTTGTGACGGGAGACGTGTGAAAACAAGATAGCACGATCGCGGTAATTGATAAACTACTCATCAATCCTGTTCTCAATCAATCTGTTCATTAATTCGGCTCAGCAGGTCCACAACAGCATAAAGCTTGGTGACAATATTAAAATTAATACATGAGGTTACACTAGTTACTAGGACACCAAATCCCCAAAAAATTTGATCATGAATAGAAATTGGTGATGAGGAGACAGGTATTCTACTGAAGAGATAGTTGGGATAGTTTCTTATCACAGGAGTTAGATTCAATTGGGTGTGCTGGTGTCAATTTTGTCCAAAATGTGGCAGGTTTTTTAATAATGCGAGAAAAAAACATCAAAAATAAGATGATATTATGTTGTGGTTGAAAATGAAGAGGAAAGGTGTCAGAAAATATATTTTAGAATCAAAGAAATACAAATCGCGAAAGAGTGCTAATGAGCCCAAAGGTGAAGCATTTGTCTACGTCTGATCGAGTAATAGGTATTATCTTTAAAACAGAATAATAATACATCAGGTTAGCGTGCGAAATCTGGGCAGTGCGGAAAAGCTACCTTGTGGATAAATGCAATCTCTAGGAATAATTTAATTAAAATCAGCATTCCATTAGGTAGTCTGTTTTGAACTGCACAAACATAACAAACTGATTATTTAATTTGTACCGAGGTAATCCTCGTAACATAAAAAAGGAAGTACGTTACAATAAGCTACTTAATGGTGAGCGATTTTCTGCTGTCATTTTAATTAGCTCCACTTAGCATAGCAGGATTCCCCGGGGTAAATCGGAGGAAAATACAGATAATTTTGTACACCATGAAAAAACAACAATCTACGGATCTTCAAGTGTAATTTTGCATTCAAATATTCTTATTGCGCGTTTCTTTCATTACGTATCCAAGACCTTCGTGGTGGGTATGAAGATATTCCCATCATCCCGTGAAATGGTCTGTAAGAACTACCAGTGCATCTTCTTAACAACGTAAAATTTATTTTTCTTGGTAGATTGTAATAATTAACTGAATATGAACCAATACTTTCTACGCCGCTAATGGTGGAATATCCAAATTCAATTGTGCATATTAAGATATTATTGCTCAAAACTGAAGTTATATTGATGTTTTGAATTTTCATTGGCTTACTTTGTAGTTGTTTCGCAGGGTGGGTATTAAGAAGATTGAAGTTGGGCGGCATGTTCTTCTTGAATGAAGCTACCAGGAAGTTATCTAGCTGATCCTTGTCCCCATTCGTAATACCCAATGACTGAAAATGAAAATAAACAACGGTTATTGACACTAAATGGGAAAACTACACTCTTCTCGTTAAGGGGGAATAGGCCAGTGTTATGAGTGCCCAATATGCCAGACATTTCGGGGCAATAAGCACTGTTCGGGCAGCAAGTCACAGGTATATTTTTTCCCTCCATAATATTCAAATTTGCGAAACCCAATCAATCAAATCCTGTCAACTTTCAAATGTAACAGAATGTTAGCATCTGTAGAACCAATTATGTATTTACGTTCTGAGGAAAGCATGTAGGTACCCATATGAATACAGGCTGGCGGCATATCACTCGTACCTGGCAAATTACCCCAAGTTTCTTGGTGTGTATGGTAACATTTACCTTTAGTTATTTGTTTACCACGATGATGATGATGAACAGTTTCGTTCTGCAATTTTTCTTGCTATTTTACTAGCAGTGTAAAGGCAGATCACAACTCACAACTTGCTAAGAGAACAACATCATGCTAATATTAATCTCTAAGTTGCATCCTTTTATAGCTCCTTTCCTCAGTAGGGACTAAAAGAAGCAATTGTCACCAAATTGTAATATCGAATGTAACAACTACTTCGCATTTTCGCACCTGACACATGAAGATTAGGGGATTGTCTGTAGACCTTAAAAGTTGATCTAGTTCTCTCAGTTTGCTTTCGCACTTTACGAGCTTTTGGCCGAGAGATCGTCCGTTTCGTTCAACGTTGACTGACACGATGATTGAAGTCTGCAAGCACGAACCTAAAAACAAGAAAACATTTAGTTGCCTAAATAAACATAGTTATGATAGATTACCCCGTGGTTTCATGTCCCATAAGGTGCTAATTTGATTCGACTTTATACCACAATCTACGAGTAGTATACCGGGTATTAAGTATAAGGACAACTAAACTACAGGGATCAATTCTGCAACTAATTTGCTACATCTTTTGTACAACAACTTTTTTTACTCCACTACAAATAGACCGACGATTTTTAATCTAAAGATTATTCTCGTGATTTTTACCTTTGGTCCGTAAATTGGTCATAACTCCCATAATTTACGAGTCAAACTCACAAAGAGTATACCGTTGGAAAGAACGATATGTTGCCTTTCATTTTTGTTTCATAAACGTTATATATTATTTCACCATTATTATATATTATTTCACCGTTTTCTATCTATTTCACCCCCCCCCCCCCCCTCACCATCAATGATCTCGTTTGAAAAATTCACGTATTTCCACGTTCAAACACAACTTTATGGAGCGTTAGAACGAATGAGACAAATTCAGTGCATCCCGAATGAAAGGATCAACTATGTGCCAGCCTTTCTCAATAACAAGGTTATACCGTATGCCATTCAAGCGAAATATCTTGGAATGACGCTAGATGCCAATCTATGGTGAAGTTCCACGTCAAGAATAAATAAGCTGAGCATTTGACTAGATTCAAGGAAAATGTACTGGCTAATGGGGCGACGGTCAAAATTGTCAGTCCACTATAAGCTCATACTGTACAACTAAGTCCTAAAGCCTGTCTGGACTTACGGTGCAAACTGTAGGGTTGCACGGCCTAGAGCAACCGAGATAATTCAGCGCTTACGGAATAATTTACTGCGATGCTGCGTACAGATACTTTATAAATGACAGACTTCATTACGAGCTGAAGATTGAATGCGTCAATGAGGTCATTCACAGCCAAGCAACGAATCACCTTTTGAGGCTGCAAGATCATGTAAATGAGGATGTCGTCCAGCTTCTCAACACAGATGATGTGCTTAGAAGACTTAAGAGAACCAAGACACACTAAGTGTGACCATCTTGAAGTGAAAATTTAAGACCAAAAAGAACTAAGTGAAGTACCTTAGTTTCTTAACGTACATTATGTATCTGAAAAATGTTGCTAATAAGTTGTAACTTGGTGCAATGAAACAAGTAAAAAAACACAACTTTCTCTGTTTAAAACTTTAAAACTGCTCTAAAATAAAAGTTACATAAACCGATGGGAAGCTGATGAAACGTTAAAGTAGTGTTTACTGCGGAGGGTCATACTCCAGAAGGTCGGCAAATTACAATTAATAAATAATAATAAAGCAGAAAATTGACAAAATTTCAAGTTCAGGCTAAAAAAAAGCACGATGAGACTTGAATGAAAACTTTAAAAAACAAAAATGGAAGGAATTTAACCTTATTCCCATCGGTGTCTTCGTACTTCAGCTTAAAAATTAAATTAAGGGAGTTTTGACAATCAGTGACATAAGGTCAAAAACAAAAAAAAATGTAGGTAAGAGTAAAAACGTCGAATTTGTAGCGGAATAAAAAAATAATAATAAAGGGAAAAAGTTGTTGCGGAATCAATCGTTGACGTTTCGTCGTTCTAACACTGAACGTATTTAGCACTACCACTATAATAAATTGGTAAATGAGCTAAGCATCTCATACTGTTCAGCTAGTTTGAATAAATACAAATCAAACAAATAAGCAGAATTAAACTACAAATTTGGAATAAAAACTATTTAATTGAGAAGAGAATGTTCACCTTTTAAATTGTCCGTCATTCATCCACTTACTTGGCATTGAAAATTGGAGCGTGTAGGGGTTCCTCCTCTTGATCACAGGCACTTCAATGTTCGTGCCATTTTTGTCGACGCTGATCGTTATTTTGTCGTGTGCACTGACCGGATCGTTTAGCAGGATGAGAAGCTTGTTCTGACCCTGACAAGAAACATAGTACAACTGATGAAAAGCGCGAACAATGTACTACTACGTATTAATTATTAACTATCAATCGCAATATTGGGAGCTAATTTTCCATTCATTTCAAGTACACAATGACTAGTCCTGCATGAGAAATAGCCTGTTCAGATTAAAATTTCAATTCTCGGCACATGGAAATTTGTTAATTATATATAATAATATTGATGTATAACCAATAATAATAATATTATAATTGGTGGGAATACTTGAATAAATTATATTTTCCTTACAACTTTGATTTTCTTGGGTGTGATGGAAAATTGTGCTCTGTTGTTTTCCTGGGTTTTGTTCATTTGAGCGATAGCTTGTTGCATCTGCCAAGTCCTGCTCAAGATGTCCATCGCCACACCAAGGAAATCACCGACGAATGTCGCATCTTGATCCTTTACTGTCTGCTTCCTCCACTGTTCAAACCTGAACAAATCTGAAAGAAATGCGGATATTCTCAATAATTTATAGCTTTACTATGTCACACATGCAACCATGAGAATGTTGAAGGACTTACAATTTGTGCTTTTGGAGAGGTTATATTATTTTAAAAGGAAAATTAGTATATCATTAAAGGAATATAATGTCACAATATTTCAGGTGCAGAAGTGAAATATTAGTTATACATTATAATGAATTAAACTTTTATAACAACATAGTTTGTTTCATTGCTCGAATCTTCTACTAGTGAGGGAGAAGGCACTTCGTATAAGAAGTTTTTATCTTCTAATAATAGTACTGATACAGAAGAGACCCATATATTGATGTAGAACCCTTAGAGATATAAAGATAGAGACCCATGTTTATCAGATATACTCTGAAGACGATATCGACAATAAGATAAGATTGTAATCTAGTTGTTGTCTATTCAGTACAATTTAAAACATACTTGCGAGGTGGTGAGCTTCTAAAGTTTGTTGACTGACTCCCAGAAGCATCGCCAGGACAGAAGCTGGTTGGAGCATCGACGCCAGGATAGGAGCCCCAGGGCTGGAAGCCAAGGCGTCCAGAAAAACTGGACACACTATAACAATCTGCAAGCGGGATCCGCAAGAGCCCTCCACGCTCATCCCCATCAGAACGTCTTCTGCATTCACTTTCGCCAACCTGGATCATCACAGTTTTAATTTAAAACCCGCTAGAGGAATAATGTATAAATTCATCCAATTGGGGTCAGAATGTGTCTAAATAATTGAAATGCCATTATAAAGCGAGAAATTGTATGGACTAACTTGAATGGAGGCTTGTGCTCGTCTTTGGAGATTTGCTGGAAACATGACGTGAGGTAGTTGACCCACAAATGAGCTGCCTCGCTGTCCTTACTGCTCACTATCGTGATGTCCAACATTCCGGGATTCTTTCTCGCCGCTACCACTGCAAAAACAAAATTAAATTTATATCATGATGTAGGAGTTTAGTACAGTGTTTTTGGAGTTAACCATCCAACCAATTGGGTACCTATTATGGTATTCCGAGATTTTATAAAGTTATGTACATAATCTATATTTTTTATTCTATTGGGTGAAGGGAGAATCAATCATTTTTCACCAATAACTTTCACGACCGATACTGTTCCTTATTTGAGATTTGCATTTTTCAGCTTATTGGATTCTCCAGAAACAATATCAAATAAAACTAAGACGACCAATGCTTCCGAGTCTAACAAGGTAGTGGAAGCATTTTTTTTCAATTGAGGATGGTTGAAAAACTAAAATGTTCTACAAAATCAAAATTTCTACTCGTGTTTTACGCGTCTATCTGCCTGTCATTAAATCCTTGTAACGGCCAATACTGGGTATTCAAAGTTAATTTCCGATTTCTATGGAATTTCTAGGGTTGGGGAGAAGATGGTATTCTATGAAAATTATCGCCCCCGGACCGCCATAACTTCTAATATTCTCATTGTATATATTGGCGTCTAGACGGTCCCCTATGAAACTCATCGCTCCCGAATTTACGTAAAACCCAAACGTAAAAACCCTACGTATGCCATAACTTTTACATTCTCTGAAAGGTTTTGATGAAATTTTCAGGGATTGTATGGGTTGCTGTGTAGATGGTCCCCAATGAGGGTAGTGCAAGGTACTTAGAGATTAATGTTTCGGATTAGCTACAATGCACCGAATCAGCCACACAACCTGGTTATGAACACGAGGAAGCTATGTGCCACACCCACTGTTTTTTGGTCTTTCATTTTTGATGGTCTATGGAACTATTTGAATCATCATGGAAGTAAGGCTGAGTATTTTGGGTGTCCCAAAATAAGACAACTATTTTTCAAAGAACCCCTTTTTTCCCAAAATGTAACCTTGCGTCCTTAGGAGATATCTACGTTTTCTTACTGATTTGGTATATTTATCTTCTTAGCGCTCAGAAACTGATAACAACGCTGCAAATTGTTAAACGAAGGTTTATTATCTTTCTGAATAGACCACTCGCCTGCAAAGTACACAGCATTGCCATTGTCACAACGTACCAACCATATTTTCGTTTCACGATCAAGTTTATTTTGAAGTAATGCTTCCCTCTAAAATTGATGAAATAAACAGTTGTGAGTGCCTCCATTAGGAAATTTGATTACTGGTTGCTAAGGACGCAAAACTGTGTACAACTCAAAAAAACGAACAACGACCTCATTTTAGTCAGCGACAATTTTAACGGAGATAAGACCCCTTTTGCGATTCTCATTCGTGTTTCTGAGCTTTCGTAAGTCCCACACTCATGTTCTCAAGTGGAACGAACGGTTTGTTCTGCAGAGCTCCGGGTGGTCTCATTCGATTTTATTTCAATTCTATTTTCAATTCAATTCTATTTTAAATTGGTGAAAAAACAATACCCAATTTTATTTCAATTCTATTTTAAATTGGTGAAAAAACAATACCCATACTTATATCCGGAGTTTTTAAGGTGGGGCGTTTTTTACCCCTTAGAAGTGACTGACATCAACCAAAAGTTTTGGAGCACAAGTAGACCCCAAACGGAGCTCATACACCAAATTTCATGAAAATGGGACGGACGGAAATTTTTTAAATTTATTTTTACATTGTTCTTTCCTTAAAACGTAAACCAAAAAAATTTGGGGGGTCATTTTTGAAAATAATAAACCAATAGATTTTATTAAACCGCAAGATTTGATGTTCGAAACAATATATGGGGACCCTTATAACACAGGTACACTCGGAAGTCAGCCGAGAAACAATGTTCTTCATTGTTTCACTATTTCATTACCATCGAGAATCTGAGTGGTTCCAGCTCTTCTAAGGCTTACACATTGAAACATTTCTGCTCACGAACAGAAATTTACAAGCTGAAATTTCTAAAAGAGTGAGAGGAGAAAAATCCACACCTATCAACTAAAGGGAAATTTTTGGGGAGCGCGGCTGGTCCATACACTTTCTAAAGATAGCTCCCTCGCGGAGACGGGGGTGGAGGTGAATTTCATTGTTTATGTTATCACCTTCACATTACAAATCTGTCCAAACAAGGCAGTGAGTAAAGTAAACAGCATCGGAAGGTTGGTAAATCCTCCATTAAGCTTCCATCAGCGGGAAGCGTTTTGTTTGGTTAACGATCGGTTTCGGCGTTTGCATCAGCGTTCGTTCGTATTGGCTGGATATCGTCGGATTGTTTTCTCAACGGGTTTTGTTGTGCATTTAGCAGAGCTCGCGGGGGGTCGAGGAGAGTTTGATATTCTCCAGGAACCGAAATCCATTTCCGGGAGGCTATTATTACATTGAAGGCATTTTCTTCACCAAACAGCGACGATTATCCTTCTGGTCTCTCAGGTTTGTTATAATAACTATGCCATAAGCAACTATAATACGAGTAAAATACGAGTAAGCAACGATTGTCGAAAATTGGCTTGAATAATGTCGATCTTGGTCTATGAGTAAAAGTATTCCGAGTGGAAAATACGTATAATGTTAGTATCTCCATGTACCTATGCTTAATCGAACTCAATGACTTGAACATGGAGTTGACGTTCCTAGTTCCATTATGATGATCAAGTCTCAATCATCTAAGAGTCTTCCTCTCCTAATATGCTTTCTATAAGGTACTTATTGCGATATGCAATGGAATTCGTTTGGACTCTAACGGGGTGCTAACTACTTGATCGTGATATTGATGCCATTCCTGGGTGGCGGACGTTATCAGCTGATCAGAATTTGTTCTGACGATTTCGCTCATGGCTTCCCATTGCCTCACTGCCCTGGGTTGTGATGAGGGGGGACTGAGCCCGTCTTGCACGAAAATACGCTCCCGAGGCGAGCCTCGAACTCACGGCCTCCCGCGGCCGGTCGCGCACGACGTAACGAGCACGACCACAGCTGACCCCCGCATTCAGAAATGACAAACTAAGGATACTTCAGTAATTGAAACAAGTTAATAAGTATGAAAATATAGCATTCAGACAGGAGAGACGATATCGGTAACCGTAATAATTAATTACGACAGAAAAGCTACATAGGTTTGTAAGTGCATGGTGCTTCTATTCTGGTGACGCTGTTGCTTCTTCTAAAGACAGTAGCTTATTTCAGTACGGTTCCGATTACTTTTTTCTCTACTTGATAGATATGCGGTGGTCGCATTTGGGTCAGCCAAAATTTGAATAGAAATTAGGCCGCTTTTGCGATTCACACTCGTGTTTCCGATTTATCATAAGTTAAACCTCCAAGTTCTCTAGGGGAGCCAACGGTTGGTTCTGCAAAGCTCTAGGTAGTCTCATTCGATTCTTAAAATGCAATAATATTTTAAATTGACAAAAAAAAAACAACATTGAAAGTTTTGAGCTATGGCGTTTTGAACATTTCAGCCCTAATTTTTGAACTCTTCGAAGTGACTAACATCAACCAAAAGCTTTGGGGCATAATCAGGCCCCAAATGGATTCCATGAATCGAATTTCATTAAAATTGGTCCAGGGTAACTAAGGAAAGAACTGCGTATGGCTGGCAACATTTTATTCGATTTTCGGATTCTACTTACCTTAAAACGTAGGTAACTTTGAGAGGGGGTTATATATATTTTTTAACGATTCCAAAGCTTTATTATTGAAAATAATAACCTAAAATACAATCATTGTGAAGTCTGATGTCAAGTCGAGTCTGTGTACTTTATTTTATTTACTGTAGTGCATTATTGAGGATTCAATTACTAGGCTAGCTCCACAATATACGAGAATTTATAACTTTCTACAATCCTTCCTTGTTTCAATATCGCTATCCCCATAGGAGCAATACTCATCTACAGCACAAAACAAATAACCACAATTTCGATAAAATTGGATTTGGTGAAAAAAACTGTAGTTAGGTAGTGTAATGTTGGACCTGGCAGTGCTTTGGGTCCCTGCAAGGTAATTTCATGTCAGAGAAGCCTGCTAGTTACAGGATTTACAAGGATTTTTATATGTGAGACTAGTTTAGAAACAAATTTTCACTTGTTGGACAGGATTGATTCGTTTTTTGATAACTTTACAGCTTTTAGAATTTGTTCATAATGTAATTTTAATACCAAAAATGTACTACAATGTTTTAGAAAAACGATTCCATTATAGCTGCAACCCTACTATTTCTATAACTAGATTATCAAGGTAGTAGTAATTTACTGTTTGAGGTCACAATTTAGAGAAATCGGAGTACAATCTAATGCAGTTGACACAGTAGGTGGAGCTAAAAAAAAAAATCCTACATTTTTCAAACACTGTCCTATTATTATTCTTATGACTATCAACAATTATATGTTTCTATATTTTGTTATCAAAACTCAATCTAGCGCGGCACTTGATAATGGATCGTCATAGAACTGAATGTATAGAATCAATATAGAATAAAGGTAATATTGAATATCATCAACTCCGACTGACTAAAAAGAACCAAAACTGCACAGCGTTCTGATTGCCACCTCTCGACTTTTTCGTTCTTTTGACAATATAAAGTTTTATTGCAATTATGGAAAATCATGAAAATACATTTATACATTCAAAGTTACATTTCAGAGATGTCCATGAGTGAAAACTCGAAAACTTTATAAGAAACGGGTTTGGATATATTGACGTGTAAATTTACTTTAAACAAATTTAAATTAAATAAAATTTACTTTATTTGACTTTAAAAAATGTATTGTCGTTTTGTTGACATTAGATAATGTTGGCATTGATGTTTTGCCACAATTACAAATGGATAGAATAAGTGCAAATTCTGATCACGTTGGAAGCTGTTTTAAATATCATTGTTTAATATATTTTTAAAAAAATTAAAAAGTTAAATTTAAAAAAAGTTGAATATCATTGGTTAACACCAAGATTTGAAACAGTTACTTTGGACAATTCCCCTCTTAAATAGATTTCAATGGACGTAAATAAATTGCAAAATTTCGATTTTCTCAGAGAATTATCAAATGACAAAAGCGTTAGATATGGTGATGGTATTTTCATCGTTACCTGGAATTTCATGAATATCACATACGAGCCACGCACATCTCCATTGAACACGAACTAAAGGAAACGAGAGGCAAATCTACCCGGCACTGATTCCGAAACTCCCGACAGAATGCGCTACTGACGTATGACTCGAGCTAACCCTCCGAGCTCTTCCCCTGCACTGACTCCTGACGACTGGAGGTTTCCTCTGGGACCCCAGAAGGAGCCTGAGGACCCCCAGTGGTCTAAGGGGCCCATTGTCTTTCCCGCCGCCCCAACGAGCTCCCGCAGGAAGTGACGAAAACATCCTGCAACCTCCCCACCTCTCCCGACAGACTCCGGCCGTATTTTATCAATCTCGTCTTTTATTCAGCACTGTAACCCTCGACTCTTTCCATTTGGTAGTATGTGAATTGATAATCAGAATCAAACAGATAATCTTTGCCTCCCTCACATCACCAAGTACCTCCAGCGAACACCAACGAATTCATCAACCTGCCTTCACCAACCTATTAATTTTCACCAGAAATAGAATAGCGTCATAGCAGTACAACATGACTCAGTACTTTTTGATATTTCAAGTCTTTACTTACAGAAAAATTATAAACCGATAATAAGTAATAATTTGCGGAGTTTTGAGATGAGAAATCACGTTTGAGGGTACACTCACGTTGCTGTTTTTTATAATGTTGAATACATTAATAGTTGAACCAATGTACTCATGTATACTAATAACGCTAACTAAACAAAATTGTTTATTCGAAATCAATGAGGTTTTATTTTTTTTCCAACTACATCGTGTGAACTGATTGAGAGAAATGTCTCCAAAACCTCCGGTCGCTGACAAGTAGATGACTCTCACCAAGTCTGTAGACAAAACTGTACGTACAACTTTTATATTGCAGGGCGAAGCCAGTACAGGAAGAAGAGAAGATGCACTTTCATAGAACATTCAGGGGTAACCAAACGAGAGGAGAAAAAAAGGTCACCAGGGCGACATCTATAGAATGACAGAACGAATGTCTAGGGTAGTTTGTATCTTATCTTACGTCACATTATCGAACGGGTCAGATCTCCTGGAGAAAAGGGAGAAAGATTGTGGTGTGAAGAGCAGAGTCAACAGCGGCCCAAAAGGCCGAGACGGGGACCCTAACCATCGTTCATCACTCATACTGTTTGATTTACGAACGTTTAGCCCTCTCGGATAATGCCGCACTTATCTATAGAACATAAAGTTTTGTATAATAAATATGTACCTACAGCTGTGGTACCTTCCATTAATACGTAACTCCTTAGTTTATCAAGATGGCATATAATGTTACTGTGTGAATCATGTTTCTGCGAAACTAATCTATAACCATAATGCTAATACTTCTACGGAGACTCCATAGTGTACACTACAATCATGATACACAAGAAATTGTTTTCATTTGTATTCAACACTTGGGAGCCTGGCTTTATACGCTCTCGTGAGATCTCATTACGAAAATTCGTGGTAAACTAGAAGAAATCATTTAATATCTCCCAAGATGGAAAAAAACAATAGATCATGGATATTCCTAGGTATTATTTTACACATTGAGAAAAAAATCAGATGAAAACTAATACTTGAAATGAACGTAACAAGATTTTGCGGGAAGAGAAAACAACCGTCAAACAAATCGTCAAATAAAAAGTAACTATTAAGTTACAAAAAAAATGTTTTCACGGCCTGGAATCGAACTCCATCGGTCTCCAGTTCCACTTTTTGGGGCTGTAAAGTTTTTTTCATAGACCCCAAGCTAAAATACTTATCCATGTCAGAAATGTCTATTAAGATTTCATAATATAAATCATGAAATTATCTTTTCTTTTTTCATGTTCTGACGTAGATTTAGAAGGTTGAAATGTCATACCCTGTGTTTTTGTAAAAATATGAAAATAAATAATTATGAAACTAATTTGAAAAAGATTCATTAGTACAAAACAGGATGCACATTCGATGACTCATTAGCTAGGGAAGCTAGGAAATTTCCTCAACGCCAGCTCATTAAATAGCAAGCATTAAATCCCAGCAAATGGTTTAGAATAATTTGAATTATGAATGCATGACGTCAAGTTTCTATGAATTATGCCATGCATACAAAAATTAAAGAAAAATAATCCCCAATCCGACCATCAAGTTTTGGTTAGAAAATGTCATCCTGTAACATTACACAGGATAATCACAAAACTCAGGGGGAAGAGCGTATTACAAATTCTTTGGGATATTTTTGAACATTTGTTTCTTTATTTATCTTTTCAAGCCTTTGAAACATAATTTTTTACTACCTATATATTAGTTGTATAGGTGCTCCCATATATCACTCAGGTGTATGCTTAGATCGAACACATGGATTGGAAACATTGCACATGTACAAGTTCTAATTGTTTCCTATTCAACGTTATACACTAATTTAAAAGTTCGATTAGATCTCCCAGTCTCAAGCTTATACTCAATCGACCTCCGTTCTCGTTGTACAACTTATCTCATATGGACGAATCAATTGAAGACTACCGTGGGAAGACAACCTAAAAATCTCTTTCAGTATGGATTGGCGGTGGAGGATGTAGACCAGCAGATGATAATCAGTGCTCGTTTCCCAGTGATCGACATAATTTTTCGGAAGGTAAAAATACGATTCACCCTTAGCCCAGAGGCCACAATGATGTCGGAAAATCATGCAGTCAGACAGCTAATCTCAAACATCAATCTCGTTGCACAAATATATAAGTTATGGTTTTTATGGCTTTTACAAGAAATTCGCGTTTCCGCATGCGCAGTGGCTACTATCAGTCCGGGGGCAATGTTTTTCATAGAGGACCATTTACACCCCAATTCGTACAATCCATTAAAATTTCATCAAAATCGGACAATAACTGACTAGTTTTGCAAACTTGAAACTTGTCCGTTTCAAGGATTTAATGATAGAAGCACACGGACAGAGAGATACGAGACCAAAATTGTCCTGGAAGGCCTAACATATAAAACGCAAAGTAATGTAATGCCATCAGCAGTTTTAGCACTCACCAGGTACATCAGGAAAATTGGTTTCAGGGTCCGAAATCCGACCCCGGACATTAGGGGTTAGGGTCAAGATTGAATTAGCTGTTCCCGAAAGGAGATAGGAATGTGTTCTTTTCCACTACTCTCAGCCGACGCTACTCCTCCCCGTGGCGAATGAGTTCAGCTCCAAGTCCTACGGGCCAACTTGCTCGAGCCGAGGCATACCTTTGAGTAGGTAGTTGTATTCTCAAATACAAGCGGGATAAAAATGTTCCTCTTGTCGGGTCTCGGGAATTCATCCACTCAAAGATGAACAATGAGTACCCGCTTGAACCAAATCCATTGCTGACCTGCCATGTCATAGCCCAGGTCCGGTAATCGTTGACCGAACCAACTTTACCTGACTTCGCTGTATGTTGGCAGGAGCTGCTGCAGCACCTATTGGTGCGTGAACTTCATATTTTTGAAATTCAGTAGCATTGATCTCTGTACAAAGCTAAACTAAGGCATCAATAATGATGGCGCCTCTTGGTGTCACCTTCAAGAGATCACCACGGTCAACTAGGTTGAAGTGCAGCTCAAGCCATACTGGCCATCCTTCACTAGAGCATCTAACACTAATTTACAGAGTTGTGGCGGGCACACCTAGGTCTAACCATGGATGAGCAAATCTATAGCACGCGATGATGTGTGGCTGTTTTGGGTAGATATTTGACACCTCATTCGGCATGCGTGAATATCTCCAACATACCTGTCTCTCGTCCTCCTGTAGGAAACGAACCTCCATCCCTATAATTTAGCTGAAGGGTTTCTGATTCATGCACAATGTCCATAAAAAGACGAATATAGTCAAACAAACCTAAAACCAATAAATTGAGGACCCACATTTCCCTCAAATTTTCCTCGAATGCCAAGCAACAATAGGGCAATACTATGGTGCGATAATACAAACCAGTCAAAGTTTTGTCAAAATACTGAAGATTTATAAGGGAATCCGATAGTTTCAATACCCAGGCGGCTCACGACGCGAGTTTACAGCCCCACGACGGGCGTCGATGCTCGGAACTCGAGATTGTTACGTCCATAAAGCAAACGACCAGCTCTTGTGGATTCAGCGCGCAACGTCGACCTCGAAGGCACCGAAGTTGGTGCGAGCTGCCGAACACACGCGGCATACCTGAAGGGGAAACCGCCCTAGTTGACAGTCAGCCTGGGTGTATGTTTATGTTTGGAGTGGACTCCACGAATTCTCAAGCGCTCGAAAAAGCTTTCGGGCTCCGTTCCCGGCCACGGTATGCGTGTCAATTGATCGACTGGGGCATAATATAGAAATTCATCTGCGTCAGTGAACCATGTCACAATCAATGCAGACGCACTCAGGTTCGTGAGTATGAGTTTTAAAATTAAAAAATCATCTGGCCGGGCTATTTTATCCTATTTAATACGACTCACATCGAAACAAATCACTTGGGTGAAATTCTAGAATGCAGGTGAAATTTATGAATTGCTACCTGTATGTTATTTCCGTATTGCTTCCGAGCCTACCAAGGTAGCTGAAAATTTTTTACTTGTTTGAAGAAAGGTTGAAAAAAAAATTGTTCTCCAAAAAAATTCCCCACTTCTCAAAATGTCCACTTGCGTTTTACGTTTCAGACCTTTCTGTACAATTTTGGTTCCATGTCTGTCTGTCTGTCTTGGAATTCTTTCCATAGCCATAACTTCTGCGATGAAATTTTCATGGATTGTACAGATCGGGTTGTAGATGCGTCCCTATTAAAATCATTGCCCCCAGACTGATAGTTGCGCAAACGTGTGTTTCCTTGAAACAGCCATAACTTCTACATTTCCCATCTGATTTCGATCGAATTTTCTGGGATTATGCGGGTTGGGATGGTCTCCTATTAAAATCGTGTCCCCCAAATTGAAAGTATTTTGTGCTCATGAGCAAACGTTAATAATCCTTGAAATAGTCATAACTTCTTCATTTTCAATCCGATTTCGTGTAGATCGTGTAGTAGTTATCCGATTTCGTGTGTAATTATCGTGTAGATGGTCCCCTATGAGGGTAGTGCAAAAACATAGTGATTAATGTTTTGAGATCAACAACTACAATGCATCGGATCATCTACACAATCGGGTTATGGATACAAGTAAGCTATGTGCCTCACCCACTTGGCAGACGTTTTTAAATTATGACACGGATACAGCGACGACTGAATGCAAATATTCATAAATTAACGTTTACATTTGTAAGCTGTTACTTTTGCTGAGACGCCATAGCCGACATTTTTCGAAACCTTCTTGTCTGTATACATGGTGTCCCATATTGAGGACCGGAAAACTTCGGGAGTCGATTCTACAGCAAATTTAAGTAAGAAAATATCTCGTAGCACTCTTTATTTAACCACCTTTCCAATTTCGAAATTTCTTTCGTGTTTATAACACTATAATAATATTACTGGTTATTACCACATTAATTTACCGTGGAAATGTTTAAAAAAAGATGGTACCGTTGGAAAGGGCGTCAAATTTCCAATCTTTCTAGTGCCTAAAAAAATTATTTTTGGGATCCTGACGGGTGAAAAAGTCGTACCTAGTACAGTAATTTTTTCAAATTGACAAAATTTTCTATTTTATCTTATGGTTGTTAAGGTTTGTCTTCCGCATTGTTTTCCACGTTCAAAAACAATTCAAAGCTTTCCAACATCTCAGCTTTCCAATTTTATAATCAACAAATAATTTACAAAGGAAATTAGGGGAGCAATCTGTGCTTAAAAGCGGAAAAACGTGAATTTTGATTTTTTTTTCAATAATGAACCTTTGGAATCAAAACAGAAAATAAATAACCCCTCATAATTGGTTGATTTACGTTTCAAGGTACGTAGAATCCAAAAATTGAAAAAAACGCCGTACGCAGCACTTTTCATAGTTACAATGGAAGGGTTTTGATGAAATTTGGTATACCTATAGGCTCCACTTAGGGTCTGTTGTTCCCCGAAGCTATTGGTTGATGTCAGTCACTTATAAGGGTTGAAAAATACGGGCTAACATTTTCATAACACCTAACTCAACAACTTTCGATATTAAAATATTATTGAATTATTAGAATCGAATGAGACCACCCAGAGCTTAGTAGTACAAACCGTTTGCTCCCTATGAGAGCTTAAAAGTTGGACTTACGTGAATCGCAAAAGAGGCCAGTCATTAAATTTCCTAATGAAGGTACCCCAATGTAATATATTGTAGGTACCCCAATTACCTATATTATAGGTATAGGTATAGGTTTCCCACTATTTTCTAAATAAATTGCGTTGAATGATTTTGTGCTTGACTAATACATGTTTCTAACTAATAGTGTGAGTCGGTGAGTGTCGAGCATTTTGTAATAAAAATAAATACTCATGCAATCGGCATAACTCACCAACGGAGAAGTTGACTTTCCCCACTTATCCTAAATCGGAGGAGGATGTTTCTGCCAGACTCAGACGGCTAAAAGAATTATAAACATGGAATTCCACTCGGCGAATTAGCAATTGTACACTTCCGATTATAAACAAACACGTCTGTCTTGCTACGCTCTCCCGAAAACTTCTGCTATAACCCATTTAAAAACCAATATAGCGGTTGAGATTTTTTTGGCATGACTGATCCAATAGCGAGGGTTCACAAATTGAACAAATAGAGGAAACCATGTCAGATGGATTTTCCGCAGGCGATATCTGAATATAGAAATACGATTCCAGACATTTTCAATGCGATCGAGTGAAAACTGTAGAGTGCGGTTGTAATAACACTTTTACATTTGCGATTACGAGTAGCTAACAGTGATCCAATCAAGACGAAACTCGTGGGGGACCATTTACAACTAACCCTCACCATCCCTGATAATTTTCAGAAATCTGATGAGCGCAGAAGTGCGCTTGTTACAAGAATTTTACGATTGCGCATTCGTAGATGCTGCCCGGTAGGAGTGCAATTCAAAAGGAACCGTTTGGACCCAACATGCACAATTATATATACATTATACAGGGTGTTTCACGAAAAGGTTACACCCCCCTTCATTTTCGCAAAATACAGTGTAGAAAATTCCGACCAACGCAATCCTTCATGATTTTTTGTGAGGATCTCAGGAAAAATATTTTTGCGCAAAAAAGTTGCGCGCAATCGTGCGCAATTGACACTAACTTCATTTTTTCAAATGGAACCCCCCCCTTTTTTATTACAGATTCGGATTCTACGTAAAATTTTATGAGAAATTCATACTCACATCGATTTGTTTTATTGCGCGCAACCCGGCTTTTTGAACGCTCTAAGTTGCGCAACTCCACAATTGCACAAAAATTAGATTTTGGAGAACCCGAAGTGTGGCACATGTTTTTTCATCATTTTTTAACGCTAAATCACATGGTGACATCCGTTTTTCAATTTGACTGGAATTTTTCAAAATAGCGGCCAAAAATGCGGTTGTTTTTAGTGAAAAAATCGCTCTTTTTAAATCGTTATGAGTTTTAAGGTAATTTTATTCAGTTCAAGCATGATCATGCTGTCAATTTTTATTTTTAACTCCACCGTAGACGGCCCCAAGCCCGTGGTTCAAAAGGAGGTGAGAAAATAAAAAATAAACATGATTTCGACCTCAAAACTGATGTTTTCGTGAAAGAAATGTTGATTTTTCCTCTGAAATCTTGGTTTTTTTCAAAACGGATGACACCCTGTGATTCAGCGTTAAAAAACGATGAAAAAACATGTGCCACACTAAGGGTTCTCCACAACCTAATTTTTGCGCAATTGTGGAGTTGCGCAACTTAGAGCGTTCAAAAGCCAGGTTGCGCGTAATAAAACAAATCGATGTGGGTATGAATTTTTCATGAAATTTGACGTAGAATCCGAATCTGTAATAAAAAAGGGGGGGTTCTATTTGAAAAAATGAAGTTAGTGTCAATTGCGCACGATTGCGCGTAACTTTTTTGCGCAAAAGTATTTTTCCTGAGATCCTCACAAAAAATCATGAAGAATTGCGTTGGTCGGAATTTTTTACGTTGTATTTTGCGGAAATGAAGGGGGGTGTAACCTTTTCGTGAAACACCCTGTATATATATTATATTATACATAGATTAGCAATCACATAAACAAACTACCAAACACAGACTCGGAAACAAAATGGTTCAAAAAATTCTGTTTCATTCGAATATACGGTTTGAGCCAATCAACAGGTGTTGAAGAAAGTTGGTATAATTATTTCGACGAAACAATGACAATATTAATACATTAAACGCGGTATAAAAGTGGAAAGTTTAATCGCGGTATGAAAGTGGAAAGTTTCATCGCGGTATAAAAGTGGAAAGTTTCATTTTGGATGACGCTCCAAAAGTTATAACAATGCTTCCAGTACCAAATTATAACTAAGTTCTGAATCACATTATACATATATAAGTTCACTTCCATTTGAAGGAGCTGATATATGAAATAAGTAGCTGATTCTTAATATTTCATTTATATCGGGGTTTGAATGATTTTATTAAATTAAATTGATGAAATCTTCTCTAGGTCCAGAAATCAAAAGGCCCCGACAGGAGCTGTATACCATCCTTGACAGGCCATATGTTGTCGGAGGGAGATGAGGCGCTTCTTGGAGCTGATGGTTGTTAACGAGACCCCCCCTAAAAATTCTTACGAAAAAACTGAAAGTGGAAACATGAGAATAAGGAGGTTATTGGAAGTTGAGGGGGAAGAAGAGCAGATGATCAAAGTGGGAATGTTCTGACACAGAAGCCCTGCAGACAACTCGGTTACACCAGCGCATTGTCCACGGTTATGATTCAAATTAAATTATTTATCGATTTTGAACTCATATTTGTGGATATTTTCACGATGAATAAAGAATGTTTTCTATCTTCTATATCCAGTTGGTCATTGGATACAAAGATTTGAGAAGATATAAATCTCAACACCTCTCGCACTTTCGTCCTTTGGAAAACACTCTTTCCTGCTTCATTCATGTGATGTAAAAGTAGGTACAAATCGTAGGTGTGACATTTTTAATCTTAATTAAATTAACGATGCCAAAAAGGAGGAACGATGACATTATTTAGAAATCTAACGATGACGTGCGGTTTCCCATCATCTATTATTAGTTACTAATCAAATCTTCAGGATGTTCGAATCTATTTCAGTCACAAATACGCTAGGTATTTGAAAAAATAAGGATTTAAAAATTCCCTTTCTGACGCGTACCGGAAACAAGCTCACGTTTCAATTGGACTGCTCGGAAACACAAGTTGTTCCTATTTGACACGTGAACTAAAAATAATGTGAACCCCGAACTTTTCTTCCGCCGACGGAACGATTATCTTCCGTTCATTCATAGGTTTCGTTTTTTTCTGCTCGAGCACGTTCGTTCAGTTTATTCTTTCAATAACCAGACGCCGGAATTCCGGTGTGGATTCTAAACACTCCTTCACCCTCGGGGTAATTATTGGAAATGTCGTTACGCAACTGAGATTGTAGTTACGCAATTAACACAATATTTGCGAGTTGTAACTGCCAGATCCAGGCTCGTCATTTCGTCTTCTCCGTCATTTGGGTTTCACACATATCTACGTATTCCAGAGCAAGATGAACACGTATGCGGCCGGGTCGTCATGAACTACTTATCGGCTTTTCCCGCAAATTAAAACGGTTTGGGTAGTATATCGTATTATTGTGAACAAGATCCACGGTTGTGGTGTTGACAGCAATGATGGCGTAAGGGAAAGTTGTGTACCACATGCCGGGTGTACCTTTGGCAAGTTCCTAGTTTGGAACATAGAATTCATAAACTAGTGGATGTGGCACATAGCTTCCTCGTATCCATAAGCCGTTTGTGTAGATGATCAGATGCATAGTAGAGAATCTCAATCTATCTGATGGAGCTATAAAGCAGATGAATCTGAATGAAGTCATGACTGGAAATTGAGGTTATCTGTTCTAGTTATCGCAAACTAGCGTCATACAAGAATACAACTGCTGTAATTTTTATTCATTTCATATCAAAACAATCGTTCTTGTTTATTTTTGTTGGAAAAAAAAAATCAAAATTAACGCTTGAGTAAGAAAAAATAACATACATGTAAAATTTGTGAGCTGAAATGTTCATGAGGGCTCGAGTGCTGTGGTCAAACTGGTACGGAATAAAGAAAGAATTGAAGAGCATGGAAAGGATTACAGGGATGGAAATATAATTTTCATTTTCCATGACAAATGTCATAACTTAAATATTGATCTAACAAATAGGCAGAAGGTAGTACTACACACAGAAATTCTTTGCTTCCGGGAAGCATTTAATATTCCCTTTGAAAATCGATGTAGGGCTGCGTAGAGTGAGTAGAGAGAAGTAAATCAAAGCCATGACAAGGATTAGATGAGCTTGGAATCCACTCCAATCAGCGCTCTTATAAAAACACAGGCTGTAGAAGAGGTAAACTTTGTTACCAACAGGCTTCCTCTTTTCTCTATCACGCATGGAACAAAAACAAAATCGTCGGGCGGGAAACTCACTTGTGCCGAGCAAACATCGGAACTTCATTTCAAGAGCGCCTACCGTATTTATTCGAAAACTTGATGGGATGGGATCTTTCGTTTCGAAACGAGGAGAGGAATAAAATGAAAAACGTGGATGAACATTGCGGGTCGAGGTCTCCCGGGAATACGATTGATCCCAACAACAAACAAAACAGTAAGCTCGAGGGTTATTGTGCGGCGGATTGTGGGTTGAATTAGTCTCTCCAAGGCCTACCGAGTGGGATCAATTTATTGTCGTTCAACAACTTAACTCATGTTCACCAGATGTGCATCACAATTTACACTATCTTCATAATCATTTTTCACAGGTTCTCAGTAAAACAAGGTTAATTCTAATTAATGAGAAACCCAGATGAAGCTTAGAAATAATATGAAATAAGCTACATAAGATATAACAGCCCTAACCCCGAGGAGGCAGGATTCAGCGTTTAATCAGATCATAGACTCTGCAGCCTTTTTTTACTCACACTAGTGAGTTAAAACATCCCCTTCAAAAACCTATTCCTATTCTGCCTGGATCCTCGTTAGATACCCAACCTTTACTATTATCATCCTATTTCAATGAAATTTTCAGGGGTCATGTGGGGCCCTATCGACGATCTTCTCTGAGTTTACCCTTTCAGATCATTAGCACCCTCAGGACTAGGTTTCCTAATGAATATGAGTGGACATAGTTTATTGTCAAGGAGTATTTCCTTGTACCACGATCCATTATGGCACCAATAAAGCTTCTATAAATATTCTATAAACAGAATGAATATGACCAAATAAAATAAATATATGTATTCTATAAATGTTTGTTTTTTCTCCAACTAAGTAACTCTTAGTTTGGCAAGTACTCATTTACTTCCCCACTATCGAAGCAAGAAGGCTGAAGTTGTTGAAGCATTCCTATCGAATAGGAAAACTAAAATTCGTGCTGCAGGTCAAAACAAATTAGGGTCTCCAAAATAGGAATTTCTACTCGCATTTACCTAGCTTGTTGAACAACTTCGTTTCCAAAATTTCCGAATCACAAGTGACGAAAATTTCAACCAGATTTTGATGACATTTTCAGGGTTCGTGCGGGGTAGTCCCAAGAAATTTCTCACCGCACGCTAAAAAGTGATTTTCTATAAACATTTGCTTCCGAGAGAGTCTGGTACTGAGTCTGGTAGCGGAAATTCTCCAAAAATAAATTGTCCACTCGCGTTTTATGTCCTAGACCTTCTTGAAAAATTTTGGTTCCAAACACTTTATTCATGAAATCATTCAATTATCAACAAGGATTTAATTAGTTAACGTACCCGTATTTGCCATCATGGGCCATTTCTTAAGTTATACGGAATATTTCATTATTATATAATACGGAATAGTTAATATAGGCATATATTATAGTATTAAATTTTGAAATTCATTATTGATGTCTTATAAATATTTTAATTGTTACACTTATTCATGCAACTCGACGTTTTGCCTCATGCTAAATTTTCTAATTAATGTTATCCCTACTTTTTCCTTCCTTATACTGCTGATACAATCCGTCGAAGGGTTATTTGCTATTTATATGTAATATCATGACTGTTTATACATTTGCACGTCTTTCTGTCGGTGTGGCTGTCACACGGATCTGTGTGTTCGCAAATCCCCGTAACGGGCAAACTATAGAAGTTATTGTCCGCTTTTGATGAAATCTTCCCTTTTGTTTGTGAGGGTTGGCTTATAGAAGGACTCTCATGAGGGCAAGGTACTTAGAATTTGAAGTTTTGAGATTATCTACTAGGTATGCATCGGATCATCTATACAATTAGGTTATGGATACGAGGACGCTACGTGCCACACCCACTTGGCAGAATTCTTTTACTAACTACTCGTTCTTAATTGTTCGATTAAGCTATCATTTAGAGGATATTCACTGGCTTGGGCCATACTGATAGCTCAATGGTTGCATCACATTCCGACCAGTTGGAGACTCAGTGTTTGTGAAAAACCTTCAACATAGTTGCGAACAACCACACAAGTGTGCTGATTTTTATCGTTTCAGAAAAATATCGTAGTGTTTAGGAAACCATGAATCATGACCACAAGATCGGAAAATTTGGAACTAAATTGAACCCCTTATAAGATGTGAGGGCTTGGTATGTTTACCAGGAGGTCTCACGGTTGTATACAAACCTCGTTCCTTTGACGCTCCTGCCCGTCAGCTAATCACGAGGAATCAGACTTCCAGACTTTGTTGACTCACAACTAACTGGAAAAGTTATTTGGTAAACACCAGCCCTTATAGAGAACTACTTATTGATCTTTGAGAAGATTCCAGCGTTTTTCTTCCAAAGAACGAACTAACAGACCAGATTGGCTGCTTCAGTTCCTTTGAAGTTTCAATGGGGCGCGTTTCCCATTCGAGTTTTTCCTCTGATGAATCAAAGCATGTTTATGACTGATATTTCCTCAATGCCGTATATACACCCTGTATACTAACTGTATATATAATACATAGTAGCCATTGTTACTGTTAATATATCTAATTAACCAAAAATTGCGACACCATACATCGTCAATCATTACTGTTTTGAGATTTTAAAAAAATTGTTGTTCAGTTATAGATTCTGTTTCTGATAGAATTCGAAGTCATATAATTTATTGATATGTTTTGAGCGCATTTTTTTCAACATTACACATCGCAACACGCTAATCGGAGGAGCAAATGAAGCAAAATGTTTGAAACACGGCGGACCAGCCAACGAGAATTTTATGGCAAAACGCTGCAAATTATTTCACAAAGATTTATTACTTTTCTGCGTAGATCACTTGTTTTCAAAGATCACAGCTTTGCCATTGTCATTCTCTTTTTTCTTTCTTTTTTAACCTACCAACCATACGTACCTACTACATTATTAGGTACTTTCACAATCAAGTATATTTGCTAAAGATAAACGTTTCACAGTCGGTTCAAAAAGTTAGTAGGTAGAAAAAACCTATGTAGGTAGAAAAAGTTAGTAGGTACAACCGTAGGTACCTACTACCTACAAGGGCATTTTTGAAAATTTCAACCCCAACCACCAACCAAAAGGAAATGAAGGGTTGAAATCTACTCGTCTGCAAAGCCGGTTGGTGGCTCCATCCAACATGAAGAAAAACATCGATCGCATTTCGGTCAGCTATGATTTGAACGGAGATTTGACCTCTTTTGTGATTCACACTCGCGAAGGATTCTGTTTTATCGAAGGAAACCCTTCAAATACTCGTAGGGAGCGAACGGTTTGTCCCGCAGAGTTCTGCGTGGTCTCAAATATTTTTAAAAATTCAAAACTATTCAAAATTGGTAAAGAGTTATACGTTTATTTCGAGATTTTTCAAGCTAGGGCATTCTTTAAAATTTCAACCCTCAATTTTCACCCCTTAGAAGTGGCTGACATCAACCAAATGCTTCGCGGCACAACTAGACCCCAAATGGAGCCCATACATCAAATTTGAACCAAATCGGTCCATAGTTGCTAAGTGCCGCGTACGGCGGACGGACGGACAATTTTTTATTCGATTTTCGGATTGTACATACTTTGAAACGTAAACCAACAAATTTTGAGGGGGTTCAACTTTTTTGTTGCTCGATTCCAGTGGTTCATTATTGAAGATAACAAACCAACAGGACTCATTATGCCTTTTCATAAGACTTTTCCTCGGGGAAACGAGGAAAATTATGTTTGAAATGGCATCACTTAACGAGTGATTTAGGGGAAAATAGAGTAGAATGAAATTTCTAACTTCAATCAAGATATACCCAAATCGTTGTCCAAACGATCATAATCAATGAAGTGGGAAACTTTCTCGTTCGTTTAGAACAAATTTTTCTGCCCGACATTTTTCAACGGAGGTGTGCAGGAACCCATTCGAGGTCTCACAAGCTCGTAAGTTTATAACGTTAACACGCTACATCGACTGATATACCAAACAAGTTTCAGAGAAGTTAGTCTTCCAAAACTTTTAGTTAAGAAACTTCGATAACATGTTCTGGGAGCCCCGTACCTAGGTATGAAACATTTTGAGAGGGAAGCTCACCTAAGAAGCGGTGTCTCCACACACAAACAAGTTTCATACTTGCAGTACCTAATGAGCAAATGTTCAGAGAACCAAGTTAACAAATTTTAGCAATTTGGTTTCTTTCAGCGTTTCAAACATTCTTGATCCTCCAAAACCAAAGTTTTTACTCCCATTTTGCGTTTCAGAGAATTTTAATCGGCCTTGGTTTTGCGTCTGTCAGCCTGTCTATCGGTTTTTGATAAATTTCTGAGAAGATGCAAAAGTGAGAAGAGATGAGAAGAATACTCTCTGTAAACTAAATTAATCATTCTCGAAAGAATTAAATTCCCACCCCAGACAATTTTTCATCTCCGTGAAACCTTTTTTCCCATCTAATCTCAGGGGGTATCCAAGGTTCATTTTCTTTATGCTCCCTCGAGTCCACAGCCTTTCGGTTGGAGCCAATTAGAATGTCAGGAGCTTTGAATTGTCTCGTGTCCATTTCCCCCCACCATCTCCTTTTCCATAGCACTAATTGGGTCAGCATCGTACCCGATGATTAATGGAAGCGTAGGCTGACACCAATCAAACCCTTTCTGGGAGAGGGGGGTCTGTGAAAAGCTACAGAATTTGGCTTAGGCTTGTCTTTCGGATTAATTCGCGTTTAGAACGGCGGAATTCAATTATTCCTGGAGGAGCGGAGTAAGGGATTAAGGTCTAATTCTCCCGAGGAATAACCTTTCCCGAAGTATGTGTCAAGATAAAGGAGTGGAAAGGCCCGGGGTTAAATTGTTGGATAGAAATTAGATGCTTTAGTTAGCGCTAATCGAGCCTTCTCTCGCCATCGCTTCTACCAGCATTTTGTAACGAAGTTAACACTTTGCTTATTTTGGCCTTTTCCCCTTTGACATTCAAGGAAGACCCTCATAACTAACTGTAGTAAACTGTTTTATTGTAAACTGCAACTACCCCAATTAATCGTTTGCTCCGTCTTGAGGTAATTTTTGGTTTATTAATTTCAATTATGAACCTTCGGATTCTAGTAAGAAAAAAAATGTACCCCCCCATCAAAATTTGATGGATTACCTATGTTTCAAGGTACGTAAAGTCGAAAGAAAATTTTCCGTCCGTACGCCGAACGCGGTACTTTGCCCAGTTCCCATGAAATTTTGATGAAATTTGGTAAATCGGCTTCATTTGGGGTATTTGTGCCGCGAAGCTTTTGGTTATTGTCGGTCACTTCTACCGGTTAAATGTGTGGTAAAACATTTTCAAAACGTTCTAGCTCGATAACTTGAGATATACATATATTTTTCTTTCATTATTTCAAAATAGCGATGATTTTCAGCCTTTTTTTACAACACCTACAGCTCTGTGAGACCAACAGTTCGCCTAGTGAGGATGATTAATGACCTAATAAATTAATTTTCATGACGTTTTTGCATGAATTTAAGATAATTTTTAAAGTCTAGAAACGAATGATACCACCCAGATGATCGAAAATAGTTGAATGCGCGTTTATTGTGAAATGAATCAGAACATGTGGGTGCCAGCCAGGGGTCTCAAATCACCTCCGCCTCACATGCCCCTGGTACTTGGGAGTTATTTGAAAGTTGTCTCGATTATTAATGTGAATTCTCAGTTTGCAAATATGGTTGGTTTTTGATCCGTTATTTAAGGTTCAGAAAAACTTAAAGAATGCCCACGTGTTAGAATCGAACCCACGTTTTTCTACTCACTGGATAGGCGTTTATCAAAACAACTAACTGAGCTCTTACATCTTCTGTGCCTTCTAAATAACTTTTCACCAATAATGAGGTGACCCCAAGACAAAAGCTAAAATATGAAAAGCGAACATGGATAGGAATTGAGCTAACATGTTTCAACCTCATTTTTGATCAATGGAAAGAAGGTTTTGATTCCCTGCAGTGCCCTTTTTTCCGTTTCCCATATTTCCGATTCATTATAGGTTATAGTTGTGGGTTCTTGAGGACTGGTTAGATTGAAAAAACTAAGAGAGAGAGAAGATTACGTTATAATCCTAACGTTAATATTACAATCTGGCCTCGCCGACTTTATACCTTACTTAGTTTCAACAATATCTTAGATTAAAATAGTAACTAAGGTATTGTGTGTTTTTAACTACCCAAAAGTAACCCCCCCCCCCCCTATAGTAGTAGTTTTGTGAATACATCATTATTATTTAGATCCAAGATTTCGGTGAAACTGAGTTGTCAGTCAGTAAGGCCAGAATAAATACCTGTAAATAAGTACCTAATTACTTCCTGTAATGAGTACCTAATTACTTTAAATTTTTTTTTTAAATAATCTAGTGTCATTATTTTTTGTAAATGTACTATTTATCATGTTTATAATCCATTTGTAACGGCTGTAATTAAAAAAGGCCAGATAGTAACACCAATTTTTCTCTTTACACAACAGCCCTGAGGATGAAGAACAAATACATCGACACATTGGCCTAATGTAGTGTTTTCAATCTCACCAACATCTAGAACCCACCAACTATCAGTCTTCCAGTGGTCGAGAACTCCAACAAAATAAATTGGTTTTTAAGTAAGGATTATGTTTAATTATTATTTTGACATAAGAATGTCAGCACTACTCATCAGCTCTCCCCTCGCAATGATATTTGCATGCAAAGATGGATTAATCATTTGAATAACAACTTTATGACTTAATGAGGAAGTCCGGAGGAAAATCATCTTGATCTCCCCCTCCCTTCCATTCATCCTTCGAACCATCCCACTGAGTGTCTATTCTCAAAAACACCAGCCAATTTGTCTTTGACGATTTATCGTCGTCGTTTTTCAGACAAGCGTGGGTTGAAACGGTAAAGAGCTTTGGAAAGCGTTCAAAGCCAGAAATCCACCTTTTCCACCCCCACCTCGCGTATGTTCCCGGTCGTAAAGTCTTAACAAATGGGGCAAACACCTAAGTAATCGCTTTGTCTCCAGAAGACAACGGATTGTTCTTTTCTCGTCGTTTGTAAGAACCTCACCAACCCGACTGGCAGACTTCTCCTTGTTACGATTGTTCCTTTTAGGTGTTAAGGAAGAAATCGTTTGTTGCTGTTATAATAGCAACAGAAGCCTCGTTTTCTTCCCAAGATTCTCTTCAAAGAGAATACTCAATCCGAGTCTTATCGATTTCGATGTTCAAAAAAAATTTGTTTCTTTGATCGTACAATGCGGGGAAGCCATTGAACCTTGTTAGAAAAATATATGAAGCCAAAGAAACAATACAGTCTGAAATCCGACTTTGTTTTTGTCTGTGAGTTCAGATTGAGTTCACTTACAAGTAGGAATGTACTGTAATAGTATTTGAAACGTTTACTGGGTACAATAGAAAATTAGGTACTTTTAGGAGTAAACCAATTATCCACCAAATAGTAGAATACTCTTTTTACATCCTTTTCACCGTATCTCTGAATTCTGCCAAACATTTTCATGGATATAGGCAATGCTATTCAGTTGTTTGAAAATTGAAATGGGTTTCCACAACTTCTTTGCGAGTGATTTAGTTCGTAGAGGTTTTTATATGAAATTGGAGAGAAAAAAACTCGTGCAGTTTAAATCCTTCATTTCGTGCGTATCTCGTCAGTACACACATGTAGCATTGCCCGACCTTTGGCGGAGTGCTTCCATGGATCATTTTAACCGAGTTTTATCAACGAAACCTCGCTTCATTTTTATAGAAAATGTCTGCGGAGAGAAATATTTTGTCTCCTGGTTGAACTATGTAATGTAGTATTGAATAGTTTAAAACATAGAAGAATCTAAAGTAGTAGTCATGTGCAATTAATTATTCTACTTAACTGAAATATTTTTGGGAATTTCGATAAAATAGGTGCATTCGCAGATAGGAAGGGGATTTTTTCAAACATTCAACATTGCAGGATCACTTCGAAGAAAATATTTTGGATATATCTATCCAAAGATGTAATGAAGATGATAATTTAATCATGAAATGCATTTTAATTCGATTTTTTAAGGTTTTTACGATTGGTATACCTACATAATTATGAGGAAAAAGAAAATAATGATATTAAAACGGTCTGTCGTGTAGGGTGAACATTCCGGCTACCTAAACAATAGAATAGAATAAGTGATTGTTAATTTGATCGAAAGTAAGTACTTACTAATGCTATATGAGGAAATTGTCATAGTGACCTAATGGCGATGAAATTCATAGAGGGATTGTCAAGGGGGCCCATCCGAAGATCAAAAACTTCATCGAAGTTGAACCATGATTTCATACAGATGTATAGAATTACAGGGGGCCAGAATTGATAGGAAACACTCAAAATCCCAATGAATGTTTTGATTTTGCGAGATCTAAATTGTTTTGACCCACTTTCACAAAATTTTCTTTGACCAAGCTTTTTTCTCTTCGGTAGTGGGAAAGTAATATAATGGGTGGCTTAAAGCCACTGGCTTTCTACTCTAATGTTTGTGTAAGGGCTGAAATTCCGTAATTTCTTAAATTAAACGTACTTGAGGAGCTGCATAGTTCAAACAATACCAAACTACTACTAAACAATACTAAACTACATCAGAGCAAGCAGTGAATATCGGTCGATGAAAAGGAGGCAAGATCGATGACGGGTGGAGCACATGACTTCCAGAGCAGTTGTTGGCCATCTACCACCTTGTCACCAGCCCATTCAGCCCAACCCTTCTCCTGCTCTGCCATCACTCTGGCCAACTGCTTCAGCTTCAAGTAGTGTTTTCGGGGCACCTAAACGCACCTCTGGGGCGTCACAAATCACCTGCCTGAGGCTATACTTCGTCCATTTTATTCTAGGGAATCCTCCTCCTTTAAAAGCCTCTCGGTGGACTCCTAATGGCAACAAGTTTATTTTGTTTTTGTTCGGTGTTCGAGTTATGTCTGCAGTTTACAACGCGGTTTTGGAGATAAACGTGAGTCGAATAGGGCGGACGGCCAAACATTTTTAAAAGTTTACGTCGTTTACTTTTCATCACGATAAATATTCAACTCTCGACTAAATTTATCCAGCAAAGAAGTGAAAGTAAACTAGAGTTCCCATTTTCCTGTCAAATAAGAAATGACAACATTTGATCTTCCCTGACCACAATTGTGGCAGAAGATTCGATGAAATTTTCAGAGATTGTGCAGGTTAAGTGCAAGATCGGACCATCAATACAATCGGGTTATGGAATAGAGGTAGCTATGTGCCTAACCCACTTAGTAGGCGTTTTCTCTCTGCGCACGCACAAACTTAAAACCCTTATAACAGCCATAAATTCTATATTTTCCACCGAAATTCGATTAAATTTTCAGAGATTGTGCGAATTGGCGTGTAGATGGCCTCCTTTTAGTTCAGTGCAAGGTACTATGGAGTTGATATTTTGAGATTGTACTATGAATCGGATCATCAATACATTCGAGTTGTGGATTAGAGATAGCTATGTTCCTCAATCACCTAGAAGGCGTTCTTTTTTCCTCCGTTTAGTGTTGACTTCCATCACCCTAGATTAATTGCATGAGGAGGCAAAAGTCTTACTGTGGGACGTTCTAAAAATTTGATCTCCAGAGGACCAAAAGTGTATAGATTGTTAATCATAGGTCACTTATACTAATTATTGTGTATAAAAACTATCATTGTCCCTGAAAACTTGCCAGTATTTTAGAAGGAGGGATTAAAAATTACAATATCGTAACAAACACCACAACAGAGCTCTGCTGAGATTTCTGAACAAGAAATTCCAAGGGAGGCAAAGAAAGAAGATTAAACAGCCATTTCACAAACATCCAAAGGGAAAAACGACTCTGAGGGGCTACGGTAAATGAAGCTCTCTATTTTAATAAGGTACCCAGCGCCTGTTTCTTGAAAGAGTCGCTCGAAGAGTGGAGGAAGCATAGAACGGCAATTTATGGCTGTTGAATAGTTTCTGAAGGGTCCCTGGTGGCACGACTCTGCTCATTGTTAAATATTTCACCACTACGTTTTTCGAGAACTGGTCGGTTCATTTTTTCCTAGCTATATAGCTTGGAAGGTCCACAGAATAATCCCTCGGTAATCATGTTGCTTTATCATCAGTGGTAAAGTCTTCGAAGATATTTGGTTCGATGAGGTGTAATGTTGGACAAAAGTTAGCATCCATATGCACGTATAAACTAACTAAACAAAGCGCGTATGGACTTTTTTCTAACTAGACAAAGTTTTAGTTACTTATAGCGAACCAAAGCATGCTAGGTTTATAATCGATTGGGTACTACTCACCAGTTGATATGAAACAATACGCGTAATTGGTGATGATATAGGAAGCTCACAACATACCTGCAACACAAGAACATAAAATGTAAACAGACAGAGCAGACTGCAGTTTGTTTCAATTGGAAATAACATGTTTGAGTCGGATACAAGAATTTAATTTATAGATAAAAATTAAAAATTCGAAAATTCGAATTTTGACATGGATATGTCTTAGTTCTGGGGGTCATTCCAAAATTTTCGACACACAGAACAATGCAACGTGTTTTTTCTGATGCTGTTGAACGCAGGAACCTGAAATTTGAGAGGGCGGGTCAATAGAGAATGCTGAAGGCGCCTGAGTGGTCATTGATCAGCTGAGTGAGCTCATAATTTAAATTGCCATCATAAGACATATCCATGAATAGATGTATCTGCATGCAGTGTAGATACTCTTTAATCTTTTCTGATGCTTTTCCTTCTGTTCTTCGTCCAGACCACTTTAGCCCCTTAAAAGCGACCAAAATTATATCAAATTTGTTAAATGGGCTCCATTTGGAGTCTAGTTGTGCCGCAAAAATTGATGGTTACTATTGGTCAATCCTAACGGCTACAACACGAGCGATGACAATTTTAATTTGAAGCTTTTTATTATGATTAATCACTTCTAAGAGGTAAAAAACATTTTCAAAATACCCTAGATCGAAAAATACTTCTACCAGCATTTTGTAACGAAGTTAACACATTGCTTATTTTGGCATTTTCTCCTGACATTCACAAAAAAACCATCATAACTAACTGTAGTAAACTTTTTAGTTGTGAACTTCAATCACACCCAAATAAATCGTTTGCTCTGTCTTGAGGTAATTTTAACACAGAATGTGTTTTTGCGATGACCTACCGAAAAAAAATCGTCACGAAAAAGCGACAGAAAAAACCGTTACGCGCCTTTTATAATGATTTTCACGTGCAACCAAGCCGTTGGTAAGGAAATAGAACTCCCGCAGTGTTCATTGCACAGAAATTGTTCACCATTCGTTGGAAAGCTCTCAATTTATATAGTATTTTTCTTGTAGTTACATATTTATTTATATAACATTTATAGGGTTTTAGACCAAATTAAATGTCTAACAATTATTTATTTTATTATTGCCAAAGACTCCACATTTATTATTGTTGTTTTTTATTTAACGGATGACTAGCATCGCAAAAACACATTCTGTGTTCCTATGATTTCATACAGAGTATGGAAAAAGAAATAAACCGGGGGGTGCAGGGGGGTGGAGCCCCCCGCCGAGGCGCAAAGCGCCGAGTTTTGTTTATTAATTTCAATTATGAGTTTTTGCAACTTGGCTAGAAAACAATTGTAACCCCCCCCCCCCACCACCAAAAATTGATGGTTTATGTTTCAAAGTACGTATCGAAAAATTGAAGGAAAATTGTCCGTCCGTATGACGTAACGGTAGGCACTTTGCCCAGTTCCCATGGACCCATTTCGATGAATTTTTTTTCTTTTGATTTATCGGCTCAATTTTGGGTCAAGTTGTGCCGCGATCCTTTTGTTTATTGTCAGTCACATTTTCAAAACGCTCTAGCTCGAAAACATACATACATGCGATATACATGTATTGTTTTTCATTATTTTAAAATAGCGATGATTTTCAGCAATTCTTTGACACCATCTAGAGCTCTGTGGGACCAACCGTTTGCCTGATGAGGATAATATTAATTACCTAAGTAGTGAATTTTGAAGGCGTTTTTTTGATAAATTTAAGATAGTGTTTAACGTTTAGAAACAAATTATACCTCTCAGACGTTCAAAAATGTTTTTGAAAAAAAAAAAAAGTTTTTAAAATCATTTTTTGACATTAGGTTATTACTTTATTAATATTTCGCTAAATAGGTAATTATTAATTATCAAAAATATTTAAAAGCGTGTTTATTTAGTAATTTATCAAAAAACATTGGCGCCACTGATGTTATTTGAATGTTTTCTCAATTACTCTATGTTGGACGAATGAAGAGTCAAAAACACGCGTGTGAATCGCTCATGAACGTTCACTGACAGAAGTGAGCCAAATTTTTGCTGATCAAATGCGATCTTTTCTCGTTTCTTCGAATAGAATTTATCTCATTCACTTGTACTTCCTTAACAATCAGGAATCAAATGAACCAAAGGCGCCCACAACTATGGAATAACTAATATTATATAATAATATTAATAACTAATATAATAAATAAATTGTATAACTCTGCGCGATAATATGGTTGATAGGCACGATTAATGGAAAAGCCGTGTTCTTTGCAGAAGGTTGATTTTTACAGAAAAATAATAAACCGTTAAGCAATAATTTGGTAATGATAACTGTTCAATCCAAAAATTCCAATATTCACTGTTTCGTGGAGTGAACTCTCCGAAATATATAATTTACCTAACATCTCATAGTTTCCGTGCGCCTCACCTTTCAACCCTTCATCTTATCAATTTAAGTAAAAATAGCTCCATTCTTCCCATTACCTAGTTCTCGCTATCATGAAAACCGCGCCCTCACCAAATTAAGTATACAGTCCCCTGTTAATCATACAGTAACTAAGAAAAGTTCAACAATAAATTTTAGTACAATCCTCCAAACTGTAACAGATATACGCCTGCGGTGTAAATATACGATGTTGACGTTACTCCGTCAGAAGAGACCAGGTGGTTTTTTTCCCCGAGCTCAAGTCGAAGAGTAAACTTCTACCGGCAATTAAAACCGGATGCCGGAGGTCATCTTCAAGTAAATACCGTAACCGAAGCATCCGTTTTCTGTGCAGGGGAGGTTTGGAGGGGGTACTCTGAGGGTATTCGGGGGAAAAGTAGAGTTTAGGGGGTGACACTCCGTATTGGAAGGGGGTTCCAACCACAAAATCAACTCTCTCCGCTCGAGATCCGACTCAAATATTTTTAAACGCTGTTTCCTGTGGAGAGATTCTTTTAAAAAAGACTTTTATACCCAAACATCCTTTGGGCTGTGTCAACTTCTTCGCGGCAGTTCATCATCCTTGAAGGGAACCCTTCAAAACAGGTACATTCCAATTTGAAAACAGCGAGCGGATACTTCCAATAAATCACGTCGGGAGAAACAGATAAAACCAATATAAACAGGAATACTTGTTTTTTCCCGGATAGCCTAGGTATATTATGGTTGTTAAGAACAGAAGAATCACAGAGAGTCAAGAGGGGGTAACTCTACCGTCCAGACAGAACAACATTTCTATTTCACTGTTTCTATGTTAGAATGGAAATTCTCCGAAGGTTCGTCCTTTTTGCCACAAAAAGATCGTAGTCAGTAAATTATGTAAAATCTTTCCAAAAAGTTTCAAAATCCTCAATATGAAGAACCCAGTGAATAATTCCATTTAATTTTTATGGCAAATGCAATGGGCGGATCTCTACAACCCTCAAACATTTATACTCAATTTGGATTCTACTTTGAAATGACATTCCCTGCGATTGGTTACATGAACCAATTTTTTTTTTTTTTTTTTTTTTTTTTTCATTTTGATGTTTTGCTGAGTCAGTAAAGAAAAAAGGGGAGCATTGTATTTGAGCAAAAAGTAACAAAAATTGGATCTTCCAAAATCGAAATTCTAGAAAAAGAATGTCCATAAATTTTCTAAAGATCCAATCAGTAGGAGCCAAGGTCACCATTTTACACCAACTATTTTGCACATCCATGTGAGGAAGGCATACTGCTCACCAAACTTTTTTCAACTTCTTGCACGAATATAAGGATTTTTTTTATGTTGTGAAGAAGCTTAACAAGTTAGGTATATTACAGTACCATAATCAAGTTGCTTTGAATGTAAAAGATAACGTCGGGTCTCATGGCATAAATTAATTGCCAAAACCAGCAAATTAATAACAAAGAACATTTTTCCACGACATTTCTATGAAATTAACTGTACAACGAGGAAGAAAGGAAGTTATAATGGCAAAATAATTCCAGGTAACAAAGACGAGCTCAAGAGAGGAAAAAGTTTTAAAGAGACCCCATAATTACGTGGGAGAAGGCTCAACAACTGCAGAATATAATTTCGTTCCCTCGATCAGAGTGAAAAATGATTAGGTAGTAAGGTAGGTACCTAACATCATTGAATCATAAAGCAGATTACTTTCTCAAATTAATTTCTTTACTGGGTAGGAAAGCGAGGTGGTTTTTTAAAAAACGATTTAAAAAGGTTTGAAAGGTTGAAGGGAATCTCTCAGAAAAACTGAAATCCTCAAAAGTGACCCGTAGTACGGGAGTTATCAAATCTAATCTCTAGATCCAAGTTTAATTTTTCTCCTTATAAATATTATATTCACTGCCAGAGAAACGGAATTTTCAAGCGAACCTCATATTTTTGTACGCGGAAAGAAATGTCTTCTTTCATGTTTTTCCATATAAAATAAATTGGAGATGATTCATAGCAAGTCGTAAATTTATTGAAAATCTTATTGAACTGTTAGGAATTGAAAATTACACTTGGAAAAACCTAAAAGCTCCTTAAAGTTTGAAAAGTGAAAATATACCGGAAGATGCAACCGATGGACTTTCTGGTAATTTTCTGAACGTTCAGAGAACACTTGAGATCGAAATTTAATCTATAAGTATTTAAACTTTTGAGATACGGCGATGGTGAGAGACGGGAGTGAGAAGAGGTTACTGTTGAACTAGTAGTTTACTTCAGGTAGGTAATGCTTTCAGATTCGATCTGCTGAAATTCCCAGCACTAGTATCGATCAGCCCGTAACGGTCCTCAACAATCCACGTGATCGGATTAACCATAGCATCAACGAGAGCTTGTCCTCAGATGTCGTCATACATTAATTTTACACGATCGAATGCCTCAATTTTGCTTGAATTTGGCGGGTGGTTTGGTTTCATAACAATCCGGTCAGAAGAAGCCTCGAAATAAAACGAATTGTCAATATAACGAGGAATGGCTTATTTTCTTCTTGTTACTGTTTGACAAATGTGGCGATAATTATCATTATCATTGTGGAATTAATGTTACTGTTCAATCATTCTTACACCAAATAATATTGAATTGAGGAAGGTATACTGAAGGTATATTGAATATTGAAGAGAGGAAGGTATACTGCCCACCTTACTTGGCAGAAGTATGTAATATTTTTCTCCTAATCTTATCACCACCTGTCGTCCATCTGGCTTTGAATCAATGGCTTTAACTCAACTGATATTTATTTTCTTTTTGTAGATGATTTTTCACCTTTTGCATAAACCTTACAAATTGGGTTGTATTGAAATTAGTGCTTTCTTCTTGAACCTAGCCACAAACCACGACAAAACTTTCAGAAAAATCGAGTTATTATTTCGTGGGGAACTGAATGTAGGTAGACTTTTGGATACAATACTCAAATATCTACCGAAAAGAGTAAATTATTTGTTAAATTTTTCTTACAATACCGAAACGACATTTTTGGTTTGCTTCAGAATAATACGTAGAAAGGAGTTATTGTACATAAATAATGTAGAGTAAACTTCAAAGTCCAATTTCCTGTGAGAATCTTTCATCCTAAATATTCAATACGACAAATCTAAATTAAAACGTGCAGGAAAAGATCAGCAATATTAAGCTCCTTCAAAACATTGTTACCAAATAAAGATCAATTAAACGCCACTTTTTGAAGAGCTGTGTGATTCATGGATACATAAATTATAAAACACTAACAAGACGCACGCCTCGCGAGCGTATAGGTTGATTTGAATGAGAGGCAAAACTTGCCATCTCTCCACTAACTCCTAAGGTATTCCAATAAGAAACGCCTTTCGTCAGTAACGCCTTGGCCTTAGCAATTTCGTCTATCGGTGAATAATATATGTTTTTCTTGAAGTTATTGCTCCTGAGAGGCTCCTAGTAGTTAGTATTGAATTCAAAGGGTTTTATTGATCAACTGAGAAATTTTGATGAATTTGAGTTTTTGAAAGCATCACTACATAATGATTAAATTTATTTTCATTCTTTCCAATACTGTCCTAGGTAGGAGATACTGTGATTGCAAAGTAAAAACGAATTTTTGAGCAGCTTTCGAAAATGTTGCCTCCGAGGCACATTGTTAGAATTGATAAAGAAGTGGTCCTTGTTAATATTTCAGGATTAAATTATTTATAGATTAAATTAAATTTCAATCAACAATGTGATTGAAGACGATGTGGCTATAAGCCACACCCACTAGGCATGTAGTTTTTATTTCTCAATTTTCTTTCACTTCATTCGGGGATGTTGTGTTTTACCGTAAAACTCATGAAACTACGCGCTTGAAAGATTAAACTGTTCCTCGAATGACATCTAATGAACGAGTGAGACCCCCATAACGTGTCGTGTTGGTTTTAAACGTTCCAAACACCAATTCCCCATCATTATCCCGTTACACCTTAAATACCCCCTAATCGCTACACCAGAAAGGAAACGAAACTTTTAGTTTCCTGGTTTTCGTGGGGAGAAGAACGGTTCCTCTTAATTACCCAGTATTCCCTGGAGGGTGGATCTGGAGATGTCCCCGGGCGTTAGTCAACTTCGGGTGAAGGGTTATTCTTACAGATTGGCCAGTTCTGTCACTGTCGGTCTTCTATTGTAGAAAACACATCAAGTCTGAGTGGTCGTAATGAACGTTTTGGAGACTGAAAGGAAAGTCACCATTCGAAGAATCGGGAGTCGAATGATTCGTTTGGTCGGTTCTCTTCACTATTTACAAAATATTACTTGAATTTGAACAAAATTTAAAAGTCAATTGAACCCACATTAAGCAATCCCGATTGGCCTGAAAAACATGGATTTTTCAAACATCCTCATATTTTGCTTCCTCACTACCGAAGGTAGGGAAGCTTTGTATTCGTGAAAGAAGTGAAAAAAAAAAAATGTCCTCCGAAATCAAAATTTCCACTTGCTTTTTGCGTTTTAGAGCTTCCCGAACAATTTTGGTTCCGTGTCTGTCTGTCTGTCTGTCTGTCGGTCTGTCGGTCTGTCGGTCTGTCTGTCTGTCTGTGGTCAATCCTTGTCCCGGGCAAAACTATACTAACCTGTGGTCCGATTTTGATGAAATTTTCAGGGATTGTGCGGATTAGGTCCTAGACGGTCCCCTATAAATTTCAGCACCTTCGGACCAATAGGAGCGAGTGCGCATGCGCAAACGTGAATTTCGACAGGAAAAATCGACAGTAAAAAGCGAGAGGAAAAAGCGACAGGAAAGTAGCGCTATGATTTATCATATGGTTGACGACAAATATGCTTGACATCCTCTCCTGTTGAACGCAGGAACCTGAAATTTGAGAGGGCGGGTCAATGGAGAATGCTGAAGGCGCCTGAGTGATCACTGATCAGCTGAGTGAGATCCAAGGCCATTTTCTCTCCTGTTGAACGCAGGAAGCTGAAATTTGAGAGGCAGGGTCAATGGAGAATGCTGAAGGTTCCTGCGTGGTCACTGATCAGCTGAGTGAGCTCCAAGGCCATTTCCTCTCCTGTTGAACGCAGGAACGTGAAATTTGAGAGGCAGGGTCAATGGAGAATGCTGAAGGTGCCTGAGTGGTCACTGATCAGCTGAGTGAGCTCCAAGGCCATTTCCTCTCCTGTTGAACGCAGGAACCTGAAATTTGAGAGGGCGGGTCAATGGAGAATGCTGAAGGCGCCTGAGTGATCACAGATCAGCTGAGTGAGCTCCAAGGCCATTTTCTCTCCTGTTGAACGCAGGAAGCTGAAATTTGAGAGGGCGGGTCAATGGAGAATGCTAAAGGTGCCTGAGTGGTCACTGATCAGCTGAGTGAGTTCAAATATTACAGTGGAAGAAAGATAAAGAGGGAGAGGGAGCAAAAACCTTTTCAAGGTATGTCACATTTTAGCCATTAGGCTCTAAGCGGAAATCATCCGGGGGTGCAGGGGGCGAAGCCCCCGCCGAGGCGCGCAGCGCCGAGTTTTCGCCAACTGATTCTATACGTCCATGTTACAATGAGTGAGGAAGCTATACTGCCCACCCAACTTGGCAGACGTTTTTCTTCCTCAATCATGGTCAAAATTTGAGTTCCCCAAAGTCACGAAAAAAAATCAAAATATCACACTCCTAGTTGATCTACCAATCTATATGTCTATATTAAACACTCTGCATTTCCTTTAAAAGGATCCGTTAATTTCCTGCTGCATTATTCAACGAAATATGAATAGTTTCCAAGGAATCCTTACGGCTCCAGCAAACCATTCTTCTGAATAATGATTATGGGGATACGCCCGTTAAAAAGTTGGCTGCATTCTTTTTTTCGGCAAATCCGTCCGAAATAACTGGCCTGGCTCGTTTTTTAAGGGGACTGCGTAGGACGAGGGCCGGCGGGGGTCATAAGACAATCCGCGCTACTCTAAAATTAGAAAATTATTCTATTCCTGTGGACGAAGACCGCGTCGCACGTTCCCTCTCGCGCCTTTGAGTTCGCTTGGACGGCTGAAACTTTTTTTCTTTCTTTTAAACGTGTTTTGTTTACAATGTTGGGGACTCTTGACGACCAAACAATACAGCTGGATGAGTCGAGAACCATTATTATTTCAAAATAGTATTTTCTAGGGTTGATCTCATTTCTCATAACTACCTCTAAATGAACATGAATGGACTCAATTAGTAAGTGAAGAATTTGCTGTTTTGTGAGTTTCCGCAATAATAATAATCTATCAGTTCCACGTGCATGAATTCACTCACTGATTGGCTGAGCTATACATTTCCCACTCTCCCAATTTGCTCCTCGTAACAATTATTGATCTCTTGACCATGTTACCTAATTAAGCTAGGGATTAACCAAGCTAAAATTAATGAGCTTTAAGTGATAAGTAGATAATAAGCGTAGATAATAGACTATAAGCGAGCGATAAAGCCCACTTCTCTTTCATTCATTATACTGAGCCAAAATTCAGTGCTCAGCTTTTAAGGTAGGTACTTCTAGAAGTCATTGTGATGGTGTAGGCTACGTGAGCTTTACTGCCAACTTTTCTCCAGTTCATCATACTGCGCTGAAATGTGGTACATAGCGCTTGAGAACCGTTAAAAGTTATTCACATAATATGTTTGAGTCACAGAAGTCAACCTCTCATCTGTAATTTCAAAAGAACTGACTTTCCGTTTAATACTGGAAATTATTGGGAAGAGGGCAGATAAGTTGGGCGATTTATGATCACCGAACGTTTCCGGGTTTGTGGAATTTTGTACTGTCTCGATATGGTTACATATTCCAGCAGTCTGGGCATAAGGTATATCTGCAACATATACATGTAGGCCCGTGTAACGCATTGAAAACCGGTTGGTATTATCATAATTACTTAATAAGCTACTTCGATTACACTGACATGTTTTCATTTGCAAAAACTAATCAGAGGACGTTGAGGTCGTTGATAGGTAAACCGACAATGAAAAGGGTAAAAAGAATGCTCTACAGACCTATGAAAAATGTACTGTTGATTGTTGATTCAGCAAATCAAATTTTTCATAAAAAATCAAAACTGCATTTTCGAAAATATTGGCGTTTTGGCTTACTCTGAGTGCGGTATATTCGACAAAAATAGTGATGGATTATTAGTGAAGCTAACTGACGGTTTGCAATTAACTACCTAACAAAACCCAATGGGGGGTGCGCCTGATTTTTTAAAAATTTTTAATCTAAACTAGACCTCATTCTGAGAATTTTGACACCAACCGCGACCTTCTAGCGTGAGAAGACCTTTATCTATGATTTTTCAAAGTTTCGAAAGTTTGTGACGTCACGCGCCCCTCTCGCCTGGGCGGGACCCCCCAGCCCACTATGACGTCATAAACATTCAAAACTTTGAAAAATCATAGATAAAGGTCTTCTCACGCTAGAAGGTCGCGGTTGGCCTCAAAATTCTCAGAATGAGGTCTGGTTTAGATTAAAAATAACAAAAAACAGTTTCTCCGACCCATGCGCACACCCCATTGCAACAAAAGTTGGGTGATCGCAAGGTTGATAAGTTGAGACTCAAAGGATATCAAAACTCAAAATTCATTGGCAAAAACAACTATTGTTCTTACAACAATAAGGTTCTACACCGGCTTTTTGACGATTTTAATCATGGAAAGTGTTTTCTCAATTTTCTCGGAACATTTCACAGTAAAAATGGGTGTTGGATACCAACGACGAGTCGCCATTCCATATTCATGTGTAAACATCGTTAGCATAACAGTTGGTTGTTTAAAAGGGATCTCGGGTAAAAGCAGATGGAAATGGACGGAGGAGTAACTGCGGAGACCCTTCAAGTCCATCTAAATTCTGGCTTAAAAGGACATGCTAAGTTCCACGACTTTGCATAACAATGTCCTTATTCCCTCAGCAACCACCGCTATTGAGCCCTATATTTATGTTAAAAGTATTATTCATTTTCGTCTTAGAACCCTCAAATCAACATAAACTCATACAGCTTCTATTCCCGCAGATGATGGATATTCTGAAGAGATTCGATTACTCTTCAATTCAAATCATTTGAATTTTTTTGTTAACTCTTCGCCACAACTTTTCTCCGGCTCTATGGTATTGTATAAGTTGTACCTATGTCCTTTTCCTTCATCGTTAAACAATGCGTTCTTTTTATTTCTCCTCATTCATGGCTGTGTAGTCCAGAATATTTGTGTTTTGGTCCAACAAACGGTGAAGTCGTTGGTAGGTACTCGTATTTAAATCCATGATGTCTTGAAGTGCTGTGAGTTCAGTGCATAACTTTATCTCTAATGGACCCGTAATACATCAAATTTGTGATCTAACGGGTTTGGTTGGTACGAGTCTTGTAAACGTAGACATGTCTGATGTGTACATGCCTGCATTAACGGTCCCTAAAACGAATGTGAATGACACAGCCATTCAACAATGTGGTCTGAAGATGAATAATATCAGTGTAGAATTGAAACCACTATTCCGAATAGGCAGCATTCTTTTGCAGTTCTCTGAAATAGGATCCAGCTCAGGACGTGAACTGTTTCAAAACAAGTGGAACCCCCACCTAATATGCAGCTTGCGTAGCTCGCGACACTAAAAACATAGCGATGGTTTCCAGTCCCCGCTCCGGTGGCAACCTTATGTTTCTATTATGCTCGAAGTCTCTTATAACGGCCAGTAAACCTATTCTGGCGCCTCGCCACGGTCGTTACATAACTCCACGTATAATCTCGAAATTCTCGGGACTACTATCCATTGAAACAACTGAGAACCTTTGATAGCGTAAAGCACTTCATCATGGGACGATTCAAATATTCCGAGAATAGGAACCTACCCACTACCATTCTGAAACAGAAATTTTAGAATAAACATCCTTGATATTTACTCTCAATTAGTGTACTTAGAATTGCAATTTTAAATTTGAATTCTAGTGTCAGCTGTTCAACATTTGGAGAAGAAAACTAAGCTGCAAAATGTTTCGTTAACAGCGCTTTCTCATAATTGTTTCCTAAGAAATATTTGTGGAAAACCAAACATTAATGCCCCTCGTCTCCGGGAAAATATTCTTGAGCTAAAAATTACTTATTCAAATCAATTAGAAATATGCATTTTTGAGTGTATTTATTTTTATGGATTTTATTTATTTATTTTGTTGTTAGAGGAAAGTGCCTAATGTGAAGTTGCAAAAAAATACGCCAAGTTTATTTTCAAAATAATCAACTTTTTATTTTGTAACTGTATGTTCTATAGCCATATGACAATGCATTGTAGTTGTATGGTGTATACTTAGTTCTAGTTAATAGAAAATGAATCTGTGCATGTTCGAATGAAGGGAAAATGGCAATGACAGTAGATGAGGGCCGTCGCCAGAACTGAGAACAATCAGAATCGAACCTTAATACAAAAAGTTCTAGTGGAATCACAACCTGCACACTTGAATAAAACCGTTGAATCGACTACTTTATTGATAGAATCTCTATTAGTGTAATATACTAATTAGTATATAAGTATATACGTTTGTCTATTCGTATATAACTTTGTCATAATACTCAGATGATACTCTTTTTAGGACGTCCCACAGTAAGACTTGGGCGTCCTTATGCAATCGATCTGGGGTGAAGTTGGACAACACTCAACAGAAAAAAAAAATAACCACACAGTAATCCGTTTTAGACCATTCTGAATCCAAATCCGCGAAAAAACCCATAGGTGTATGTCTGTGTGTGTGTGTGTGTGTGTGTGTATGTGTGTATGTGTGTGTGTGTGTGACAAAATCTTGTGTCGTCTGCACAGGCCTTAGTACTCAACCGAGTTTCCTGGTTCTTTTTTTGTTCGACGCGGAAAACTATCTAGTTGTGCACTACGTCGCCGGAATTTCGAATTTTGCCTTTTAAGGGGGGGAAAGGGGGGGTTAAAGCTCAAAAAACGTGCGTTTTTGGGCATAATCTTGTGTCGTCTGCCCAGGCCTTAGTTCTCAACCGATTTTTGTGGTTCTTTTTTTCATCGACGCTAAAAACTATCTAGTTGTGCACTACGGCGCCGGAATTTTGAATTTTACTTTTTAAGGGGGGGAAAGGGGGGGTTAATGCTTAAAAAACGTGCGTTTGCGGGGGTAATCTTGTAAAATCTGCCCAGGCCTCAATTTCCAACCGATTCGCGAGTTTCTTTTTTTGTTTGACTCAAATAACTTCCGAGTTGTACATGATTTTACCAGAGTACCAAAATTCGAAAGGAGAGGGGATGAGTGGGGGGATAATATTCATAAAATATCCAATTTTTCAATATTTCGGTTCCTTTACTGCTTACTAATTGTGCCCAGCCTTTGAAATTGAGGAAAATTCTCATTATACCTCCGGATTTTCCGAGGTATTTCAGCTTTGGTGCCAGACTGGCACCATTGGAGGGGGGGGGGGGTTGAACTCGAATTCGCATGTTGGGTATCGTAGATCATGGATTTTAAAATGCTCTTCGGATTCGAGGCTCCCATGCCGCTAGAAATGTCATGGTAAGGGGGGGGGGGAGGATCACTATTTCTTGCCTAAAGAAATAAATAAATTACATCGAGTGAAACAGTTTTATCGCTTAACAACTGGTTAAACTGGTCTAATGCTTATCCAATGGGACGTCCCCTGGAATGCATGCATTACTAAACAATATGTTTAGTTTTTACTCAGTTAGCAATCAAACTAATATCCTACTACAATGATATTGTAAAAAGAGTATTATCAGAGTATTATGACAAAATTATATACCTACTAATGTTATAAAATTGATTGATGCCATACAAATTGAATTGTTCAAAATTATAGCTCCAAAACTAAATTATTTTGAACACTTATGTATTGAACACACAAATATTGAGAAACATTTTTCATAATTTCAGAATTAGAATATTTCATCTTAACATTTCAAGATACACAAGAAATAACAAAAATATTACCAAGAAAAGGGCTGTTTCTTATTTTAAATAATTGCAACCTCCTGCCGTTTCTTTCTGAGTGAAACTTCATTAATATCATGTTTGGTCCATCATCAAGGATCATGGTCATTTTCTTCTCAAAATCAAGAAAATCCAAATTGGCCATTATTTCGTGATGATTGGATAGTCTCTGTGGCCTATGTATAGCAGTCAATTCTGAAAATGCTTACCCACATGTAGAAGTTCAAAGGTTTCAAACAATATGTTTTTATTCCGTAATTTAAAATTTAAATACATGATAATAATACTATCATGTGTTTAAATTTTAACTACATATTATGTCTCCCTCGAAAACTCTAGGCCGGGCTACACCCGTCCAGCCCTCTCGCCTCCTTGCCTAAATGCGTCCCTTCAGTGGCTAGGCGTCTTGACAGCGAGTGAAATAGCCATGTAGACAAAATGTCCCAGCAAACTCAACTAGTTTGGATAACTCATTTGAGTATCAATGGAACAAAAATTTCCATATATAGAGGGTCCAACAGCAACACCACGGACTGTCATTTTTGGCCAAAATGAGTTGCGTGTACTATGGGAAGCAGATTTTTATGGCGGATCAGATAAAACATTAGTAGGGACATATTTACTAGTATACAGTATTGAAATAATACTCCAATGAGGAAACCCATCCCCACTAACGTTTTTACCTGATCCAGTGTAAGAATATCATTCCAATGGTATACGCAACTCATTTTGGCTCATTTTGGAATCGCATGACAGTCCGATGTGGACCCTCGTTACATTGTAGAGACCCTACCTATTTTAACCATACTCCCAACTAATCATGTACTGTTTATTCTTCACGGGAGAAAGGCATAAGTATATTTTCACGGTGAACCGTTGATCATGTGCATCAATTTTAGGGGAAGCGGCTGACGGTGAGGGCTCCTTAATGAAGTGAGGAATTATAATAATATCGCTCTCGGCGGTTATCGAGTTACCCAAAGGGCAGCTTCTGCTCCATCCCTCATTTTTAACGAGGCACCGCTCAACATGGGAGACTGGGATAATATTTTTACATCGAGGGATGCATCAAACCATAATCCAAACATCGGATAAACGGCAGGGCCTGCATTCGAGCGATAAAACTGGGTGATTCATGGGAAACAAATCAGGAAAGTATCGTGAATCAAACTTAGCTAAAATTGAGAGACCTTGACTTCCCTCCTTCTTGCCATGACAGTGGATAGTCTCCTTTCGTCAATCTTCCTAGCTTGGCGAGTTGCAGCAACAACATACGGACTGAACTAGCTGACTTATGGACCTGATCTCTGGTCAGCAGAGAAACCTTGAATCTCTCAGAACTAAAATCCACTTCCGTGTAACATTCAGTGAATAATAATTTGAGATTCCGTAGTTATTACCTATCTTCCTGGATTCGAAAAATTATATTATGTCGTTTGGCTGGATAATTTAGTTGCAGATACCATTTTCCACCGTACTTCCGACAACATCCTCAATAGACGATTTTCCAGAGATTGGTTTCCTCAGGGACAAGCGTGGATATCAACATTGTTTTCAATTTTCATATACAAGATCCCAAACTAAATCAGCAAACATGTAACTGTCGTATTTCAAATAAACCACAGAAAAATATGTACATTTTACAGCCGAACTATTGATATAACATCACTCCGTTTGTATCATAACAGGTCGTCTGTGTTAGCAAATTCATTGAATTCAGCTAGAATCTGATACCGTAGAAACAAATATGAGGTTAGCGGCAGCATTATTACACAAATTACTAATTACTACACAAATTACATTATTAATGCAAATTATTTCACAAAAGTTTATTATTATCTGTACCTACAGATTACTCCACCGTAAAGAACAAAGCATCCCAACCTGCAAAACATCGTTATCCCAAAGTTGTGAGAGCCTTCTTTACAAAATTTGATTCTTGGTTGTTGGGGAAACCTTAATGATTGACATGAAAGTGTATATTTGACGGAATGAGAAAAAATTTCATTCGAGCAGCTAAATTTTGGGTCACTTTCGAGAGCGAACGTTTATGTGCGGCTCACACTCGTATTTCTGACTCACCACGTCCACCCCCCTATTCTAAAAGTGTATTATTGACAATAATTAAAAAAATTGAACACTGTCTTAAATTGATGGAAAATGACATATAAAATGCATTAATTAGGTAATTAATTATCCTCATTGGCGAACGATTGGTCCTACAGAGCTCTTGATGGTGTCAAAAATGCTTTAATGAATCGTCGTTTTCCCTCGCTTTTCACCCCTTAGAAGTAACTGACATCAACCAAAAGCTGTATAACCCAAATTTATTCTTTCTTCTTTTCTTCTTTGGTCTAGTTCACGGGAACTGGACCAAAGTGCCGCGTTGGGCGATCGGACAAAAAAATTTTTAATCGATTTTTGGATTCAATATACCGTAAACCATCAAATTTTGTGAGGGGGTTGAACTTCTTTTTCTTGTTCGATTCCAAAAGTTCATTATTGAAAATAGTAAACCAATTAAAGATGCACCTCAATCCATAATATTCAACATTATAGAAGTCTCACCCATTGATGTAGGTCAGATCTGGTTAAATTACTAAGTAATTGGTGGCAATTTAACTGACCTAAACTCCTTATTAGCGATTTTTTTAGCGATGAAATTTTAGTAAAAGCCAGAATAACACAGTAATCTTCTTGAAAAGGTTAAAATGTAAAATTAACCTTCCAAAGTTGGCAGAATGAACAGTCTAGTACGAGGTTTCAATAGTCAGCAAGAATACAAGCTATGCAAAAAATTGAAGACGATGAAAGTAATTTCGATTTCGATTTCATTAAACAGAATGAATCTGAAGCCAGTTCCAGTCTCAATTTTTTTTCAGTAGCATTTTTTCAAAAGCACATTTTTCTCCCGGACATCGTTTTGGTCTGGTTCTCCCTTGAGGTGTGAGGTTCTAAAGTGAGAGAAATTTGTTATGCACTTCTTGAGAATCAACCTCAATCCCCCAGAGGGGTCTCCCTCGCCGCGACACCTCTCATTAGAGAAACACCAGACGACCAGAAAACGGAAGAAAATAGACAGCGACGGGAGTGAATGATTCTCACCGGTGGATCAGTTACGGACCGTTTGGGCTGCGGAGGTGTTTCACGGTCTGGGATCGTCTTCCTTTTGTAGTTGAGACCGGGTGACAACCGAAATAGACCGACAGTTGACGAGGGAAAACTGACTGACAGATTTGGGGACCTCGAGAATCAGTAACTCTATGCTACTCGAGTCTGGAGGAGAGCAAAATTTCCAAGAGATGGTCGTGCCCGAAGCTTTATGTACATTGAAATTTACCATCATATTTAATAAAATTCTGTGATCTAGCCAACCTATAGAAATGGGGGCCTGGTCCTCTCAGGGAATTCGAGTTCTAGCCCACCAAAGGAAGTTAAGGCCTAGCCCATCTAGAAATTTGGAGTCTAACCTAATGAGGGAAATGGGGATCAACCCCCAAAGCACCCTTTTCGGGAAATTACGTTTTGAAATTTCGTCTTGGTCACCTATTTAGAATTGGCATAACAACTACGGGTATATCACCATAAACATGAAAATAGAAGGGGCATTAACGCACAATTCTGATACTCTCTTTAGAGCCGAATCTTGTTACAGTTTGAATACCACTGTCTTAGGTCTCCTGGGATCCTCAGTTAAACGCTTCGTTCTCTTCTCAGAAGTAATTTCCTAAAACATTCGCAGCTCTATTCACAAATTATGAATTAAGCTTCCTAAGCTGTGTGAGAGAGGCATGATATTATTTTTATTTATTTCATTTAATTTATTGTAATTTTGGTTTAGTATTTTCAATAATGAACCTTTGGAATCGACCGAGAAATTTGTTTTAACCCCCTCGAATTTTGATGGTTACGTAGAATCCAAAAATCGAATGAAAATTTGGCCGTCCTTCCGCCGTACGCAGCACTTTACTTAGTTACCATGGACCGATTTTGATTTAATTTGGTATATGGACTTCTTTTGGGGTCTAGTTGTGCCCCGAAGCTTTTGGTTGATGACAGTCACTTCTAAGGGTTAACAAATAAGGAATGAAATTTTCAAAATGGCCTTGCTGAAAAACCTATTCATCAAAACTTTTTTACTAATTTGAAATAGTATTGAATTTATAGAATCGAATGAGACCATCCAGAGCTCTGTAGAACCAACCGTTCGCTCTCTATTTGAACTTAAGGGTTGGGCTTGGATAAATCAGAAACACGAGTGTGAATCGCAAAAGAGGCCTAATCTCCGTTCAAATTTCAGCTGATCGTTTCTTCGAGTTGTACTCAAGTTTGAGACCTCATCAACCAGTAATAAAATTTCCTAATGAAGGCACCCACAACCCCCAATATTTCGAATTTAGAGTGAAACGTTTATTTCTTCCAAATAAACTTGATTGTGAAGCGAAAATATGGTTGGTAGGTAGTGTCAACGCCAAATTTGTGTTCTTTGCAGGCGAGTGATCTATATTTTTAAAAATAAACCTTTGAGTACTATAATGAAGATAAGTAATTTGAAACGAAATTCTTCTCTCCAATTCGAATTGATCTATAAATTTACCGTTCCCTGAGAAAGATTAAAGAGCGTTTTTTGTAAATCGCTTGGAACATGTCACTATACTGAAGGTTACTACAATCACGAGTGGTTGGTACCTAATACGATTTGACTGGTTAGGATGAAATTATGATAATCACATCCGTATAATATACGGATAATATATTACTATTATTATCCGTATAATATATTACAGTTCATATTATGAACTGCAATGATGCCAGATAACCTTGAATTCCGAAGGCATCTCAAAATTCTATCTGAACGTGTAAAAGATCAGATTTTTTGATTACTTGAGTGATCCTTGCTGAATAAGAATAAAATGAATTTGTTTTTAGAAACAGAAAACTCGTGCGTTCGTGGTAAAATTTATATCCACAAAGCGTCAAAACTGTTGAAGGGGAAAGAAAATGGAAGTTTGAACAAAACAGCATATACCTGATTGTGGTTTTAATAAGGAAGTGATGGTCAATGAGTAGGTACCCAAACTGAGCTCCCGCACTATTTGAAAAATTAGTTTATGGCACAAGTTGATAAGATACTCGTGGATCTACAAAGAGAAGAAGAACGTCATTCTAGTCAGTACGTGGGGAAGCGCATAGCGCACGTGTACCTTGTTTGGTGGGCGCCAGATGTTACCAGGTCCTCCCCTCAGTTCCCGGATGTTCCCTACCTGAACTTCAACTCCTAGAAGAACATAGAGGGTGCTCTTCAAGAGGATCTACGCTTGTAAAAAACGATATTACACGGTCTCCAGTTTCTGAAACGATTATCACCTTCACGGCTTCTATGAATGGGAATAAAGCGACAAAAAGATGAATGGGCGTAGTACTATGAGGACGGACTGGTTCACTCCTTTACTTGAAGAGCGAGATCAGGTATCAGAGCACCTGCGACAGACGTTGAGAGCCGACAGGTAGGAAAGATAATATTATTATCACCACCTGTTCTGCAACTTTACAATGGGCTGTTACTGTCTGAGTACGGAAGTAAACACCCTCTAACTTGGCATTCTTTTTCTAATAATAACATCAAACACTTAAGAGCAATAATAAACTTGGTAAACATCATTGGTATCATGAATGGTTTCCAACCTGTCTATCTAGAGTATTTATGTCCCACAGTCAAGATCACATCAAATCTCCGCATCATGTTTCTATACAATTCATAAGTTGAAAGGATTTTCTTTAATAATTTACAAAAGGTGAAGGGATTTTCCAAGTATTTCCAAGGGTTGAAAAATAAATTTTGAAATTTTGAAAACGCCCTAACTTAAAAAATTTTGATTTTTTCCGTCAATTTAAGATAGCATAGAATTTTCAGAATTTTTTGAGACCACGCGAAGCCCTGTAGGACAAACCGTTCGCTCCCTACGAGATTTTAAGGGTTGGACTTACGATAAATCAGAAACACGAGTATGAATCGCAAAAGATGCCTAATCCCCGTTCAAATGTTAGCTGACCGAAATACGATCGATGTTTTTCTTCAAGATGGTTGGTGGTAACAATGGCAAAGCCGTGTTCTTTGCAAACGAGTGATCTATATAGAAAAATAATAAACCTTTGTGTAATAATTTGCAGCGATTTTTTTTTTTTTTTTTTTTTTCATTATTCCTATTGAAGGTATTTTGAGACATGGTTTTCAAGTTTTTTTAACGCCGAATCTTGTAATGGAGTGTAGGTATTTAGGATTTCTACTGTGAAACCATATCTTTCAAAAGCAAGTAATAGTCCCAAAATTAGTATAAATTGGTTGAAGCTTCTCTTTAAAAAGTGCTATTTCACCCATGCTGCTCAAATTGGTATTTTTGGCTCTTGTCTTACTAACGAAATGAGATGAATAATTCAACTTTATCAGTCAATACGTATAAAGTAACACGAAAATGTTATACGAGATTCTCGTTTAATCTGGAATTTCTTTCAGTGAGCTGAAATATGAACACATACCGGAATCAACATGTTCAAAAGGAACGCAATTCCTGGAACCATTTCGTTTAACTCGAGAGAAAGGAATACTTAGGTTCATCAACTCCGTAATTATTCGAAGCGATGGAAGGATCGAGTTCCCGATGGTTTTCTCGACCCTATTTACATGTATATTACTTTCCGACTGTGAATTCAAAGGGGATTACAATACGGGAGACACTCCGAGTTTATCTGCTACGATTACTTAGATCCTATTGAAATTGCAAACTCGACGTTGGGATCCGCGACACTTCTAACGAATCTCAGCTACTCTACAATCCATCCAATCCCATCAAGTTCTCTGCTGGAATAGAGAGAAAATTTTATCAAGGCAGAGGATGTATAGAACGGAGCTGCACATATGTGAAGGTATCCAGGTCCAGGAATCACAGTTAATCCTAACAGCAAATATTCAACTTCAACAGTTTACTGAATAATTTTTATCACGTATCTACCCAAATGGATAATTTTAAAACAAATGTATACATTTCATACATAATTAAGAATAACACCAGCACAATGAACATGCGGATAAAGAGCTTACAAGTTGACATACCACAACAACTTTCTTTACATTTATACAGGGTGTCACCCTAACTCGAGAACCAAACTTCAAGGATCGATTCTACAACTAATTTGCAAACTTTTTTGTCTCCTGACATTTTTTTTTAAACGCTTTAAAATTATACTTTTTTCACTTTTGAGATTTTGTTCGTGTTTTCGACCTTGAGCCATTATAACGGCCATAACTCCCTCAATTTACTGGATAAACTCAAATATGAGTATACCGTTGGAAAGAACGTTAAATTTCCTATCAGTTCATCAGGACACAAAAGCTTTTTAAGCCTCTCGTATAAGTGAATAAATTGGTCGAAGTCAGAAATTTAAAACTTTCTCGAAAATCACCATTTTTTAGGCTGACTCATCTTATGTAATAAACAGCCGTATCGGCGGGCACTCAACGGGAAAAACTTGCCCAGAATCGCAGCTTTCCAACGGTCTATCAATTTTTCTTTTTAACATTCAAATTAGAAGAGTAAATGAAGTTTGAATGCCCGAAAACGTGTGTTTTACAAGCAAATCCAGTGTTTTAAGCGGTTTCTGGTCCCCCTCGACCTCAAGATGGCTTGACGATTTTGGTATCATTTCCTATGTAATTTTCTACGCTGAATCAAATAGTGATACTTCCGAATGGTTTCGACTGCTAGAAAGTGGATTTTTCGAAGAAAACCTTCGTTTTTCGTACATAAAATACGCATTATTCTTAAATGTGGTAGTGAGCATGAAGTAACACCTTTTAACTCAACAAAAACTTCAATCAACTAGAAATTCGGTGTTTTTATTGAGTTAAAAGGTGTTACTTCATGCTCTTCTTATTTGAATGTTAAAAAGAAAAATTGATAGCCCGTTGGAAAGCTGAGATTCTGGGCAAGTTTTTCCTGTTAAGTGCCCGCCGATACGGCTGTTTATTACATAAGATGAGTCAGCCCAAAAAATGGTGATTTTCGAGAAAGTTTTAAATTTCTGACTTTGACCAATTTATTCACTTATACGAAAGGCTTAAAAAGCTTTTGTGTCCTGATGAACTGATAGAAAATTTAACGTTCTTTCCAACGGTATACTCATATTTGAGTTTATCCAGTAAATCGAGGGAGTTATGGCCGTTTTAATGGCTCAAGGTCGAAAACACGAACAAAATCTTAAAAGTGAAAAAAGTATAATTTTAAAGCGTTTAAAAAAAAATGTCAACAGACAAAAAAGTTTGCAAATTAGTTGTAGAATCGATCCTTGAAGTTTGGTCCTCGAGTTAGGGTGACACCCTGTATACTTTGCTGTTCCCAGTCTTCTACATAAACGGCAACAATTCCGGGTTGTTTTGGATTTCCGTGAGGTTTGTGTCAACTCAAAGTTTGTATTTCTATAAAGTTCGAATTTCATAGGGTTCAAATTCCCATGAAATTACTTAACGTTTTCGAAATCGTGGACATGCCCCTGGCAAGCTTATAGGCTACAGCAAATATCGAGCATCCTCTTCCATCATAGTGAAATCGGCAGTTCTTGGAAACGTTCATTGACTAGGTATTCCTGCCCGGGCTTATAGGCTACTATGCCTGGCAAGTTTATAGGCTACAGCAAATACCGCGCATCCTCTCCCATCATAGTGAAATCGGCAGTTCTTGGAAACGTTTATTGACTATTCCTGCCCGAGCTTTCACATGTTTGAGTTTGAATTGATCACTAAAAATTTTCCCACAGTCGAACGATGACGATTTTATTCTGCAAGCTCGGGCTTTTGAATCCAACAAAACCATTTTTTTGCATAGAATTATACTGCAAAAGTGCTGATAAGGTGGAATGTTAGATAATATCAAATATTTTCTAACATTCCACCTTATCAGCACTTTTGCAGTATAATTCTATGGAAAAAAGTGGTTTTTAAATTTTAATGGTTGTTAGAAATAGAAGATTTACTTTAAAAATTAATTAATAAAAACCATTGAACGTCGAATTTTTTCGAAGAACTTCCATGAATGTCAGATAGATTGTATTCACGAATCACGAGGTAAAAATTTAAAGACAATCTGACCATCCAGACAAAATCCGAATAAGGACTTCAAAACAAAGTTTCCGGACTTTTGAACCGATTAGGTACAGCTTACAAGATTTCCTTCAGTTTTATGCCTCGGGCTGATCCCATCCTTCAATATACAAATCCGTCACCTGTCGAAGTTCGTATTCGATAATCCAAAGCAACAGGTGGGAGAAACCCAGAGCACGTGTTCCTCGGAGGAAGAGCCTCGACTGGCATCCTCTCCTCATCACCTCCAGTTCCAGATGTCTTTCTGACAACCTCATATCCTCTGGGGTTTTCCTCCCCTTGCATGTCGGTTGCATCCATCCGAAAAAGTCACGATCTGTACCCACCCACGGTGGATGCACAGAGGCCTAGTTCAGATCTGTCATGGCTGTCACATTGAAGACCTATTTTCTCAGAAAAATAGCGTTTCCAGGAAGATTTTATATACTTACCTAATTTTTTTTTTCAATCGGTACCAGTGTGATGTTTATTTTCATCAAAATGATAACTCGAACCTAAGATCCAGAGGTAGGGATGGCATACCGAATGAAATATATCGATATACTGATCAAATGATATATCGTCAATGAGATATCGATACCTTCGATTTATCGTAGACAATATATCGATATTTCGATATATCGGAAGATGTACTTGGAAAAACGTGCTGAAGTAGGTAGGAGAATTTTTCGTTTTAAAACAATACAAACATAATTTAGGAAAGCAATTATCGACATATCGAAATTTCTACTTAGAAAATACGGTTGAAGTAGTATTTAACCTACTTTAAAAAGTTATACTGGGTATGAATCATCGAAATTCATTAAGTTCGAAGATGTCACGTTTCAGAACACTATGTCAGAAGCACATGGTTTTAGGGGAAATTTTGGGGGAAAACTATCCTCAGGGGTGCTAACAACTTACAAAATATCGTAAATACCCTCACCATTGCAATGTTCGATTTGTAAATTGACAGAGGTATACAGTATACAGTAACTGTAGGCATGGTCCTCCAAAATTGAAAATAATTGTTGTGAAAACCAGCTTCACTTCGTATAGTAGGTAATTTTAATCTAGAAAAAACTACCATCTAGTCTCCATTATTTTTGGCTCAAGTCAAAAAATTGAGCCCTGAGCGCTACTGTTGGTATAAAACATTAATGTATGTACAAATGTATGAGCTGAAGTCAACCTACCTACGAAATTTGTAATAAAATTACATGATGTTTTACACAGGTACAGACGTCCCTCCTCATCCATTCATGTTAATTTACATGATGAAAAATTAATATTAATATTAATTTTTACTTGTTGACAACAAGTCGCGGTATTATCGGTAAATATATCGATATTGACCGATAATATCGGTTCTTAATATCGATATATCAACCGTAATCTATCGATATATCGTAGCCATCTCTATCCAGAGGTGACTGGGTAAGTCGGGTTGTCACAGTACTGAAAGTCAACATGTTGAACAATAAACTGGATTTTATTTCATCAGTTTTAGAACAATAAATTGGAGGAACAGCAACATGTGAGCGAAGATGGTACACAAGCTGAGATGAGTACAGTACTTTCATTTATTGTATCTGTGGTTCCTCTCTAACTATTATGTAGCAGTACTGTTGTGCCTTATTAGAAAGATTATGTTGAATTAGGTTCCAGTAAATCGTACAGCAACTAAAAATATTGAGAACTTATTTAGTGAGGTCTTCCTTGAAGAATTTAGTTCATAAAATCCTATGAAATTGCATAATGATTGAGAGAGTTTTTTTTTTTTTTTTTTTTTTTTCATTTCGTAACAAAGTTGCCAAAGGATATTGCAGGTACCTTTCCATGCAGGTACGTTTTACAACTGTACAGATTCCAAAAGATCATACTCTCGCCTGCTAAACACACCTTCCCATGGTAGAAACTAGCTAAAGCTCCCTAATAAAGCTAGCTAAAGCTGCAACTACTAAGATCCAAATCTACAATCTTCAAAGTACAACATCAAACACACTAAACGCACCATCGCTCAACATCATTCTATCATCAATGTATGACTCACGGTAACACCCTCTAACACTCAAAATAGTCTAAAAAATGTCTCATGTTTGTTTCATATGAAATGAGAGTCCCTCCAGAACAGTATACCTACTAGAGTTTGCTTACAAAAAAGGCCACTTCAAGACATTGGAAGCGGTATTCTCAGGAATTATTTTCAGGTTATTTCAATGTCTTCCCCGGAATAATGACATTTGAAAGCATTTTCATTGGGAGACAATCCAAAAGTACCTGACGAGCACAAACCGCTGTTAGTCACATTTGGATTTTCCTGTTTTCCGTTCTTCATGCTCTAGCACTTTTCATTATAGCTTTACCATCTATCAATCATTTGAGTAGGTATCTTCTCGCTACAAGCATAAGAAATGGGAGCGCAGATGCTCAGAAGGTACCACGTGCGCCCGCTGTTCCGTTCTATCAGCACGTGATCCCACGGTTGCACCTTTTCCTTCCCCATGCATTCGTTCAACCACCGGTATACCTTCTCTGTGCACGCTATTCCTGTTTTTCCCTTCTGGTTCCATTAGGATGGTTTTTAGACTCGTTGGAGGGAGACGGGGTGGAGGTGTCGTCGCACAAAACAACAGTCACAATAATATTAACATCTCACATCAGGGAGCGCGCCAGACGTTATTTATAGTGTAGGCGGCTGACAGCTTCGTGTCACCTTCCGACCTCTTTAATATCCATAAAGAAGAAACGCTACAGACTTCCTACATATCGTTACAGTTCGTAGTTTACATTTGAGTTAATAACAGTCTATAATCAAAATCACTGATTACGGGTATTAGAGAAATCCAGAAGTTGCTAGGTAATGATGGTTTTCATTCGTATGACAATACTCGCACTAATTATCTTCAAACGGTGAATTATCGTTATTCGAGAATTTGTCTTTTCGAACTTAAATGGTGATTCAGAGCCTTTGACAACATGGAACTATCAACTTTCTGCTCGTTTACATTGACACTGAGGGATATTATATACATGACCTAATAATTAACAAAGCCCTGGCACGTGCAGAATTGGCGGTAATCTATTGACCATTTTCGAACATAGGCACCATAGTGTTCCACTATCACTACAGTGTTCCACTCATCAACGCCTAATAATTTTATAGTTGGAATATTCCTCACAAAAGTAGTTTACAGTGTCCTAACAACGAGACGAATATCCCATGATATCGGGTATTGAGTGCTCTAGGCAGCACATCTTACAATGTTGACTGGAAGTTTTTAATAGAGGAAGTTGAGAAGAAAACACCCTGAAGACATAATTCGGGTGTGAGCATAGGATTCAGTAGTTAGATCATGACTAAGACATACTAAAATCGTCTGCCAAGGTGGGCAAAATATCATCCTCAAGAACATAGACAAACATGGCCAAAAGACAGTTTTTCGAAATTTCTTAATATAAAGAAAGATTTTTATAATGTTAGGTAATACTTTTACGCTAGCAAGTATCAACTCGACCAAGATATTGCCGACAACGTGTTTCTGATTTGTCGCTGATATTGTGGCTCCTCTTGACCGCAACGCAATGCAATTCATAAGCAATCACCTTGTGTGGGATATTGTGTTGAGGATCCTCAGAATTTTAACAAAATCAGTACAGCATTAGGTCGTCAAAAATTGATGGTACAGAACAATTCTGTTCGAGCAAGGAATCATGACGATGAAATTCATAAGGGACGTTTTTCGTGGATGTAGAAGTTCTTTCAAATAATTGAAAAGGTAATTGAGAATGTTTTAAACAAGGAATTGGCTACAAACAGACTAACAGAGCCCAATTAAAAAACGCTGCAAATTATTACACAAAGGTTTAATATTTTTCTATATGATCACTCGTCTGCAAAGAACACGGCTTTGCCATTGTTACCACTAACCAACTTGAAGAAAACTATCGATCGCATTTCGGTCAGCTACAATTTGAAGGGAGATTAGGTCTCTTTTGCGATTCACACTCGTGTTTCTGGTTTATCTTAAGTCCAACCCTTAAATTCTTGTAGGGAACGAACGGTTTGTCCTACAGGGCTCCGCGTGGTCTCAACAAATTCTAAACTATCTTAAAATGTTGGAAAAACTATACCTTTATATCAAAACTTTTTGAGTTAGGGCGTTTTCAAAATTTCAAACCTTATTTTTCAACCCTTAGAAGTGACCTACATCAACCAAAATCTTCGGGGCACAACTAGACCCCAAATGGAGCTTACATAACAAACTTCATCAAAATCGGTCAATGCTAAGTGGAGAAAGTGCCGCGTACGGCGGACGGACGCCCAAATTTGTATTCGATTTTTGGATTCTACGTACCTTGAAACGTAAACCAACAAATTTTGAGGGGGAGGGGGGTAAAAAAAATTTTTTTTTGGTCGATTCCAAAGGTTCATTATTGAAATTAATAAACCAAAAACTGACGAGAAAGCATCGCAATGAGAAATGTAAGAATTTTCAATTTTGAGGACAGACTTTTTGACATTTTCATGTCTTTGCTTTGGCACATGAACTGAAAAATCGTCACGAAAACTTTGATGCTTGGGTTGAACTAACAACCTTACTTCACTACCTTGTTGTGAAGTGGTTGACATGAAAATGTCCCAATGTGTTGCAGACTCGTATGCAAGCATTTAAAATTGAGTTTATGATTTCGAATCTTTGTGAAGGTGTGAAGCCAGTACGGTGTGGTAGGCAGTTTTGTTTTAGTAGTGAGTTTTCAGTTTTAGAAGTCAGTAGGGTGAGGATCCAGCTAAAGGTTACGGTTTAAGTTATCGATTCGTCTACCACATGATACGAATTGAGTCAGCTCAGTCACATGCTCGGTTTCCGCCGTCAACCGAGTTATGAAGCATTGGGTTTCTGCCGTCAACCGAGTTATGAACCGTCTTGGGAGAGAATCATCAATAACCCACATATCTCCCAACTCCATTAGGATGAGCCACGAAGTTTCAGCACTTGAGTCAAAGGCAAATAACTCCCACATAAATCCCGTCGCCCTCATTTTACTTTGTAACGGTTCCGGGTGAACGGTCTCTCGTCTGAAATGGAACAGAAGTTTCTAAGAGTGACTCACTTTGCTGTTGGTACTCTCACGTTGCCATGATTGATCTCTTGCAATAACGAGTGATTGAGGATTTCCCGAGATAATGTTTTTTTTAGATCGATTCAGGGAATCTCAGTTTTGTCGGTTTGTTTGTTGTTAGGGCCGATGAGTGATTCAGGGGTTAAGTCATGAAAATTTTGTTTGAACCATGGAAAAAGGAATATTGGAGAGCAGCCCAAAACGTGAGTCACAAAAGAATTGTTTCTCTCAAGCTCCATTCAAGGAAATTTCTACTAAAAGAAGCTAAGAGAGTGGCCGAAATGGATGATTAGTTCTTCACTTACATTTGTGAAGATACCACCAAATAAGGATGGTGTGTCATAGAAATAATGCCTTCTAGAATACTAGAATCCATCCTGTAAAGAATTTTGGCCTTTTGGTCTGTCTGTGATATCGGCAAAACGGTATGAAATCACAGAATCACGAAAAGCTGGCTCTAGTCAACCAGATTCATCTCATAACAAATAATGCATAGGAGTATTTTCTTACAGATGGTCCTTTCCTCAAATTTGGCCTTCCGAGATTCTTCGAGGTTTTTCTTAAAAAATAGGAGTTATTTATAAGAAGTTGTGATATTTTGACAGGTCGCAAGATGCCCGGTCGCAAGATGTAAGTTAGCTATCGTTTGTTTCATCTAAACATGGCGGGAAAGTACAATATTGTGCCGTTTACCTATTCGATCTCGCAAAATTTGTAGTTACATAACATATGCAATGGCAAGGTGATTCTGCAACTAAAGTGACCATTACGCGACTTAATAAAAAATGTAATATTTTGTTGAATGAATTATTTACAATTAATGAGTTTTCATGTTGAGAACCTATACTTTTCGTCTACAGGTCAATGAGAAAATTATAATTTTTGTGATTATTGTGATTACATGTTGAAAATTCGAGGGAGGGAATCCTGCAGTTTGACTGATGAATTGAAGAGGAGGAGGGAGCACTTCATCTGTGGCGTCCTGCAGTTCAAGGGCCAGCTCTAGAGTGCTAACTAATTCTTTAATCATAATTGAATTTCTACGATTTGGTATACATTTTAATGGCCAAATTTTATTGATAGATTAGCTCTTTCAACCAGGGAATTCAACTAGGGATTCTACGTACCTTGAAACGTAAACCAACAAATTTTGAGGGGGAGTTAACAATTTTTTTCTCTTGGTCGATTCCAAAGGTTCATTATTGAAAATAATAAACCAAAATTTGGCCGTCCGTCCGCCGTACGCAGCACTTTCCCCACTTAGCATTGACCGATTTTGATGAAATTTGGTATGTAGGCTCCATTTGGGGTCTAGTTGTGCCCTGAAGATTCTGGTTGATGTAGGTCACTTCTAAGGGGTGAAAAATAAGGTTGAAATTTTCAAGATTGTGCCCTATCTCAAAAACTCTCGAAATAAAGGTATTTTTTGATTATTTATTTATTGTTAGATATTGATGAAAAATAAATTTTGACATTTTGAAAACGCCCTAACTCAAAAAATTTCGATATAAAGTATTGTTTTTTCATAATTTGAGATAGTATAGAATTTTTAGAATGTTTGAGACCACGAGGTGCCCTGTAAGACAAACCGTTCGCTCACTACGAGAATTTAAGGGTTGGACGTACAATAAATCAGAAACACGACTAGGAATCGCAAAAGAGGCCTAATCTCCGTTCAAATTATAGCTGACCGAAATGCGATCGATGTTTTTCTTCATGTTGGATGGTTGGTGGCTTTGCAGACGAGTGATCTATATAAAAAAATAAGCCATTGTGTAATAATTTGCAGCGTTTTTTATTGGGGTTTTCAGGATTGACAAATCGATTTCAGATCCGAATTGGAAACGTCTTATTCATAGTAATGCAACAAAAATTGATATGCCACGAAATGCAATATTTTTCGGTAAATTTTTGCTAATTTTTGGGGTAAGTATGTACTATGATACTTTAGTACATTTCAAAGCCCAGAAGAAGTATTTTAACAGAGATTTGTTTGAAATGACCCAAACCTGGAGCTCTTTCAATTGGAAGCAGTTTTGTACTTAGTCAACGAAATACCATTTTGAACCCGAAAAAAACTTCATCAGCTTTAAAATTACGGGGTATACAGTATATACGAGTCCCATTCATAACTAATCGCAGGATGGCTCCGTACGAGATGAATTTGCCCTAAGCAGCAGGTTTTGCAAGGGAGCAATTCGGTACAGAAGCCAACGTGTTAACTAGGTTGTTTTTAAATCCAAAACTCAAATTTTAATCTAAATGTACTTTGGCGTTTTCCCTAGAACGTAATCACAGACATTACAAAATTGTTCAAGAAGGTCTAAAATGTAAAACGCAAATGGAAAATTTGATGTTGGAGGCCATTTTTAGGACGTCTCACAGTAAGACTCGGGCGTCCTTATGCGATTGATCTGAGGTGAATTTGGACAACACTCAACAGAAGAAAAAATTGGGGTAATAAAAACCATAGGTGAATGTCTATAATATAGACATGTTATGTGTGTGTGTGTGACAAAATCTTGAGTTCTCTCCCCAGGCCTTAATTTTCAATTGATTTCTGTGATTCTTTTTTTGTTCGACGCGGAAATCTAACTAGTTGTGCAAAACGTCGCCGGAATTTGGAATTTTACCATTTAAGGACGGAAAGGGTGGGGGGGGGTGCTCAAAAAACGTGCGTTTTCGAGCATTATCTTGTATACTCTGCCCAGGACTCAATTTCCAAGCAAATAGCGCGTTTATTTTTTTGTTCGACTCGGATAACTTTCGAGTTGCACATTATTTCACCGGAGTACCGAAATTAGCATGGGAAGGGGGCGAGTGGGGGGATATTATTCACAAAATATACGATGTTTCAAGATTTAGTTCTTTCATTGCTGTCTAATTGTACCCAAGATTTGAAATTGAAGGGGCATATTGATATAACTCTAGATTTTTATGATCCTTGTGCACTATGGAACTAATAGTGCCTAGGCACCAAAATTCCATAATTCGTGGGTTTTTGTGTGTTTCACCTTGAATACGGATGTGAACTTCGACGGATTCCCTACCAAAACTAACAGATGAAAGTTTAGGGATACGACGTATTACCGCTTTGGTGCCAGACTGGCACCATTTGCGATGGCGGGGAGGGGGGTGTAGACCTCGAATTCGCATGTTGGGTATCGTAGACCATGGATTTTAATAATATTAAACATATATTTATGTTTAAGCATATTATGCTAAATATTATGCATATTATTATTATTATTAGCATATTATGCTGTTCAAATTCCAGGCTTGCATGCTTCGTTGATAAGGTGGGGGGGGGGGGAGTCCACAATTTCTCAATCAAAATACTAACTAAGCATGTAGGAAGGTATATAACAATGCAAGTTTCATCGCTTAGTTCTGGTTTAAATTGATCTAATGCTTATCCAATGGGGTGACCCCTGGAATGCATGCGTTACTCAACAATATATTTTATTCTTGAAAAGAAAAACGCTGCAAATTTACACAATGGTTTATTATTTTTCTATATAGATCACTCGTCTGCCACCAATCACCAACCATCCAACATGAAGGAAAACATCGATCGTAATTCGGTCAGCTAACATTTGAACGGAGATTAGGCCTCTTTTGCGATTCACACTCGTGTTTCTGATTTATCGTACGTCCAACCCTTAAAATCTCGTAGTGAGCGAACGGTTTGTCCTAGGGCTCCGCGTGGTCTCAAACAATTTAAAAAATTCTATACTATCTTAAATTGAAGGAAAAACAATACCTTTATATCAAAATTTTTTGAGTTAGGGCGTTTTCAAAATTTCAAAATTTATTTTTCAACCCTTAGAAGTGACCTACACCAACCAGAATCTTCGGGGCACAACTAGACCCCAAATGGAGCCTACATACCGAATTTCATCAAAATCGGTCAATGCTAAGTGGGGAAAGTGCCGCGTACGGCGGACGGACGGCCAAATTTTTATTCGATTTTTGGATTCTACGTACCTTGAAACGCAAACCAACAAATTTTGAGGGGGGGGGGGGGGGGTAAAAAATTGTTTTTCTTGGTCGATTCCAAAGGTTCGTTATTGAAAATAATAAACCAAAAATAATAGTAGACTTTGAAGCAATAATTATTATAGAATTTTAGTAGTTTTACAAGATGCTGTGGTAAGAAGTACATGCGAAGGACTCACCCGGCTTACGATAAATTGGCAACAAATTAGCACATTATTCAAGTTAGCGGTCACTCGTTAGAACAGCGCGTGTCGTATAGTTGCACTGATAGACACGCCGCAGGAGGTGGGAGACGGACAGGGACACCCCTGGACTTCACGGCATCGGGGGTGGGAGGCGCTCAGTCAGAGGGAGGCGAAGCGAGGCAGAGAAAGAACTTGATGAGAGAGAAGAAAAATCGAGAGACTCGAAAAGGAAAGAGATGGCGACAGATAGACGAATAAGAAGAGAAGGGGGAGCGTCAGAAAAACCGGACGTCCAATTAAGGGAAGAGCCGGAACCCATCGCGTCCGGTCACGGAGGGCGGAAGCCGGCCTGATGTATTCCCGATCGCCTTATGAAGACTCTGATCGGGCACTGAAGGGGTCAAACTCCTTCTAAGCACCGCATAAACTTACAGGCGATGTACAACCCCTTCCACACCCACCCCAGCCATCAAGTTCTTCCGGAGATGTGCTGCATGCGTTCTCGCGTCTTGTGCGTCCGTGCGAGTTCCCTGATATTTTATGAGTTCCAGAGTTACGAGGGGCTTCCGGTTTCGTTACACATGGAGCTTATTAAAAAGCCACTTCTCTAACGAACCCCATATTTTTCCGAATAATGGAAACTCAATGATTATTTTTTTGGTTTATTATTTTCATAAAGGAACCTTTGGAATCGACCAAGAAAAAAATTGGTCAACATCTCTTCAAAATTTGATGGTTTACGTTTCAAGGGACGTAGATTCCAAAAATCGAATACAAATTTGTCTGATTTCTTATGAAATTTGGTTCATGGGCTAGTGATGCGACATCGACATCGATGTTTGGATGGCGATGTTTTCACAACATCGATGTTTCTTACCGATGTTTCAATCGATGTCGTAATTTTCCCCATTTGTTGTTCCCATTGGTTTTCTCGACAGTTTACACATTAACCCACTTGTTATAAAAAAAATTGTTTTTCGGACATTTTGAAAGATTTTGGTGTAGCAACCAAATGGCGTAGAATTTTTATTTTTTACCGAGATGTATGTGAATTTTCTTAATTTGTTGAAAGTTGGATGTTATATTTTTGGACACCTCAAGAGAAAGATGTGGGAGGGGGGCGGCTATCGTTATCATGGATACTAAGTGGGGGGAGGGGGGGGATGCAATCATTATTTTAAATTGAAAAATCGGATATTTTGTGAATAGCCCCCTCTCTTAGCTAATTTTGATAGTCAGGTGAAATAGCGAGCAATTTGAAAAATTTCTGAGTCAAACCAAAAAAGAAACACGCAAATCTGTTGGTTACAAGATTATGCCCGCGAACGCACGTTTTTTAAGCATTTACCCCCCCCCCCTTCCACCGTAAAAGGCAAAGTTCGAAATTCCGGCGATGTAGTGCACAACTAGATAGTTTTCCGCGTCGAACAAAAAAAGTCCATTCATGCAGCATGAATTAATGAGCGAATTTTCAAAGAAATCATTCAGTTTAAGGTGTGGTTAAGAAAAGGACCAATGGTGTTGCAATTTGTTGTAGAAAGTTTTTTTTTTTGATTCTTGGTTTATATATATGTATATATGTTTTTTTTTACATACTTTTACACCAATAATCGACGTCCTGGAAGACGTGAAATCACTGGGCTGAAAGCTGAATCTGGGAGCCCGAGAAGCGTTCTGACTGTGGAAGCTCCAGGACGTAGTTAAAGATGAGTGCGACAGATCGCGTTCATGATCACTTGTTCCCAACCTCGTCACAACAAGCCACCTTTTGTTTATCACACATTTTTCTCCTTCATGCGTTACCGCATCTAAGTAATTAATTTGATAACATTTAGTTATATTCGCGATATGTACGAAAAAATCGTGCAATTTTCAATAATACACTGGGTTTTAAACGTTTCTATCGGTGGCAGTTGTAGATAAAATATTTGAACGAGGACTCTTTTTTTTTTTTTTTTTTTTTTTCCCCCGACACATGATTTTTGCATGAAAATTCGCTAATAATACGCTGCAAAATATTGCTGGGTATGCTTTGAAGACGTTAGGAGTCTCTACGAACTCATAGAGTACCCACACGGCTACTCCATTTCTGGGTACAACAAATATACCTACGCGCGTATTCATTATATATATATATAGCTACAAACTTTTCTTAATTTTGGACAATTTTCGTTTTTGAAAAATGCATTCATATCAGAAATTTTTTGCTGAATCCGAATATACCATATATTACCATGATTTTCAATGTAAAAACCACAAAAAACGGGAAAAACCCATTTTTTTTGGAGTTTTTTTGAATTTTGGACCACTTTGGATTGTCCAAAATTGCTGGTTAACGAACTTGACCTATGGTTTGTTGTTACAAACATTTTGGCAAAAACTAAAAAAAAATGTTTAAACAATAATTGTTTAAACTTGAGTAATTATTACTCAAGTTATCGTCCGGAATGACACATATATATATACATATGATTTTTGGAAAAACTTCAGGGATTGTTTCAGAATGTTCCAAAACGGATTTCAGAGTGAAAATTTTTCGAAAAAGTCGATTCTAAAAATTTTGAGGCCATTGCAATAGCTTCATTTTCTTTGAAAATTCGCTAAAAGAACCACGAAAATCGGTTGAAAACCAAGGATTGGGCAGAGGACGAAGTATACCTTATTATGGAAAGATTTCTGACTAAATTGGCAAAATGTTATCATCTAGAGGTTTTAAAGTAGGGTTAAAAAATAAAAATAATCTTGAAGCTTCGTTGGGTTCTGTTAAAGATAAAATTAGCCTTCAAGATAAAAGTGAGGTTTATAAGCTGAAATGTTCTTGTGGGCTTGAGTATCGTGGTCAAACTGGTAGGAAATTTAGGGAAAGAATGAAAGATCATGAGAAAATTTTCAGGGATAACAAAGGTGATTCTGCCTTTGTGAATCACCTGAGGGAATCCAACCATAACTTTAGTTTTGATCTAACAAGTAGACGGTACATAATTTCCTCGTTTTTGCCCGAAGGGAGGTATGTTGGATGTGCTTGAAAAGTTCGAGATTCTTAAGAATGATTGGTCTGATAAATGTCTGAATGAGGTGGTTCCACAACATGTTTCACCGTTGATGAGTTCATTCCTGCAATAGCTCCCCCCCCCCTCTCGCTATGTTACCGTCATCAATGTTTGAGCTCCCTTTCACATTGTTTGCCTAGATTGGCATTTGTTGATCCTCCCAGGTCCCTTCACTTCTCTGAGCCAATAGGATTCTCCTTTCACTTATCTGCTTCAATCTGATTGGATAAGACTTCCACTTTCTCGACCAATGGGATTCAAGCTCCCTTTCACTGGTAACTATTATTATATAAGGTACGCTCTCTGTGATGTACCTTCAGTTACTGTATGTTACTGATGTTGGCCTAACCGTCGAAATCGATTTAACTTGTAACTCATTAGTTTCGTGAAAATAGACAACTTTCTTCTCAACTCCGTTTTTTACTAAAATGGTTTTCCACATTCTCATCGCGAGTGATTTTATTCGTACCTCGTTCTTGGTTTTAGATGTATTTAGACAAATCATCCTGACGAAGCTAGTTCAAAACTTCACTTTAGACCAACCTCCCATGACTGCTTCGAACCAGTTTCTAACTCGGATTTAACTAGTTTAGCACCAACTAAATTATAAGCGACATTAATTTGAGCTGAAGTTTCGATTTACTTTCCAGCAGTAAGTAAACATACTGTATACCGAGATGTATATCTCAGTAGGCGTACTCCGTGGTGTCACCAGACGCGTACTGATCGGCTCATATTTAAACTGGTGGTCATTTTATAGAGGCACTTCCCTTCATCCCTCTCTCCCATCCCCACCTCCCTCATCATCCCTCATCCCTAGGGCCGGCGTTGGGTGAGTCCTGGGCGTCCTCCCCATTATATTTGATTTATTTATTTATTTAGTTTTATGGCGTGCCCCCTCCGTCAAATAGACCTTCAGTCTTTGAGGGGAGATTTAAAAAAATAAAATAAAATAAAAATGCCTAATACGAGTATGTTATTAAGGAATATTGGGGGAAGATTACGGTATTTTCATGATAAATAAATAAATTTGTAATAATGTTTTTGTAAGTACAACAAAAATTTTTTAGGGAGTAGGTTTATGGAAGGATGTAAACATTCCGGATGGGAGGCTTTCTAAGGGCCTAATTTTTCGGTGATAGTCCTTCTTTTTCTTCCTGAACTGAGTGATGACATCGAAAAACAACGAACCCAACTAATAATATACGTCAAAGTTCCGATTTCAACCATTTTGATGAAATCACATCACCATGAAATCGATTTTTTTAAATCATTTTGCAACTAACATTCAAACTACCTAATATCCAAATTCAAAGAAGACGAATCAAAGGATTGTGAGAAGTTGTTGGAAATATCGACCAAAGTGATGCCTTAAAATGTCTCCAATAAGATTCTTTCTTAAAGTTTTGTCAGTTCGGTACTGCTGCAGTTACTATGAAGTTAACAAACACATTGGAAGTAAACTCCGATGGAAAATCTGGTACAATTTCAGTTGTGGGTCACATGTCTCCCCATTGTTCTTTTAGGGTTGAGATCATACGTGTTACCTGACTATGGAGTTACTCCTACAGAAATTCTCTATGGTGAACCAGTGCGTCTTCCGGCGGATTTTTTTCATGACACCTCCAACCAGTTGGACATTCCCAACCTGGTCTTCAAACTACGCGACCATGTACGCTGCATCCGTCCAGTTGCCTTCCATCACAAGTCTCCCAAAACGCCATACATCCACCATGATCTACCGACGTCACGACATGTTTTCATTCGCCACGATGCCGTACGCCGACCTCTTCAACCTACCTACAATGGTCCCTACCTAGTAACTGCGCGCACTGACAAAGTTTACAAAGTTCTAACTCCCAGAGGCGAGCAGTCAATATCTGTGGATCGGTTGAAACCAGCGTTTCTACTGAATCCGCAGGAAGCACAGGACCCAAGTGTGGACCCACCCTTACAACCACCGGGCGAAACACAGAAAACCAATGGTCCAGCAGTGGTTCCTTCCACCAACGTCAACCATGTACCTCCGCCCCCGACCACAAGGAGTGGTCGACATGTGCGCTTTCCAGCCAAATATCGTTGACACTGGGAGGGGAGTGCTGTGGGTCTACAAGTCGCCTGGCCAGATTATTTTGACATCACGTTGACAAGTTACCCTGACAACGACAACTGATTCGAATTTCCTCAATTTCAAATTCCTCTCTTTTTCTTATGTCAATGCGATTTAATATGTGCCTTACTTTCTTTGTAATAACTACTTTCTTGTAAAATACAAGTTCCGTTCTAAATTGTTCCAACTCATCTACTAAGTCCCAGATATACAGTATTTTCATTTTTTGGATCAGTTTTCCGAACAAAATCTCTGAAGCACGAAAAATCCGAAGGAAATAAAAGGAAATATGCAATGGAATACAGTGAATCGATCCGAGCTTTTTGTTCGAACTACTGTTCGTTGAACGGTCCTTTTTTCATCCTAAGGGAAGTCGAAGATCCCTTCGAAGTCGTTAAAAGAATGGGATCATGTGGTTCGGGCCGAGGGACAGTCAGAGCCACCTGTGAAGTCCACATGACCCGTCTTTTCTCCATATGAACCCAATCTGCCTCCGATCCCTGGGCTCAGCCCTTGTCAACGTGTAGGTGACTGATGGAACGGTCTGGCGACTGGCGGTCGTTACCCGATAGACCTCATTATAGATGGCTCGAGGACTTGAATTTCTTTTCGGCATATTCCCACATTTTTCGCCTTCGTTTACCCGCAGGTATACTAATTGTTTATGCAGAATATAGGCATTTTGCTTCCTCACCATCGATAAACGAGTAAAAAACGCTGCAAATTATTACACAATGGTTTATTATTTTTCTATATAATCGTCTATAAAGCCACCAACCATCCAACATGAAGAAAAACATCGATGGCATTTCGGTCAGCTTTAATTTAAACGGAGATTAGGCCTCACACTCGTGTTTCTGATTTATCACATGTTTATTATTTCATTATTATTATTTTGATGGTTTATTATTTTTCTATATAATCGTCTATAAAGCCACCAACCATCCGGAGATTAGACCTCTTTTGCGATTCACACTCGTGTTTCTGATTTATCGTACGTTTATTATTTTTATGGTTTATTATTTTATTATTTTAATGGTTTATTATTTTTCTATATAATCGTCTATAAAGCCACCAACCATCCAACATGAAGAAAAATACTTGGAAAATGTCACCCCACGCATATTTGAGCAAAAACCTCTTTTTTGGCCGGTTATTTGCCCATAACTTCTATACGAATTAAGCGATCGGAATAGTTCGACGTTAGGACCAACTAGACCCCAAATGGAGTCTATGTGCAAAAGAACGGGTTTTTAGACCGATTCTAAGGCCTTTTATGGCCCGGACGGCGGACGGCGGACGGAGGACGGCGGACGGACCCTGCAAATTTGGATTCTACGCACCTTGAAATGTAAAGTGACAAAGTTTGAGGGGGGGTTATAAAAATTTTTTGCGATACGATCACATAGGCTTATTATTAGAAATAATAAACCAAAATGTATTCCGACCAAATATTGTATGGTGCTATGAGATTGAATTCCAACCGATTCGAATGGTTTTGGTTTATTATTTTCGATAATAAACCATTTGAATCAAGAAAGGAAAAAAAAGTTTAATCCCCCTCAAAATTTGTTAGTTTACGTTTCAAGATAATATCCTGAAATATTATGTATTTTTTTTAAATCCGTCCGTCCACACTTTAGTTACCATGGACCGATTTTGATGAACTTTGGTAAATGGCTTCCATTCGGGGTCTAGTTGTTCCGCGAACCTATTTGTTGATGTCAGTCACTTTTAAGGGGTGAAAAGTAAGCGCTGAAATTTTTCAAAAGTGCCCTAGCTAGAAAACTACCCAAATAAAGGCATTGTTTGTTCATCAATTTGAAATAGTATTGAATTTTTAGGATCGATTGAGACCACCCAGAGCTCTGTAGGTCCAACCGTTCGCTTCCTACGAGAACTTACGGGTTGGACTTACGATAAATCAGAAACATGAGTGTGAATCGCAAAAGAGGCCTAATCTCCGTTCAAATTTGATCTGACCAAAATGCGATCGTTGTTCATTTCTTCGAGTAGTTGTACTCAGTTTTGCGTACTTAGCAAACAGTATTCAAATTTCCTAATGAATACAAATTCCTATTTCTTCGAGTCGAGTGTGAAGCGTTCATTTCTTCCAAATGAGCTTGATTGTGAATTAGGTACCTATGGTTGGTACTGGTGACTGCTCGACTCATATTTGAACTGGAGGACTTTTTGTAGAGGCACTTCCCTTCATCCCTATCTCCACACTCCCCCCCCCCCCTCCTTCATCATCTCTATGGCCGGCGTCGGGTGAATCCTGGGAGTCTTCCCCGTTAATATTTGATTTTTTTTTCCATCATGGCGTGCCCCATCTCCATCTTTGAAGAGAGTTTATTATTTTTTAAAGTGACAATGGCAAAGCTGTATTCTTTGCAGACGAGTGATCTATACAGAAAAATAATAAGCCTTTGTGAGATAATTGATAATGCTGAAACAACAGCATATGTTGGTTTTCAACAAAATCATTAACAATCTTTTGTAAGTTTGGAAGGGCGATGAGTAACATTAATTTCAAATTCCCAAGCTGATTTTTCAAAAAATTGAATGCTTGCATACGAGTCTGCAACACATTGGGACATTTTCATGTCAACCACTACACAACAAGGTAGTGAAGTAAGGTTGTTAGTTCATGTACCCAAGCATCAAAGTTTTCGTGACGATTTTTCAGTTCATGTGCCAAAGCAAAGACATGAAAATGTCAAAAAAAGTATGTGGTTGAGTTTTGTTAGTCATTGTTGCGAGTTTTGGAGAAGTATAGGTAAAAGTACCTGTAAATATGGACGAGCAACAAAAATTGCCGAACTTTACGCAATTCAATCGAAGTTGCCAGCAACTCTCGACTATTCGGCAATTTTTCCCTCTTCTCTTGTTTCAGAACCGAAAATGAATTGTTAACAACTTCATAAAATTGCTAAACTTTTTTGTTTACACACAATTGCGAGTTGCTTTTCAAACGTTCTTCCTAGTGCTGGGCCCTGTGGTATCCTTCTCGTGGCAAAGCAATTCTTTATAATGTCTTCAGAAGATTTCATATAATATATAATTTACTTTCATATAATATATGATTTATTTATTTCATATTACGACCAAATTTTACATCGTACTCAGAACAGTTTTGAGCGATTACTAAACAATTTGTTTCTCAAAATGCGAATAAAATGTACTGAAGAGGTTCCTAAAGTAAGTAACTCGATTTTATTTGTCAAGAACAAGCTGATTTTGAGGGTTGTTAATCAATTAAATGTTGCTAGTAATCTGCATGTATGCTCAAACTGAATGATTAGGATCATGTCAGGCGTAGGTAACTATATTAATTGGGAGGAGGCTGCGTCAGATAGGAAAGGTTTCTTTGCTCGGTGACAGGAAGAGGAAATGTTTGTGTTCTTAATGGCAGCCGTTTATTTTTACGTGGGGGCAAGATGTTAGGGACGGCCATTAGCCATGCACCCTGGCCCATCTGATCTCCCTGTCCGATTTGGGAGTCTCATGAGACGTCTCATCCCTACACGTCTTCGAATGATGTTCAACGATGTATTCCTTCCAGTGGATATTTTCCTTTCCCATCATCGTGAATACGTTCAAGTCACAAAAATAAACTACACTACTACCTACACAAAAAAAATTCGAGTACACACTAGACCACATACAAACTTTTATAGTTATGGTGCAATGTTCAGAATGTTTGTAACTCTTAATCAACCTCGATGATGTGGCTCTGCCACATTTTCATTCATGTTTTGTAAAAAAAAAAAAAAAAAAACTTGGGGTCAGCCTCGTCAAAAGAAAAACCGCTCCAACGGCAGTTTTCACAAGAGCGTCCAACTGGCACCCAATATACCGTCTCACCTAAGCATCAAACCATTACAAAATTTCACTGGGCTGAGAAGCGATAGGTACAGCCGAGGCTATTGAAGCCCAGGTCCAGACTGCACTCATTTCGGACTCATTCGTCCTAGAGTTCACTAGGGGCCCTTCTTGATACCTCGATTTGTTATAGACTGTTTACCATTTCCTAAAAATCATCTTCACGGATAAGCTGAGGTGATTGTTCATTACGGAACCTGCGATTCCGCATGTAGGTAAATCCTACTTCATACCTTCTTACCTATTCATGATTAAATTTATATTTTCTCCAATTCAAGTCAGTCGAATCAGAAAGTCTGATTGACACAAGTAATTTTTTCAGTCTTCAAATTTAGTATAAACTTTTCTATAGTTAAAAAATATCACAAAAATTCAACGTACTAAAAAAGCTATTTAAATGATACTATTGATATTATTGATTGTTTGTTTTTCCCAGAGTGTACCAAATTTCTGCGCTATTGGATGATTAAGAGAAAGTGTGTTTCATCCTCGATGCAGCTGATTTGAGTTCCGTTCATGACTTCATGTGGGCCTGAGAGGCTGTGAGTAAGCAATCAGCGATCTGGAAGGAAGAGGAGAGAAGTTGGCTATATCGCTCACACAGCTGAACTGCTTTCCAATCAATCAATCGCATGAGGGCTTACTGCGCTCTCATCTTCCACGAAAACGAGAGAGAGAGAGAGAGTATCGCAACATATTCATAGGGCTATGTATATATTTGAGCCTAGAATCTCTACTCTCAGAATGCTATCCTTGGAATCGTAATGAAATTTTTAAAGAACTAAACGCTTAACACTCGATTCGAAATCATAAACTCTATTTTGAATGCTTCCATACGAGTCTACAACACATTGGGATATTTTCATGTCAACCACTACACAACAAGGTAGTGAAGTAAGGTTGTTAGTTCATGTACCCAAGCATCAAAGTTTTCGTGACGATTTTTCAGTTCATGTGCCAAAGCAAAATGTAAGGTTGTTGATTGTTCTCTACGCAACACAGTGAGTCTATTTTATTTATTGGTCGCGTGAGCAAGATTTGCTTAATTTTCGTGACGATTTTTCAGTTCATGTGCCAAAGCAAAGACATGAAAACGTCAATAATGACAGCGGTGAACTCGACGTTCATTCCACAAATTTAAAATTACAACACCTACTTCAACTTTGTGACAGTCCAGTCACCACTGCCACTCCTGCCCGTTGTCTTTTACCCAGCCATAAGGGCGATTTCAAATAATATTTGAATTCATATCATTCATATTATGAACGGTGTAGTTGTAAAATTTATCGCACGCTCTGCCCCATAACGATTAATAATCGCAATGAACCTTGTTATGGTTACGAGCAAAGTTCTCGTTTTAATCAGTTTCCGCAGCTGTTGCCGCTTTTATTAATGTAGCAAGCAGTAACTCGAAGTCGGAAAACGCCCCCGCGTAACAGAGTCAGCACAGAGGCTTTTAACGCTCTGATGGTCATTGAGGGGGATTTAGCACCGCCCTGTGTATGAGAGTTCGCTGGTTGATTGGAAACCACCGATGAAATCCTGTAGCTCACCATAGCTAAAACCCAACGCATTTGGCGCGGTAGAATTAAACTTGGTTCCTTCGACCGATGGACGTGTTCCAGGTCGATAGAACGTGTTAGGAGCACGAACTTATTGAATGGTCAGTTGGCAGGGGATTTGAATAGGCACAAACTCGATAATTTACCCGCTCATACGAAGTCTACGAATATTGTTACCTTCGCGTAGCAGTGCACTTAACACCAATTAATATTGTTCACTGTGTAAGTCTATAAGTGCTGTTTTCTCCTGAACCTCCGTTAGAGATTTTGCAAAGAGCCTGAATATATAAAGCTCATTAGTACATACCAAGTACTAGTACAATTTAATGATGGTACACTAAACCAGTTATACAGGGTCCGGCAGGGAGGTATGGATGATTTGAAATAATAGCTACACACTCATTTTCAAATGAAACTAAAATTTTATTATTTCAGTGTGTACCTTGGATGATGCCATTATGAAAATTAAAAAGGAAAAAAATAAAACATTGATTATGTACGAAAAATAACATCTGATAAGTGGTGTCCGTTTTTGTCCATGGACAAAATGGTGTGTGCACACACTCCTGTAGACGTTGTAAGCAGTTGTCCATACTCTTCTGTAGCATTGGACAATACCACGTCCGCTCGAATTTCTTGAGTTATTGCTTCATTCAGGGCTTCAAGTGTACGTGGTTTGTGTATGTATACACGTGATTTGAGGTAGCCCCATAAAAAATAGTCACAAGACCGAGGAGGCCACTCCACATCTCCACGCAACGAAATGAGGCGCCCAGGAAAAGTCTGCCTAAAAAATTCCATCAATGCTTTATTTTTTTCCTCTTTAATTTGCATAATGGCATCATCCAAGGTACACACTGAAATAATAAAATTTTAGTTTCATTTGAAAATGAGTGTGTAGCTATTATTACAAATCATCCATACCTCCCTGCCGGACCCTGTATATACAATGGGAGCGCCTATTTGTGAATTATTCCGTTTCAGACTTATCTCCAACTCGGTCAATTCAGAGACTCCCAATACAAGCGAGAACCTCAACAAAACAGGTCAGTGAATTTTCATAGAAAAGGAGGAATCTAATACTTTATACTTACTGGAGTACAGCCGAATCTTTTACGCAAAATGTTTTAGTATGTTATAGTGCAGGCCCTGGAGTATGAAACAGTCCAAAATAACAGCTATAACAGTTATTTTTCTCATAATTTCCAATATCTGAGATTAATGCATTTTAAAGTATAATCTGAGCTGAGATAGGTTTCCCCTTAATGAGCAATTTTGCGAAAACCCGTTTGAGGATTTAGACTGGTTCAAATCACCGAACATCCCCAAGCCGTCCAGTAAACTGGACGATTGTCAATCCGAAGAATCTTCAAGTTTGTCCACCTAGTGGTTTCTTTGTTCATGATCACTAGTTTTGGTTGAAGGCCCACAAGGATTCCACTAGCTGAATAATATTCCACCCTACAGTGTGACACAGAAGTCAGTTGTTTCCAACGAGATGTTCTTCTTCACGAGTCCCTGTATCTGATTTTAAACCAAATTTCGTTTTATAAATTGTAAATAGAAATATTTTTCAAATAGAATTTTTTTTCAGGGATACGCAAATCAGTCATAAATATTTTTGTAAGAGACGACGACAAACATGTTCGTTGCTAGATAAGAGGAGGTGTACAGAAATGATGTGAAAAACAAGATACGTTACATACTAATTTTTAAAAAAAATTACACAAAACACTAGAACAAAAAAATTAATAGCTACTCACCCTCTCAAAGAAGACAAAGGGCGTTGGAGAAGCTGAAGTGGAAAAACTGACAAAGGGAACGAAAACCTGCTTGTAGAACCGGGCACATTGACTTCCAACGAACAAATGTGAAAATACCGAGAAATGAGGGTGTAAGTGAGCTTTCTGGAGGGAAGACATAACTGTCTCGGGAGTGTAGTAGATATTGTGGGGTGGAACTTGGTCTTTCATACAGGCATAATGTAATGAATGACCGGGTATGAGGAAAAAATACAGCTATTGGGGCAAAAGCCTCCGGAACATGTGGCGCAGGGAATCGATGGGGTGCCTCAAGGGTCGGCACTGGCTTCTATACGCCCATAACAAAGGAAGAATTCCGAGAGCATAGTCGAGTAAGAAAGAATGATCTTCAAAGGATGGGGAGGTTCTCAAACGGAGATGTAATTGGAAAATTATAGTGAGAAATTGAGAAAATTGATAAATTCGTAACATATCCAACAAATCCTTGATGTTAAATTCATAACAATTTTTTTTTTCTATTCATGGTGGAGTTCAAGAAATCCATAACCCACCCTTTCGTTTGATCCTTCGATAATCCATAACAATTTCTCCTTTCGTTTATGGCTAAATATGCCATAACATGGTGATAACTGGATCAGCTCTTTGATTTATATGTACCTCCGAGACCGCTGAGATTTGATTCTATCTTCTTGGGGACCATTGGTGACCACAGTCGCCAAAAATCAGCTTAGTGATCAACTAGATCACTGGACTCTGAATCAAATACGAGTACCTTGCTTACAAATCATTCAGAAAAGGAATGGAAAGATGACAAGCAACAGCATGCTGTAATACTGTTCCCTGAAGAAAGTCACTTAGTTCTATAGCATTTAGATATATCATATTCCAATTCTGTGGGAAAAGAACAAAGCTATGTGCTACACCCTATCAATAAATGTTTAAACACAAATTTTGTTTGAACAAATTTTTTTTTGTAGAAAAAATTTCTTTTGTTTTTGTTGTAGACTTTTTTTGTAGTATTTAGTACTACCTCAGGGTTATTTAATTACTTCTTAGGAAAAGTAACATCACTAGCAATCATGTTTGAGAATATTGATCCCTATGGAACTTTTAGGTTTCTATAAAAAGTATATTATTAAAACTAATTTATTATTTTGTAACTGAATTGTTTACAAATATAGGATTATCGGATACCTTCAATCTAAATAATGAATAATGAATTTTTTTTAAAACTGTATAATGATTCGAAAAGGAAACATCTTTCTGCTTCTAATCCCTACTCCCGAGTGAAATTTTCACGGTAGGTTTGTGTTAGCCTCGAGACTCATGAATTTCCTCCTCATCAAACGAGTAGACCTTTCGAGACTCATCGAGTCGGATGATAGGTAATTGGGAACTGACTCCAAGATGCCTATATTTCATGAATTTCTTGAGAATTTAAAAATAACTACAACATATTCTGAATCAGATTTTTGACGTTGTTGGGCTTCGTCAATGTAGAAAATTATCAAAATAAAGTTGAATCTAATTTTTTACGTTAGTAAATTTCGCCGTTATCCTACGTGGGCTATTTTGCTGCCCACCCAACTTGGAAAACGTTTCAGTTATACGCCTATTTTTCATCAAAATTTATGTTTTGTTTTACGGTATTTTGTCTCTCCTAAATAAGTTTCCTTCGTAGGGCGCTTAGGGGGAGTATCAAAAATCCTCCCTCACGCATATATTTTCACTCCACTTTCAAGAAGCTCCCTCTTGAGATCACTCACCGAACGTTCGCCTTCCATGATGAACCGGGGAAGCAAACACCACGCTCGTCACTACCCATTGTGAAGTCGGGAAACCACCTAACCTCATTTCACGGTTCCCGATACACCAACTTCCCACATCATCCCGTGTAACGAAATTCTCTTCGCTGCCGACTCTACTCGTCTAAAATTGGCTGCCGCAACTCCTTTCGGGATTTTACTACCAAGTTGATATTTACTTCTAAGCTTATTTTTGTCTTTTCCCCCAAAGACACCGTCACAAACGTATGTGATTTTCTTATTCGTCTACCTACCCCTTTTATTATCTGAGTTAAAGTTAACTTCTCGTTTAAAAATGGTTATTCGAAGGGGTCGGGCCCGGGGTTACTGGGTTTTTCGGATGGGGCACTCAGGGCGCCTTTACGATAGGAGTTTTTCGTGGGTAGCCATACGCGCCACATGGCCCCTTTTACGATGGACGTCTTCAAACGGTTACCAGTCCTTCAAAAACGGTCCGGAGACGTGTTTTCATGAAAGACTCTCAGCACGTTTTCGTCCTTCGCTTTCTAGTTTCAGTAGATCGTGAATTACGATTCGACTATAGCATGTAGAATCCTAACATCGCTATTATACGGGCACTTCAGAGAAGTCCAAGTAGATACAAGTACTTTACTTTGAGTCAACGGGATGTTCAGACACTGATGGACCGAGGAGTTCAATAGAGGTATGAGTAAATAAGCTGTCTCATCTTGAGCAAATCCTTAGTCAGTATTTCACAATTTTTCCCGTTAACATGAAATATCCAGTTTCATCTACACTCGTCTAAAGAGTTGAAAAATTAATATAAGTTAGTGGGTGAAGAAAAATTTTCAATAGTGTAAAAAACACTTACATTATGGAGTTCAGCTTACCTGTAACAAAAAATATCAACAGTTAGAGAAAAAATTGAAAGATGAAGTTCTAATGCGTTTATCTTCTACCTAAACCAATTAAGACTTGAAGAAAAACATTCATATATTGTATATATCGAACAACAAGGGTATCTTCTTGGTATAAGACTTAATTGGTTGGTGAAAACGTTGCAAATTATTACACAAAGGTTTATTATTTTTATGTATAAGATCACTCCTCTGCAGAGAACACAGCTTTGCCAGTGTCACTATTTACCAACCATATGTTCGCTTCACAATCACATGCACATAATTATAGAGAATTCACTTCGATATCATTACTAATAGATATCATTTATCAGTTTTGTATAGATCGTTCCATTGATCGTTCAAAACTACGTCGAACATGACATTAACGAAACAAAGCTGTAGGTCAAATCTATTCTGGGAGAAGTCATGTTTGATCCGACAGGAATTCTGTTTATTACGTCAGAAATAATTCAAGCTAAATTAGACCGTTCACGGACCAGTAACTTCGGCAGGACAAATTTCATTTACCGAGAATAAAGGGCAGATTAGGGCTTCAGAGAACTGGGCGTCCTGTCAAAGGGAAAACGAGCTGCGGTAGGGCCTAGTAACAATCGAGCGGATACTCCAAGGAAAGGGACTTCCAACGAAAAAGGGCACATTGTGGGTTAATCAAAGCTGATAAGGGCTCACAGACGCTCAATGGGCCGAAACCCTTTTGAATGACTTTTACGGCTTTTCGAGTCTGGGTTTCTGTGAGGAAGGCGTTTAACATTATGACTAATGAGTTCTTTGACCCTTCCTGATTTTAATTTTCGTTGGACTATCCGAAAAAGTTCTTGATGCCGCCAATCCATTCTCTTGAGATTATTTTGAGGTCCAGATTATCTAGGAGGTGTAATGACTCTTGATGTCTCCAATCCATTCTTTTGAGATTATTTTGAGGTCCAGATTCTCTAAGAGGTGTAATGTCTCTTGATGCTTCCAATCCATTCTTTTGAAATTATTTTGAGGTCCAGGTTCTCGAAGAGGTGTGATTCCTCTTGATGCCACCAATCCATTCTCTTGAGATTATTCTGAGGTCCAGAATCTCTAAGAGGTGTATTTTTCTTTTTCTTTGCAGAGCCCTATCCCGTACCCGGCAATTTAAAGCTGTATTAACTGTATATTTCACATAACTTAATTGAATTGGTATGCAAGAATGTCCGCAAGTTGGCAGGATCTATTTACATTATGCTAACAAATGCCCTGAAATTAAACATGACCTTTACCGATTACACTGAATTGACACACGATTGATCGTACTTCCAAACTCTCGAATCCGAGCGAAATCCAGTCGAGGAAGCCAAACCCCCGGAAAATCAAGTTTGTTATGTTTACAAATGAGCAACATTCTTAAAATACAACAACGATGGAATTTATAGGGGACCATCAAGAACAAGAAACTCGTAATTTCTTGGAATTTATGAAATTTGAACAGTACATTCATTTAGTTTAGTCTGATACAAGGAATTCCACGTTTTTGTGCTATTATTCAAGCGCCATTACTCATTCTAATCCGAATGGAATAAATTGTATCGGATTTTAGAAATTCGTGAGTTTTTGCCACAAACTTTCACGATGTCTTATTCTGCAAAGAAGAATTATAAATGAGTAGTTATAGTTACTCAACCCAAAACGTGGAGATGAACTGAAAACTGGCAGGTCAACGAAGATGAGAAGTACCCCTCTGTGAAAACTGGCCCTCCGTGAGGCTGTGGTGGTTGTAGCCTAGCCCACGAGAGTTAATCTGGCAACTAAGCGATATTTTTGCTCTTTGAGTGATAAAATATTACTAAAGATAATGTAAGGAGGGTTCTCTTCATTAATTTTGAGGCATTTGAAGAACTAAAATTCTATAATAGGAGGGTTTTCTTCATTCATAGAACTTGGTTTTATAATTTGCACTTTTTTCTTCATTAATTCTCCATTAATACTTCGGGATTTCTTCATTCATAAACAGTCGTGAAACCAGTTGTTTCTTTTGTATATACCTTTTACCGTGGAAGATTTAATCGAATATCCCCATCAAGTTGTAGACTATTCGGAAATCTGATGAGGTGAGAAAAGGTTAATTATACACAAAAATTAATTTCGAGCCAAGCGGCTAATCCTCGGATACATTGTTGAGAAAACTGTAACTCTCCGAGTGTAATGAATTGATTCTCCAAGTTTTCTCAAGTTATTCCGAAATAAAGATTCCTCCTCGCTAAGTAATTTGAAATATTTTATCTCAGATTCCGCTCAGGAACTTTTGGAGAGGATAAGGGAGATTAAAAGCGATGATGGGCGGCCTCGTAAAGCCGTTCAGTTTCGGTATTTACACAGTTTGCCGGTTAAAGCGCTAGTTTGCCTTTTACCGCTTCGTTAGCCATCATCGTCATGATGTTTGTTACTTCCAATTTCCGACTGAAGAATCTTTTTCCTAATTCTCCAATTTTTCACGGTACAAATGAAGCTGAATTGGTTTGGATTAATTGGGTACCGTCAAATGTAAATAAGTTATATTGTAGGTTTCTAATGGTTTATCATTATGAGGGAGTCTAAAATTACCCACATTTCGAGAGAAGGATTTGTTTTTACCATGACAGTCTTCACCAATTCTCCTTCCTTCATTCATCCTTTTTCCAATACCTATCACTCATACTAAGAATCTCAAACCTCATCCAACCCTTGTAATACTTACGTAAGCTGATAACCAACTGATAAAATATTGTACAATGTTATTACTGTACTGCAAGTAGAAATCCGAAACTATTAGGTACGAAGGAATGATAGGTAGGTATCAGGAGTATTGGAAAATCCATGTTCTTAACAGTCGGTAATTCTATGCGTATGTAATAATTTGCTGCTCCATTCTATCCTTGATAGTTTTGTTCTGTTTTGTTCTCCCTTCGTATTGAGAAACTCTCAATGTTTTCTTGATACTACCAGAACTTGTTAAAAAGTATACTTAATTGCGTGTAAAAATCAGATTAACTTTCAATTTGTATTATTTTTTATGACCTTGTTTGTGTTTTGCAAGGCAATACACTCGTAGTTTAAGATATATTTCTAGATTCGAGATAGATTTCTGTGAGTTTTTATTATTATCATTCTATTTGATTGCTATGAAAAAAAGAGATTTTGTTTTAAAAAAAATAAATAATGGTTTATAGGTCTACCACAGAAGCTTTGCATCCGTGTGGCGCCCCTAGGTGGCGGATCCGCGAACTATAACGATCGAGTCAACCTTCCATGGTGGAACCTTGACACGGAAATTGGAGTCATGTGAAATGAGATGTTCGTGTAGTGCCACGAAATTTAAATTTCGGAAATGCACGAATTTCAATCTGCAGTAGGAGGGAAATCATGTCACTTTTGAGAGGATAAATTCCCGAAAAATTATCGTATGCGAGGGAATCTGCTTGAAGATAAGAAATAATTAGTTCTATGTTCTCCAGAAGAATGCGCCAAAGGGATGCAAAGTTTCTGTGGCAGACCTATAGCGAATTTTTGATAAAATTATTCAACTATTGAAATGACTTCAACATTATTGTGATGAGTATCAGTTCACCCAAGTTTAACGATCTGGGTACAAATTATGGAAATTATGAGACAAAAAATTATGAAAAAAAAAAATATTTAAAATAAAATAGAAAAATATTGGTAAGTATATGAAAAAGTAAGTTTTTTTGAGTAAAATTATATTTTTGTTAAACAAGGAAATTCCTATATTTGGAATCAGTGCTAAATTGTCCATAGGAATACTTTACTGAGAACAAAAAATGTTCAGAGGTAATAAAAAAAATGGTTAATGATAGGTTGAAATGGTTGTCTTAAAACTCGCTCATCAGCCTACAACCTAACCTAAGTACTTACACAATGTAAGTTCCTACATTGAAGACATTGTAAAATAAACAGGCAATCATTTTATTTGATGTATAAATGGAATTAAAAAAAATTGATTCTCCAAAAATGAGCTCGGTGTGGAGCCTTGTATGCATTATACCAATCTTACAGAAGATTGAGATCTGCTAAGAACAGCTATGGCTTTGATTCCTTAGAGCTCCGTAACACGAACTGAAATGCACAATCTTTGAACTTAGACGTGTGTGTACTTTGTATTGATAGATTGTTGATAATTTGTCGTACAAACCAACGTAGGCCTGTAAAAGTGGCGACCTCAAGGCATTTTTTTTTTTTTTTTCAACGCCCATCCCCATCGTGCTGTTCTGTTCTATAAACTGACACCAAGGTTGCTAATATTAGGGGGGTTTATACGGGCTCTATTTTTAATTTCTGTTGCCTGGCAACTCAGAGGCAGCTTTCAAAGGGGTGCACTCCTCTGATCTCCCCCTCTTTTCTCGCTGGTTTTGGTTCGCGAAATACGTTTTACAGCATATTGACGGAAGGATTTTCTCTTCTACCGAGAGCCATTGTGAAGGGTCCGATTTGATTTATAAAACCGACTCAGCAGGCATTTTAGAAGGGATAAACCAAACCCTGTTTTTTCTGAATTCAATTTGATATGAGTTATAAAATATGGTTTGCCTAGGCTTAGAGGTGTTTAAAGTATAATCCTATTTCATGGAAAAGTACTTTATAATCTGGTCTATCAATCTAAATAAACAGCTTTTTTCCATCACTCTGAAAATGAGAAATATACCCATTTACAAAGTATAAACTTACGCAACCATTTTATGTTGGGCTTGACAAATGTTGTGGACATTGTGGATTGATAGATGAACACATTTATTCGACGAAAACAACAGTTAGAACAATTTAACAACAAATAATGCAAGAACATATGTGATGCGACTTGCTCAGATTTCCTTCCCTACATTAGCTTGCCCCGTGCTGTAATCCGTGTTGTGGATACTATACCAATTGAAAATCATGTTGTGGTTTCTACGACAGTATAATTATATTGCAATACCATCCCACCACTTACTCGTAGATGATATACATCGAGTTATCGCACCCAGATCTATATCGAATAGTCCTTGATAGGAAGTTGTTGGACGATACAATTACTGCATGTAGTAAAATAATACTTTTCGTACATTTCATTCTGAAATTGAGTTCAATGAATACCTAAATCAAGTTGACACGAAAGAAAAAAATTTGGTTACCTACCACGGATTTATTTTGACAAAAATTGACATATTCACCCCAGTAGTGTACGCATTTGCACGCTTACTACTCATCCCACTTTTAATTGACGAAGTTTTGGGCCTTCTTCTTTTTTTCATATTACAGGTCAAACTGAGAGCTTCCCCAAAAGATAAATAAAATTGTGGTTCAGAAATTACCAAAGTGAGTTAAAGAAGGAAGAAAAAACATGATAAAACGACTTCACTATCATGTTCCAAATGCCACTTACATACATAACATACACACATATGTCGCTTTTACTTTTAATCATTCCATTCTAAGAATTCTGATTAGGAGCTAAAATTAATTCTTGTAGAGTTTTCAAATAACAAAATCAGATTCTGAGGTCAGAAACGGCGAATTCCAACCTTTAACAATTTACCATTTTAAAAAACCTTAAAATTATCCTTGGACGGGTAGGTAACTTGTTGACACAATGAAATTAACATCTCCACATATATTAGCCTGGTAGAATCAAAAGATGAATAAAATCAGTGTATCGAAAATGTCCATTTACTTCACACATTTTTTTTTTATAAAAATAATTTATTTGTGAATAATTTATAAATAATTTATAAAAATAATTATTTATAAATTATTTATAAAAATAATTTATAAATAATTTATAAAAAATAAATTATATGATTATAAAAATAATTTATAATCATATAATTTATTTGTGAATACGCACGAAATATTCTTTAGGAGAGGCAACATTTTAGAACCTAAAAACCCGAAGAAAAAACGTGTTTAATTTAAAGTAGAAAGACATTATCATTAACACAGACTTGGAAAGACACCAAATTACTTCACATCAGACGTCAGGATAGTGGATGAACTATTCGAACAGTTTGGGTGGTCAACAAACAAAAAAGTGTTGGCGTCCAGCTCGAGACATCCTTCCCTAAGGAAGAAAAATTTATTTATGAGGCCTGAGTTCACAGACCGCTTACTAAAAGGTTGATTATCATCCATCAATAATAAAAACTTCACAAAATAAGTTTAAATAGAAATTATGGGTCTACGATGTAACTCACTTTCTCATGTTTGATATACATATGCGTATCTCTCGCGTGTAGGTACGATTGACACAACGATTCAACTCTTCACAAATCTCAACTTCTCAAAAGTTCCACCGGTTTTTGATTTCGAATTCTGAGTGAGGAAGTCAAATAATATGAATGTACGAAAGTTAAACCTACCTTCAGCAAAAACGCCAAAACAATTTTGGACAGAACCCAAAATTGATATGCAAATAAATTCCGCTCTTTTGGTATAATAATTTTCAATGATGATCCTTCGGAATCGAGCATGAAAAAGAAAATTAATGTTAATCCCTCATAATTTGATGGTTTGCTTTTCAAGGTAAGTAAAACCCAAAAGTCGAACAAGAAACTTTCCGTTGACCGATATTGATGAAATTTGGTATAGATATCGGCTCTGTTTGGGGTCTAGTGCCCCGAAGTTTGTAGTTATTGTCAGTCAAATTTAAAAAATGGAGATTTAAATATTCTAAACGCCCTAACTCGAAAACTTTCAATGCACAGGTAGATACCTAGTTTTACTTTTTTATTATTTTTTTCATAACTTTAAGATAGTGTTTAATTTTTTGAATTGAACGATACCACACAGACGATCAACAATATTGTTAAATACGCGTTTACTGTGAAATTTTTCAGTACAGTGCATCCTTACGAGCCTAGCCATAAAGGTCTTGAACCCCCTCCATACAGCTACCCCTAGTCCTTAGAAGGTAGTCTCTCTCGCAAGGTTGTAAGTATAGGGTACTCTGTGGGTTGGACTGGTGGCGAGTCAGAAATACGAGTGTAAATCACATATAAACGTTTGCTGACGGAAGTGAGACAATTTCAGCTGATCAAATTTGCTGAATTTATTTTGTTTCCTCGGATAGAATTTTTCCGGTGATCTTTAAGAAAAATAATAAACCGTTGTGTTAAAATTTGCAGCGTTTTTGTAGCTTATTCACAGCAAAAGGAGGAAAATAAATTATATAATATCGTATAATAATTTTTTGACAATTTCGATTAATCATTATTTTTATGGTTGTTGATTGTAGTATTATTTTCATCGGAAGTTTGTGTTGTTGAAGTATTGTGGTGTTCAAAGCGCTGGGCCTGTGTGGCAGACTCCAAGGCTCATTTCTATGCCCGATCGTACTTTCGAGGATCTCTGACAGTGCTATGCTGGTCGGAATACTTCATTAGGGAGGCTGTGGCAACGCTCCATTCTCCCTCCGGATTAATTGTACAATCGACCCATGTGCTGAAGCCGGCACTGCATCACTATGCAGCTGACGACTCCGTCAGCTCAGGAAGTTGATACTATACGTACGCCTGATTTGCATAGAATGGGCCCCATTTCGTTGACCTGACGCCGGGGGGCACCTTCCAGGAAACGGATGCGAGATTCGCGCTAAGATTTTGTCAGCACGTTAACTACGGAACAAACCACCCCTCGCCCATCAGTAAGTTTAGAGTTTGTTGAGACTCATCCTCGGTTGTACATAGAATCACGAGCAGGAGTATAGGTAACCAATGTATGATTTTCTACAATATATTTTAGTGATTAATAAATAACCGCTTAAAGGACTTAAATTAAATGCAAGAAGAAGGCCAATGAAGTTTTATGGTATACAGTATCTATGGTATCTATTTCGAGAAGTATTACTTCACTTAGCCCTTCAGAAATTATTAAGAAATAATATTTTTCACTTTTTATCACAAAATAATATTTTTCACTTTTCTTTTTCTTCATTTCCCTCTCATTATAGCCAATTGATGGAAAGAATAAATTAAAAACGTATGCCAAGTTGGTGTGGCCTAGAGCTTCCTCGTACCCATAACGCGATTGTATAGATGATCCAATGCAAAACAGCTAATCTCAAAACATTAATCGCTGTGTACCTTGCACTACCCTAATAGGAGACCATCTGCATACCAACCCTCACGATATCTGAATATTTCTTCAAAATCGGGTGGAAACTTTGGAAGTCATGGCTGTTACAAGGAAATTCACGTTTCTGCATGCACAGTGGAACTACCTGTTCAGGGGGGATGATTTTCACATGGAATTATCAACGCGCCAATCTAAACAATCCTGAGAAATTCCATCAAATTCAGATGGAAAATATAGGTGGTTACAAGGATTTTACATTTGCGCATACTATTGAAAATTTGGGGGCCATGATTTTCATGGGGACCATCTACACTATCTCTCCCAATCTACCCCAATCCGCACGATCCCTAAAAATGTCATCGAAATCAGACGGGAAATGTAGGAGTCATGGATGTTACAAGGAAACACACGTTTGCATAATATGCAAACTGAGCATATTATGCTCAGTAATTACTATCAGTCCGATGGTGTTAATTTTCTTAGGGGACCATCCACAAGTAAACGTGCATAATCCCTGAACGTTTCATCGAAATCGGACAATAACTTCCAATAGTTTCGGTGTTACACGGATTTCATGGCAGACACACGGACACAGACAGACACGGAACCAATATTGTTCAAGAAGGCCTGAAACGTAAAACGCGAGTGGAAATTTTGATTTTGGAGAAATTTTTTCTCAACCTTGAAATCCGAAAGCAATGCTTCCGCTACCTTGGTAGACTCGGGAGCAAAAAAATAACCTAACGTCAAAATTTCGGTCCTTGGGTTCTTTGCAGTTTTTCTTCCCACTTATTGTTAGGAATCGAATGTGTCAACAGAGCATAATTTAACCTATTTCGCATAATATTTTTAAATACTAGGTAGCAGCCAAAAAGAGATAATAATGGAGTAAAGGGATAGGAAGACAATGTCGCAGGCTGTGTTCCCTTCAGGATCAGGGGACTGATGTGCCTAAAACAGGAGCCCCATGGAGGAAGATGGTTGAAAATAACAATGGTGTCATGGTAGAGAAGAGAACAGAGAATAAAATATCAAGCGTAATGTTATTGGAGCATCGTTTGATCAGTTATGTTACAGAATCCACCCTTTGGCTCATTTTCAATAATATTTCGATATTCCGATAATGTCTAATCGAATTTGAGTTCTAAAGTAGATATAGTGAAGCACTACAAACAATAGATGTTTGAATGTGTGCTTTGGTTGTGCATATGGGCCCCTTCTTAAAGTTTGCTAGTGGTTATTACATTCATTTCTACCAAACCTCATGAACGATGGAACAAGAGTCACCACAGAAATGCTTTATTTGAGCACACCATCTTGTTCTACTTGTAACTAACATAATTTCGGGGTTATTGTCGATACGGAACCACTATATTCTCAGCAAACACTCGTAGATTCTGCAAATAGAGGAGAAAAAAATTCTGAGGAGCCCATGAAATAACATTTTTCTCACCACTTTACCTTCAGTTCAGTCACTTCGTCCTTCTGAATTTTTCCTGTCATTCCCCAAGGCAAAAAAATATAAGCACGTTATAATTCTGCAAAGGATTTAAATAAAAAGACGTAGATAAGATGTTGAAAACGTGTCTTCGACAGGTAGGAAAAGAAAGAAACTGTACCACAAACAAAAATAAAAAAGAGTAGTACACAAAAGAGAAACCCCCTGAGAATAATTATTGAATAAACTCTTTCCGTTGATTGGGGAATCTGAAACGAACCGGTTGAAGTTGGTTCGGAGGGTGAAAATGGTGTATCCGAAATTCGAGGAACGTTCTTATTGATTCGCCTTCCATCGAAGTTTGCCTCTTAGCGAGAAGCCCTCCCCGAAAAACCTAAGGGGATTCTGGAAAATTTATTGCGATGCTTCAAAGCGTGAGGTATCTTTCGAATCGGGAGGTCGCCATAATTGGTTCAGTTCTGGTGAAACACGAAGTTACCAACCATCGGTTGAATCGACAGCCCTCAAATCTTACCAACCGAACGCGTAGGTCCCGCCTACTTTGTATTCTAGGCCATTTTCCTCGAGAATTCGATTTTGCACGAGGGAAATTGTTTAGACAGACATGTTCCTATACATTCATTCAATAAAACTTTCTTTTTCAATTACACACAATTTCAATAGCACACATTAGATAAATGAAGGGACCATTATTATCGTATAACTAGCACGGTAATTATGGATGTTGACTTCCTCCTACATTCAGTGTACAGAGACATTCCTGTTTACTCCCGAATCAGTAGTACTGTAATTCAGGGACAGATCAGTGTCCTTCCAATTCACACCTTAAAATCGAAGTAGAAAGCAAAGCGCAGATAAAACTGGAAACTTTTATGTTTTACTTAATTTTACTAGTATGTTTTACTCCCATAACACATCAATACATTCAGTTTTCCTTGTATGTGAAATGCGCCGGCTTTGTAACCCTTTAGTTTTTTCTACACCGTAGTTATGGCCTTGAACTTTTATACGGCGTATTACTCCGTTAGGGGCACGAGTTGTTTTTGATTGGTCCTGGGGTGATGCCCAGTTGAGACGTAGGTCCCTTATCATCTCAAGATCACAGCCTCTTCAAAACAAATGACATCGCCTCTCACGACGTTTTGTCTACACATTGTCCAACTATCGTTTCTTTTTAACCAGAATTCTTCTATTCAGTATTTCGGTACCTCACAAATAAATAAATTACTGTTAATTTCTGAATAGAAAGTCAAGTAAATAATTGTAGATTAATAATCCGTTCATGTATTTTGATCAGTCTTTTTTCGCATGCAAGATAACCTTAACCCGAATTAAATTCGGTTTAAAATTGCAAATTTTGCAAGAGGACTGATTTATGGTGAAACTACAATTAAACGGATGGAGAATTTGTTTTGCTTCAATCTTATTGTTATACAACCTTTTCGATTCACATCAGAAATGCATTCTAAACTCGTTCATTAAATATTGGCAATACCTTTACCTAAGAATTTGAAATTACAAAGAACCAACCACTCGAATAATGACTTCCTAAGAGACAAGGTTTTACCCGATAAATCAGTTCTGGTCCTGGAGGTATGAAAACAGTTTTGGTTCGTGAATACTCAATCTTTCTAACGATGTTAGATCGTCAATTTCGGTGGGTAACAAGATCAGTAGCCGGTTGGCCTTTAGAATGCCTCTCGCGTACCTATTGCCTCCGATTACAGACTGAAGTGACTCCCTCCGCTCCTCAAGTGGTCTCGCCCTTATAACCTTATAGTGCTTGATGCAATCACTGTTCCTCCTGCTTCTTCTCCCTTTTTCTTCGGAGAGCCTATCTTTATCCGTGACGCTCTTATTATCCTGTTGTCTTTATGACCCTCAAATTTGCCCTTTACCAGCAGGGGTCCAGAGTCATTGTGGCTATCGCTAACGTACATGAGCTATAAATAAGTGGAACATCAGAACAAATTATAGTGGGATTACAACATTGAAGACGCTCCCATAGTGTTTCAAATGTTCGTGATGAATCTCCATGCAGTGTAGAGATCACAATATTCACGACATTTATAACAAATTGTATGGATAGGGTTTATCCTCGAAATAGTTTTTGACCGTGACAAGGCAAGGAAAATGGAGCATAAAAGGGAGTCCATGGAGCATTGAGTAAAACACATAGAGGAGGGTCTATACTACACAGCACAAGGTGGGTACCGTACTAGGTGGATGCTAAGCAAACATGAGACTAAGCTGTTATATTATGTGGAGACATGTCTTTCTAAAGATAATGGTTTGACACAGTCGCTAGACCACGAACTTTCTTATATACCCTGCCTTCTCTATTCATGTTCCTCTGAACTTCAAATCAGCGGAGGTGCGATCCATTTCTTTTTCTTCAACAAAGTTACTGATGTGATATTCCTAAGTCTCTCACATTCTATAGTAGCCAGTCTATTGTTTTGGTTACGCATAAAATGCAGCGTGAGGACGACGGACAGAAAAACGTTCATTCGATTTTTGGATTTTACGTACCATGAATCGTAAACCATTAAATTGTTGAGGGGAATTTAATTCGTTTTCTTGCTCCATTCCAAAGGTTCATTATTCAAAATAACAACCCAACACGCAGCAAAACATTACACAAAGGTTTATTATTTTTCTATACAGGGTGTTTCACGAAAAGGTTACACCCCCCTTCATTTCTACAAAATACATCGTACAAAATTCCGACCAACGCAATTCTTCATGATTTTTTGTGAGGATCTCAGGAAAAATACTTTTGCGCAAAAAAGTTGAGCGCAATCGTGCGCAATTGACACTAACTTCATTTTTTCAAATGGAACCCCCCCTTTTTTATTACAGATTTGGATTCTACGTGAAATTTCATGAAAAATTCATACCCACATCGATTTGTTTTACTGCGCGCAACCTGGCTTTTTGAACGCTCTAAGTTGCGCAACTCCACAATTGCGCAAAAATTAGGTTTTGGAGAACCCTTAGTGTGGCACATGTTTTTTAATCATTTTTTGACGCTGAATCACATGGTGTCATCCGTTTTGAGAAAAACCAAGATTTAAGAGGAAAAATTAACATTTCTTTCACGAAAACATCAGTTTTTAAGTTGAAATCATGTTTATTTTTTATTTTCTCACCTCTTTTTGAACCATGGGCTTGGGGCCGTCTACGGTGGAGTAAAAAATAAAAACTGACAGCATGATCATGCTTGAACTGAATAAAATTACCTAAAAAATCATAACGATTTAAAAAGAGCGATTTTTTCACTAAAAACAACCGAATTTTTGGCCGCTATTTTGAAAAATTCCAGTCAAATTGAAAAACGGATGTCACCATGTGATTTAGCGTTAAAAAATGATGAAAAAACATGTGCCACACAAAGGGTTCTCCAAAACCTAATTTTTGCGCAATTGTGGAGTTGCGCAACTTTTTTGCGCAAAAGTATTTTTCCTGAGATCCTCACAAAAAATCATGAAGAATTGCGTTGGTCGGAATTTTTTACGCTGTATTTTGCGAAAATGAAGGGGGGTGTAACCTTTTCGTGAAACACCCTGTATAGATCACTCGTCTACAAAGAACTCGGCTTTGCCTCTGTTACCACCTACCTACCACGTACCTACAGCGATCGCATTTTGGTCAGCTAAAATTTGAACGGAGATGAGGCCTCTTTTGCGATTCACACTCGAGTTTCTGATTTATCGTAAGTCCAACCCTTAAGTTGTCGTAGGGAGCGAACGCTTTGTCCTACAGAGCTTCGCATGGACTCTAAAAATTCAATATTATCTGAAATTGTTGAAAACACAATACATTTATATCCCAATTTTTTGAGCTTTCACCCTTTTCAACAACACAATTTCAACCCTTAGAAGTGACCGACATCAACCAAAAGCTTCGGGGCACAACTAGACCCCAAATGGAGCCCATATACCAAATTTAATCAAAATCGGTCCATGGGAACTAAGGAAAGTGCCGCGTACGGCTGACGTACGGCAAAATTTTTATGAAACGTAAACTAAAAAGTTTTGAGGGGGGGTTACATTTTTTTTCATGGTCGATTCCAAAGGCTCAAAAAAATAAACCAAAAGGGAGTGTCATGATAATACAAATCTTATTATTCACGTAGTCTGAGTCAACCAAAGCAATCATTCCATTATTGTCATCATTCTACTGGTCGCGTTTTAACTTCCTTTGTCAGTGTAATTCTGCCTTTGCAGGTAATGTTCATTTTCGAAAAGTAACATTCGGAGGACGCAACTTTTTCTGTTCCTTAGTGAGGCGACTCTGTTGGGTTGTACTGACTGATCATGGGCGACATGTTAAAAGGCAGTGGCTTACAACTTAAGACAAGTTGTCTCAACAGTTAATCTTCCTCAGCAGTTCGTTGTGTGAGGAACGTCCAATTCTTTCGTACGTGATGGTTTTAGAAATGCGATCCAAGGAAACTCGAGATTATTCTCGGGTTTATCCGAGTTGCTTTGGTAGCTTTGTGGGTTGTATCTATGGATGAGAAACTTGAGGAAAGTGTTCTAATATGGCATACTTCTCATTTTTCGAGTTTCTGGAGGAAATCAATGAATATATTCGTAAGTTGTAAAACTGCTTTTTTCATGATGAATGCCAACTTTGCCAGCCATTTGTAGGAGCAATGGGTTGGTGTGGGAATTCTGAAGATCAAACACACGTAATGTACTAGTCCAGAAAACCTTTCATTTGCATTTGAACCAAATCTCAAAAGCAGTGCTTTCGCCATCTTTGATAAAGCTAAGTCGGGCGCTTATACCTCTGTTTGATCATATGGGTCTGTGAAATAGTCGTAAACAACCGATACATACGAGGTATCTAGATAATAGTTTGAGCAAACTTCCATCGAACTCAATTCTTATAAAGAAGAGTCAACTTATATACCACTTAAGGCTTACGTTTTTCTATTCCCACAGTTTCCGAGTCAAGCATTATCAACCTCTCCAAGTGGGAGCGAAAATGTTATTTACTTAGGACGAGAAGTCCTTCCCGATCTTTTTTCCCTCGATGGAGCGATGTGAGGTAAATAAAGGAAAAGAGGGTTCTAAAAGACGATTTTTGGGGGTGCGTATCGGAGCGAATTGAGACGTGGGCAACAACGGTACTCTTCACTGAAGCAGACGGGTGTGCTCGGGAAAGCTCGGTATTTTTTCAATGCGTGGGATAAGGGTTTTTCTTATTGGAGTTCCCGAGGACAGGGATTTTCCTATTTCCGAAGCAGATGTGCTTCGTTAGTGAGGTGTCAACATTCTGAAGAGGTACCTTCGTAAACTAGATGCAAGCACAAGGTCCCCGCTCATACCAAATCAAGGAAACCTGCCATTCAGCAACGTCAGCCCTAAGTTGATATGTCACAAATGTCTCCTCTGGATCAACAAGGAGTCCATGAGCGTTCACTGAACATTTTTTTTGTAAACTACTAACAAACATCAACAACAATCAAAAAATTTGTTTTCATCTTTTATTTATTTTTTTACCAATTTTTTTCTAAGTTTTGCCCCGCCATTTAAGGGCTTTTGATGATTTCTGATAGTATTTAATTTCAAAACCAACTGAGACTACGTAAGGACTCAAAAGTTGAACAAAAAATGAAAAATAACCACCTTTGTTGAATTGCAAATTGACATTTATTGACTAAATTGGACCAAATTTCCCTTTAAATGTGAGTTTTTCGTATGTAGATTTTTTATTGTCAGCAAAAATATTACAAGTTATGCTTTTCTGGATCCAATTCAATTTTCAATTACCAATGAATTACAGTCGTATTACAGACAGCTAATTGATTGAGGTACCATACACGAACACGAATTGCATAATTAACGGTTATACATTTATGCCTCTATCATAATGTGTTATTAGATTGACCAATATTATAATCATTTATAATAATTATGTTTATTAGGTATAATACGTAAAGTACCGCGCTGAAGCTACCAATCATCAAAGAAAATAATTTTGAGAACCAATCGGAAAAACAGGTTCCCAGCTATCCTTTAATTTAGATAAAAATTTGATATAGGTAAAATACATATCGATACTATATTATACAAATACCTATCTATTGCAACAATGAATAAGGAAGTTCGTACCTCCACGAAGTGAATGTCTATAAAGATGTTTCATTCTATATTTATTGGCGAATCGTTCAGCTGGGAATCGACAGCCACACAAGCTGTCAATCTCACGTTAGAACCATAAGATGGGAAAACTCGATTTACTGATGAAAATATTCAAAGAGAAGGGAAGGCCGTATAGTCAGACAACTGACAATACCATTCGCCAAGTAAAGTGGGATGTTCAGAGTGCACCTCTCTTTTCATCGCGAAGACGTACAAGTGAAAAAATGATATCGTTGATCGAAAAAGAACTCTGCAGAGTAGGAAGAAATCTCACTCAAGACCTTTGACATACAATCCGCCACCCTTCAGTAGCCACTTGGGAATTGAATGGCACAAAAACTCTCTCACTTGTTGGAAAAACCGAATCGTCCTTCTCTCAGAACCACGCGTTTTATTTTCATGGGAAAATAATCCCTGAGTTTTTTATTCAAAAACTATGAGACCTGGTAGAACAATAGTTCTTTCTAAGGCATTATTTTTATATAAAAAAAATTGTACTTTTTCAGAAGCCCGACTTTATAAATCGCATGTTCAATTAATATGTGATTCAATTGGCATTTATGATGTATGAACTTCGTCTGATATGTAACCAGGATTAGTCCACAGTCAATAGCCTTTCAGGCATTTACGGATGTATACCTCACCCTCTTCAGATTATAGGCTAGTAGATAGTGAGTATTTTATCCATGATAAATGATCCTACCCACATGAATCATGTTCTATGCTGCTTCTCGTAAGGAACATTAATGTATTTCCACAAAGTGCGTCCAAGAAACTTCTCTCCACATAAATTTATTACTTTCTTCACATAAAATAACAACCTACTCATTTCACACAAAAGTGGTTCTTTCACATACATACTGAAACATCAACATTAATCTTTCATGAATTCAGAATTTTAAAATACAAATATAAATGGTCGAAGGTCGTTGAAAATTGACTGGGCGAGGGACCACATGACCCATAACAGAGGTCTTACCGATAAGATAATGGACATGTGCCCTAAAGGGTTCGCTCAGTGCATCAAGAACACACATCTCATACGTGCCACTTACGTTCCCCTTAGGAATCTATACGAGCACGAAGGATAAAACTTATTAGGGGTGAAGGGCTAGCTACCACTCACAAGTGCCTTCAGAGCCCATCCCATATCAGCTCCTAAAGGAAATTGAATACACATCAGCATATGTATACGAGTAGGTATCGAAGAATAACTGAAAGGCTAACATTATCTTTCATTGAGTAGTTCCCCCGTACAGTCGATTCAATACCGCAATGGGTAAGACTATAATCTAAAGGATTTCAGTTAGAATGTCTCTCGCATTTGGAAATTTAAGTCATGGGTTCATATCTTATTATCATCTTCATCAGGAAGAAGACGGTGAAAGAGAAGAACAAACAAGAAACTCTAACTTCCCACCCCATCTCATAGATACATCTCTGAAATGTTTATTTTCCAACTTCTAAGAAACTATCATTAATATTTCATTCAAAATGTTTTAGGTACTTATCTGGTACAGACGTCTTGAGTGCAGACATAGAGACCTAAAGGGGCTCTGCAACGTCTCTCTGACGTTAAACTACCAATTTGAAACGTCTTTGAAATGTATCTATGCAATTCTTATTCTCATCCAAGCTATATGTACTTACACAAGTTAAGCTTCTCTCTTAATATAACAACCTCACGTTTTGAACAACCTGTTGATAACTAGAGTTACAAACAATCTAGTTGGTAACTAGAGAGGTGGAAAGTATGTAGGATAATTGTTCATGTACTACATGCATAAGCGGGAGGGAGGAATTTATTCATCTCAACGGAAGGATTAGTGTACTCGTGATGACGAATGGCAATGCCTCGAATCACTCGAGGAAAGTTATGCGTCAGCAGGATTCTTTTCAGCGCTTCGCTTACGCTCTTTCACTGTATCGGTCTCTCTACACTGCTGACTTTCTACCGACTAGATTACCTCGTCCGCAGGACTACTAAAAATTGCAGGGTCCCCCAGCGGAAAAAAGTCCGTTTGATGGCAGTTTTTGTCCTTCCAACATAAAAATTTAGGTCAACCCCAGCTCATACATATGTAAGTGGGTAAAACGCTCCCTATTCATAAAGTAGAGGTTCTTGAAAGGGAAATGTTTGAGCAATTTTTCAGTGGATTACTTTAAAATTCTTTAATAAAATACGGATCGTTGCCATCTGAAAAGCTCTTCCGATGTATCAGTGTTCAAGCACAACATAGCATTCAAACTAGATTAGAAAGATGGCATACCTATGGACCATCACAATCGATGGGCCGGACGAGGTGGATAAAAAAGCTGAATTCATACCTCCTAGGAAACGTTTTATGAAGAAAAATTTGGCCTCCGTAATATAACGGGCACAAAGAAGTTGAAGGAATAATGCACACTCCTAGACTCCGTCAGCATTATTGAAGCGCCACCTTTACCTTCATAAGAATGAAGATGAATATTATTTCCGGAATCAGAAAGTACGGGGAATCACCCCTAGATGTGTCTTCGTACTTCGTATCATCCGGTAAGAAATTTTTTCTCCTGAAATAATAAGGTCGCTAATACTACGACATAATTTTATCATAATTTCCGTTTTTCAGTTGACTTATCGTTGGATTTCAAGATTCCGAAGACAACTCAACAGAGATTTTTAAGGAGTGAAAGTCACGTTTTCTACAATCATAATGAGACAGAGATCATTGTTCTGATATTCTTTGATCTTTTTTTTCAATGATATACGGGTTTTTGCAGTATTGACGACGATGTGCTAAGTACTAAGCTAAAGAAGAAAACTTTGTCTAACCTGATTGTGATCGTTTGGTCAGCGTGGCGGTGTAACTGCTGTGGCGCCTGTTAGCTGGCGTCGGTGCTGTGTGGTTGATGAATCGAGCGGAAGAGGCCCCAAGAACTACCCGCTCGCCAGCAGACTCGCTTTTGGTGCTCCACCTCCGGTGCATCTTTCGCTCTTCCGGCGCCATGTCCCGGGCTCTAGGAGCGCCAGAAATCCACTCCTGAGGATCGCCCTCCAGACGGAAGTATGAAGGGTTATCTGCATAACAAACCAAGGTAACATTCAAGTCCTGATCAATGTATTAGATGAAAAGAAAAGGGGTAGTTGGTCTACTATCCAGGCCAGTGGATACACGTCATAGTGAGTTGACTGGACTGATAGGCCCCTAAAATTTGCTGTTTGGTTCTGAGTCATTCGGTGAGAATGAATTTACAACCCTTCCAGGAAAAATCATTTTGTCTTTTCAAGATTGAACGTACATCCAGGTGTGTGATTGAAGTATGTAAATACCTGGAATCACTAAATAATTTTTTGTAGATGGTAGAACATCAGAAACTGGTTCTATCAAGCGAGTTTTGATGTTAGGTAGTGCGCTCTAGAATAAGTGTTTGCAAGTCCAGCTAAATTAAATGCACAAACATTATAGGTGAGATACAATATTATAATACATTCCTTCAAATATCAATAATCATTAGCGATATTTATTAGCAAATATCTAAGAAACAGTCCTTGTTAAAAACCTAATAAATAAATGAATGGTTCTAGAAATCCCAAGTCTTTGAGACAATATGAAGGCAAAGCAGAACAAGAAGAAAAATTCTACAGACAACAAAACGTGAGAGCGAATGGAAGAACAAGGTCCCAATTACTCCCGTTTTTTGCCTTTCAAAGGGAATGCAAATCCCTCCTTTAAACAATCCGTCATCCGTCATGGAGGCTTCCGTAAGTAGGTGATCTAGGGGTTGGTCCGGACCCGAAGGAGATGGTGCTGGGGCCAGGGGGAAAACTGATCGATCGCATCTCAGTACGCAACTGCCTTCTGTACAGCTGTCTGGGACAGGGATGTCTATTGATGAAGCCTATTACCGGTGATGATGATCACCATTAGCTAGTCAACAATGGGCGACACAACGTCACCCCCACGATTTCCAAGACATTATACGTCTCGCAATTTTAAACTAGCAAGTCCGGTAATTGAGAGGTTATTTTATAACTTTGCGAAATATGACAGAGGAGAATATTACGTGCCTAAAGATATTAAGTGTACATTACCTGATTTGAAAAATCCCGATTCTGATCGAATCAAAATATCAACCCTCAAATTTCGAAGTACAGCGCTTCTAGAGACAAATCAAAGTAATCGAAATTGGAAAATCATTGATAGTGAAATCAATATCGCGCCTCGCTGGTTGGTTACTGCATACATGGATCAAAAACATGGAGTTTCAGCTGATACAAGATCATTTTGCTTTTTCACTACCACGTAAACGGAACATTAATTTGAGTTTGTGCAGTACGTCGCAAGGTAATTAAATTGGCACAGTAACTGTTGTTCCATGGACTACTCAAACAATGTACATAAGTTTTGATCAATCCTCTCCATCATAGGGGGTCATATTATTATGAACATGGTATAATGTTATGAAATCAATCAGGCCTAGCCCGTCGAGGGTAGTTGGCGTTTAACCCCCCCCCCCCCCCTCAAAATTTGTTGGTTTACATTTCAATGTACGTAGAATCCAAAAATCGAATAAATTTGATTCCATCCGACACTTTCGCGTACGCGACACTTTCCTTAGTTCCCAGCGACCGATTCTGATAAAATTTAGCATACTGGTAGGTATATGGGCTCCATTTGGGACCTAGTTGTGCCCCGAAGCTTTTGGTTGATGTCAGTCACTTCTAAGGGGTGAAAATAAGGGCTAAAATTTTGAAAACGCCCTATATCATAAAGTTTTGCTATGAAGGTATTAGTTTTTCATCAATTCAAAATAGTATTGAATTTTTAGAATCGAATGAGACCACCCAGAGTTCTGTAGGACCAACCGTTCACTCCTTATGAGAACTTAAGGTTTGGACTTATGATGAATAAGAAACACAAGTGTGAATCGCAAAAGAAGCCTAACCTCCGTTCAAAGTTTAGCTTACCAAAATGCGATCATTGTTCGTTTCTTCGAGTTGTACTCAGTTTTGCGTCCTCAGCAACCATTAATCAAATTTCCTAATGAAGGCACCCGCAACTCCTTATTTCTTCGAAGCATTAATTTCTTGCAAATAAAATTGATTGTGAAGTAGGTAGGTAGCACAATGGCAAAGCTGTGTTTTTTGCAGACGAGTAAATCATATAGAAAAATAATAAACCTTTGTGTAATAATTTGTAGCGTTTTTACAAAGTGGTCCTCTTCACTGATGTCACCTATTTAAGGTCACTGGTTTGTCGAGCAGTCTCCACTTTGTCAAAAAATTATTTAGGTTTTAATCACCAAGAATTTTCCAAGACATTTACGTAGAAACCAATTTACAAGTTGAGCTAAAAATCGAGAGTGAAATCACAAAGGCTATGAAGCCTCCCCTCCTACATAGGATCCAATACCACACAATTGAATCACAAGAAGAATCAAGGAGAGAGGGACAGTCCTTTGAACCTTTTAACTCCCTATTGTTTAACTTTGGTTTAAATAACGGCGGCCTAAAAGGATGATTGGGGGTTCAGGACAGGCCTCTAACCTCGACCAGCGGACGATTGTACCTCTGTAGCAACTAGAGGCGACGCTCTGACAATCGTTGTGAAGGACTGTTGGGCATTTTACTCGGTAGTAACTTGAAGTAGGTTATTCGATCATGTTTATTGTATCATTCCTGTTATTTATTAATATTCGTCATTCTGAAAGATCTCGACCTAGGAGCACCCTCTGCTCCTCGGTAGGTCCCCATTGGTGAAGTCAAGCCAAATTTGACATAAAAAGCTGCAAATTATTACACAAAGGTTTATTTGGTGGGTATATGGAGTGACCATATTGATGAATTACGGGTGGAGTCTCTTTTTTTAAAGGGTTTATTTCCTCAAAGGTACATGTTTCGGCGAAACATCGTCGCCTTCATCAGCCTAAAATACAATATATAAGTTACTTACATATAGTTAAGATGAAATAAAATTAAACTAATATAATATAAATATAAATAAAATTATATAGGTACATAATATATAATAATAATAACACATATATAATCTAATTCTAAACTGCATAGCAGTTTTTGTCAATGTTTAATTATTTATTTATTTTAACTGACCTTTTAACAAAAACGCCAATGTCTGTCATGGAGCGAGCCGCACCGACTATCCATACAAATGAAATAATTCTGATTAGAATGATTACAATTTTAGTTATCTCAAACCATTAGACTGGTGATCCAGTAATTCACATTTTTCAACAATTTTCAATATCTTGTAACTTTTATTCACTGATTATTCTACAAGTAAGTAACAATTTCACCTAGTTCATTTCCAAGTATGAAAACCAAGTAAATTCCTTAAACGAAAATTATCTCATTCATCTCTAAATTTGCACTATATTTTCAGCTGTTGTGGTACCACACAATTAGCGTGGCTGGTGGAGTGAAGGGAGTGGGCATGAGATGCATATTCCAAAAACAAGAAGGTAGATCTATAGTAAAAAAGCAGATACTGATTTTTATTAATAGCTAGATTTGATATATAAATTTAAAAATTGGTAGAATAAAATAAAAACATGACTTTAGGGTTGAAGAACCGGTGAGGGCTCCCTCCATGAATAACAATGGACGAGAAATCATAAATGCAACAAGTCATATCCCCAGAAAGATGTTAAAAGGTCAGTTAAAATAAATAAATAATTAAACATTGACAAAAACTGCTATGCAGTTTAGAATTAGATTATATATGTGTTATTATTATTAAATATTATGTATATAATTTTATTTATATTTATATTATATTAGTTAAATTTTATTTCATCTTAACTATATGTAACTTATATATTGTATTTTAGGATGATGAAGGCGACGATGTTTCGCCGAAACATGTACCTTTGAGGAAATAAACCCTTGAAAAAAAGAGACTCTACCCGTAATTCATTCAAAGGTTTATTATTTTTCTATATAGATCACTCATCTGCAAAGAACACGACTTTACCATTGATACCACCAACCAACATGAAGAAAAACATCGATCGCATTTTGGTCAGCTAAAATTTGAACGAAGATTAGGCCTCTTTTGCGATTCATGCGCGTGTTTCTGATTTATCACTAGTCAAACCGCTAAGTTCGCGTAGGGAGTGAACGGTTTGTCCTACAGGGCTTCGCGTGGTCTCAAAAAATTTAGGGCGTTTTCAAAATGTTAACCCTTATTTTTCAACCCTTAGAAGTGACCTACATCAACCAAAAGGTTCGGGGCACAACTAGACCCCAAATAGAGCTCACATACCAAACTTCATCAAAATCAGTGTATGCTAAGTGAGGAAAGTGCCGCGGACGGCGGACGGACGGCGAAATTTTTATTCGGTTTTTGGATTCTACGTACCTTGAAACATCAACCAACAAATTTTGAGGGGAGGGGGGGTTAAACAATTGTTTTTCTTGGTCGATTATTATCAGATCATTATTGAAAATAATACACCAAAATTGACAACATAAGGTTTTCAAAGGCGCTGAATCCGGATTGGAGGTCAAAAATACAAAATTTCAACACTGTAGAATTCCTTACTTCGACCAGGCAGCAAACCGCTATTTCATTGTTGCTCCTGATCAACAATTAAATTTTTACTCCAAATCAAATGTTTCACTAGCTAAGTGAAACTGACTAATGATATATGGCATCTCCCTCAATTTAGCTTTAACCTATTACATTTCGATTTTCATAGGAGCTATAAATGTAGTATTCGAAAATTTAGAAAGAACTCAACTGAATTATGTGTTATTAGGATTAAGTAGTGTTTTCAACAATACAACCCTATCACCCTATGTCATCATTGTGAGATCGCAGTATTTCGTTCGGTTTTTTGAGGTACACTTAACCAATTCCCTAAGGAATTCCGAATCAAATCTGAATCTCCTCCGTTATGATACACCTGTAAACCCCTCGTTCGAGATTCGAGTATAATAGGTACCTTCACAAAATTATTAGGGTCAATATTAATTAGTTATAGCCTCAACTAGGTTTGTAAGAAGCTCTGAATCTCTTCCCCTTTGTTAAACAATATTACTCGGATAAGATCCAGCAATTTGGCAGTCTGTTTCTTCATCGACTTACAAATTCACCGAGTACCGCCGCGTGAATATTGAAAGACCAAACTTAGCTCTCTAAACTTCCAAGCTCTCGAAAGACTAACCGATGAGACCCGGATGGTTCCCGAAATTGAACTTTTTGGTTTGGAATCTGCGACAGTTGCAAAATTTCAATTTTTATTGATTGAGCCTTCATTTCAACAACAGAAAATAATAAGTTTTGAGGTCTTGATTCCCAAAAGATTATAATTTTTGCCAAGAGTGAAGAAATAGTCGTAGACAGTAAAGAGTTTGGGTACCTCCCTTGTAAGTCCATAAAAAGTTCTTGTCTAAACTTTGGCATTATTCTGGCTTCTATTGACTTGAATGTACCGAAAAACATTAAAATCAAACAAATTCTAAACTTGATGTATTGGAAAATACAACAATGGACATTTCGGTTTGTTACTGCACATCAAAATTCGCCAAATCGAATTATCGTCAGTAAAGTAAGTGATACGTTTCTATGAGTAAAGTTAGTGATTAGAAAATGAATATAAATGAGGTTTCTATAAGGGAACAATGATTTCCGAGAGCTCGCTGAGGATTTTTCTGGGATACCTCTCGTTACCTCAGTTGACTCGTAGAGGATATTGATCGACCTCCCCCCACCCTATCGTCGACTTTGCCACCTCTTTCCAGCATCTTCTCTACTTTATATCTTGAAGGTACCTAGATATTGTTCTATCAACAGACAAGATAACTGACCTGCCAAAGGAAAATTGGGTATTGCTCCTAAGAAACAAGGAAATTATCGTAACTAACTCGATTATTCAGGTCGATGGCTTCCGGTACATTCTGGATAGGGTAATTCCATCAGTACCCATTAACACATCCATGTAGCGTACGTTGCGCGGGTTGCAAGTTAGTAAATTATAATATACTTCGCTGTTATGTAAAAAAATTTACTTCTTATGAAATATACCCTGTTTCTCCGAACATTCTCTAGAAAATAATGTATTATTGGCGCCAAAATAATTCATTAACGCATTTATGAAACAGTGTAGAGGAATAGCAGTCAGTGTGAATGGTAGTTTTACTCAAAGACACACGCTTATGGAATATTCCTAACCATGTAGATATCTGGAGGGTGATGTGAAGAGTAAGCTGACAGCTATGGAGGTAGAAGAGCCACGTGACCCGCTTGGTGATATTTTTCAAAGAACGTTTGGGATAGCGCCAATAACGCGGTTTTCTTCCCTCATTTTCTGCTGACTTCGAACTGCCAAGGTCCCGTTACAAGTAGATGGCTCAATGAGAATGCATCGAACCAATCGGAATGTAGGTGGGACGTAACCTAACGACAAAACCACTACCCAAATGATTGTTCCAATCACCCAACTAATTTTTTCACTCAACTATTCACACGCCAAATTTTTCTGAAATGACTGCTAGAGATGAAAGCTATATGAGGTGAGGGGGTCCATTCCACTGCATTTTTTCACTTTCCTGTTCCATTAAACAACTCCTTCATTGATTTTTCCATTCAATTCATACTTCAGTCACTCACCAAACCAGTCAGAGAGACTTTTAGTTGAGCATGACCTGACCTTGAACGACTTCACAACCGTGTTGATGTGTTGATACACATCGTGTATTGATTATAACGGTGGAATGAATAAGGGGCCAGTTCCAAATTTCCGTCCAAATTCGAGCGAACACGTGCTATCAAATCTTGAAAAATATATTTAAAAAAAAATATGTTTAAGTAAAATCACGTATAAGCGTGCGCTTATGCTGCTGTTTTTCGATGTTTATGAAATTCGTAGGAAAACGTTCTGATACCGTATCATAAAGAATTTCAACAAAATTGGACAATGATTTCAGGTACAAGTAGGTATGCCCGGGACAAGGTATGAGTGTTTTATAGATTTCGAAAATGTGAGTAAATATTCAAATTATAAGTACTGGAATATACTATTTATTTATGAGCACTATATCTCCTATTGCATTTTTCAAAAGAAAAAGAGCTAAGTTGAGGTAAACGATGAACATAAAAATTCCAAACAGGAACCAAAATGGTGGACATGTAGGTACTAAGCCTAATACTCTTTAAATACCCCTATATGCATTTTTAAATGCATTACTTAAAATCAAAAGCACGACTGGTTAAGAAGGTTATTTCCCTGTGATTTAAATGTTATTTGAACGGAGGTTCTATCTTGAGACAGACGATTTCTATAGGTCGACGATCGTTAGCACCTCAGCCATATTTTTTTTAACCCTTCTTGGCAACCTTTTTAAACGCTGTGAACCCGAACAGTTTCGATACAACAGTTGGATAACAATCAAAAAGACTGTGCAAACACAAAAATGAAACTATAAAAATACACCGCTGCCAGAACAGGTGCAGAGACAATCTCGGACCATCTCAGGGAGGCTGGCACGTGCAACGCTAACTACTTCCCTCAGACTAGAAGCCTTCCCTCATTCTTCATAACTTTTCTTATCATATTGCACGGAAGATTTACATCCTGCGGGGGAGGCAGCTATGCCCTTTTCCTTCCCATCAAACTTCAACTATGAAACTAAAGAAGTAAATATCAGGATAGACCCTGATTTAGTGCTCTACGTGGAAAGTCATCATCTTGATGGTAGTTCTTACTTTTTTAAGAGCCGAACACCTGCAGCTCCTCCTGCAATAAATTTGTTGAATACTAACAAGATCAACCTTTTTGAATTATGAATCAGTTTCAAGGAGTCTCAGAAATGGAACAGTTTGGGAAATTACTAAACAAATCCAGAGGCAGTATAGTTCCCTCGTCAGTACTACCTTATCAAACCGTGATGAATTCAATCAACCACCATCTTAGCCTCTACTCCAAATTTGAATAACTTCGGGCAATCAGATCGTAAAAAATTGATGTTCAAGATGAATTTACTGTTAGTTCGATAGCAATGAAATTTATTTATAGGAGACCGTTCACCTTCGTATATCTTTTTGGTTTATTATTTTCAATAACGAACCATTGGTATCGAGCAAGAAAAAAACATTTTAACCCATTCTCAAATATGGTGTTTTACATTTCAAGGTACGTAGAATCCGAAAATCGAATAAAAAATTTTTCGTCCGTCCGCCGTAAGCGGCACTTTTCTTAGCAACCATGACCGATTTGGTTGAAATGTGGTATATGGGCTCCATCTAGGGTCTAGTTGTGCCGCAAAGCTTTTGGTTGATGCCAGTCACTTCTAAGGGGTGAAAATTAAGGGATGAAATTTTCAAGAGTGCCCTGGCTCGAAAAATCTCGAAATAAAAGTTAGGTTTTCACCAATTTGAAATCTATTAAATTTTAAAAAAATTGTTGACACAACCCGGAGCTTTGCAGGACAAACTATTTGCTCCCTACGAGTACTTAAGGGTTTTATTCGATAAAACAGAATCGAGTGTGAATCACCAAAGAGGTATAATCTCCGTTGAAATTTTAGCTAACCAAAACGCAAAACGCGTTTTTTCGAGTTGTATTCAGTAACTGAATTTCAGTTATTCTTCCTAGGGATGTCCCAAAAGTATCGATACTTAAAAGTATCGATATTTCTTGAAAAAAGTATCGATACATATCGATACTTTTTTTCCCTGATATATATCGTAGTATCGATACTTTTATTCCAGTATCGGAGGCGATACTTTCTTATATCACATTTTATCTGTTTCAACACCTACGACATGAAGGTACCTACTTGACAGTACTTACTATCTCTACGTAGATTGTTAGGAGACTAAAAAACTTCAACAAATTAAACAAAGATGATGTACCACCACTTCCAGCTCTCTATAACCTGCTGTATCGAGGAAGGACCACCAAAATGTTAACCCAAACAAGTGCCTAAACAAAAACAAGTTTTAAATAACAAATTAGTGATTTATCGTTTTGTTCATTCTATATTAATTATTATCCTCGTGATGGAGAGATGTCACACTGATGGAGAGAAACAAATGACAATTTCACCCATTTTTGTGAAAAAATCAAAAAGTATCGATACTTCAAAATATCAATACTTTTTGAAAGTATTGTATCGATACTTTTTGATACTTTCTAGATGTATCGATACGATATTATATCGATGTATCGGACATCCCTAATTCTTCCTTAGCAACCAGTAATCAAATGTCCATATGTAGCCCCGTATTTCTTGGAATCGAGTGTGAAGCGTTTATTTCTTCCAAATAAACTTGATTGTGAAGGTGTGAAGGCAGTATGTGTTAGGTAGTAAATACCTATGGACGGTTGGTAAAAAAAAAAAATGCGGCACATTATTTTAGAAAGGTTTGTCATTTTCCTGTATAAATCATTTGTCAGCAAAGATCACAACTTTTCCTTTGTCACTATTTATTTATTTTTTGTTTTTACCTACCAACCATTGGTACTACCTACCTAATAGGGGATTTTTGAACATTTCAACCCTCAATTTCCATTTGGATTCCAAAATGAAGGGTTGAAATTTTCAAAAATGCCCTAGTAGGTAGGTAGTCAGTAAATATGGTTGGTGGGTAAAAACAAAAAATAAATGAATAGTGTCAAAGGCAAAGCTGTGATCTTTGCAGACGAATAATCTATACAGGAAAATAATAAACCTTTGTGAAATAATTTGCATTTTCTTACTTTTTTTACGGCTTGAATTAGTTTGTTATAAGTTGACGTATTATCAGTCCATTTTGTGCTCCTGTCCGTGTCTGGAGAAAACTAAGAAAGTAAAGCGGATGGCGGGAGAGCGTTGACTACGAAGGAAGTCGCGCGATTGAGTGGCAGCCGCACGCCTGATTAAGAGTCCTAGAGAAAATTAGGGGACATCACGGATAAGCTTGAACTCCTCTAAAACGGGGACGGACGTTTATAACAACTACGGATGAACTCGAAAGGCGCATGCCATGCTGTGTATTCAGGGTAAATTGCTTATTCACTAATGTTTCGGTCGCTCAATTGATGCAAACAATTACTTTTGTATTAGAATAGTAGTATTGGGGCCTAAAAATTCAGAAAAGAACAGTTTCAGATTGACTGAGTGACAAAAGAAGATAACCTATGTAAGCAACAAAATTAGCTTATCTTCGAGATAAATGTGTCATACTGCGTAGTATGACCATATGAGCGAATTATGACCTGGATATGTCTTACGACCGTTGGTTACTGCCAAAATATAATCGGAAGAAAATATTTTAGGATTATTTGAATAGGGAGGGGGGATTCAATAAGTTCCTGTAAGAGCAAATTTGCGGAATGGATGTTTATACTGTGCAGTACCACATAAGATGTAATTTCGACATCACCCAAATTAGCATAAATTTTTATCGTATGGCCCTTTCATTTCATAACACACGTGTTTCTATTGTATGAACTTCCAAGACCTTTCCTCATTTTTTTTTTTTTTTTTTTGTTTTTAGAGATTGATTTCAAGCCGTAATTACTACGAAAATTCCCCCATGAAGAAGCACTGGAAGAGGAAATTAACACAAATGTGGGAATATCTACTATTTATCACTTCTGATTCCATCAATCACTGGTAGCTTCTTTTTTGAGATTGTCAAAAATCTACAAATTTACACCGTACTTCTTTGAAATTGAGAGCGTATGTGAGAAATCAAGGAAAGAAGAGACAATACTGAAAAATAAATCAAAAGGCGTATATTCTCACCGAGTGCTTCCATTGTTTAGGCGTTGGTTGTCGAATCACGAACCTCCTTCTCCGTGCTGCATCACAATGTATTCTGTAAACAAAAGACCAGAGGTGAGCGGGGTGAAGAGTTACAAGGCTCATAAATGTCACCGACACCTGATGTTAACATTGATATTCACGAGGGGGCCACTCTACCCCTACTGTGCTTAGAACACAGGTAGTGTTTGGATTAGGTAGGGGTTAGAAAAAAAATACCCGCTGGTGGGCAGAACGGCCGATTATCATCACTCCACAGGCGTTGATGTAAGAAAAATGTCTGCCAAGTGGGTGTGGTACATAGCTTCCTCGTATCCATAGCCCTTATACGGGGTAACTGGTGATAAGACGTCCAAACGCTAGTAGATGTTTTTGCACCTCAAATACAACAAAAAAGTTCCTCTTGTCCCATGTCTGATTCTCAAGTGTGAGGAATAATTGCAAAATTTGTGTTTTTTTTTTTGGGGGGGGGGGGCTTGATTCCCGTCTAAACTAACCATATCTTCTGAACTATTGGTCTTACAGAAACACTTTAAAAACCATTGAAAATCTCATTAAATTTTCTTAAGGAAACATAACTTTCCGAGATTTCCAAACAATTACTTGTGTAAGCACAAAAACAATTCTGAAGCTTGAAAATTAAAACTAATCAAAAACACATACTAGAGATCCAAAAGAGACGAATTGAATAAAGGCACACCTATAAAATCTTCAACTTCACTCAATGGGTAATACCGGGGGAGACCGATTTTGTGGGGAAATGTGTGAAACATCATTTCACGAAAACCTATTGGAAATCTTTTCACCCATTCCAAACAAAGATACAGTTGAAAATGTATGTTGCTTGGCCCTATATATTGCTCATTTTCTTCGTTAGACAAAGATCATATGATTTGACATATTTTGGTAGGAGATGCAGTATGATACCTACTCGGAAAATGTGGCCTGATTCTTCTGACAGTGCAGTGCCTACACACGCAGCTCACTCTGCGAACTCCTAATTTTCTACATCACCAAGGACGCTTATCTCATAGCACGGTTGACTACTCAGTGTGGTGTAGTAGTAGGGAACAGTGTTGACGATAGAGTCAACTGATAGCGTAACTTGATAACTATTAGTCGAAACTTGGGGAGGACGAAGATTGTTTGGATAGTCCTCAACTCAACGTGACGTCTTTCCAATAGTTTGGACGTTCCTCACTTCCCCAAGGGCCAATCTCAGGATATCAATCTCTTCCTCTTGGAGTGGTTCGTTTGGTTTGAGCTCATCTGTTGCCTCTATCGCTTCCTTTTTCTCTATTTTGGTAGAGAAATACATAGTTTTATGATTGCACACGCGCACAATACATTCTAGACCAATTTGCGGAAAAATAAATGTCTCAACTCTGAACTTAACCATTGTTTTTCGTATAGGTACGAGTGTTATAGGATAAGAGAATACGCAAGTAGAAGAGGTTGGAGAAAATCCACCGAGGGGGGGGGGGGGTGACATGAGGTGACATAAGGTATACCGAAGTGTGGAGAACAGTATGAATGTTATAATTACCCTAGAATCACCCCTAGTAGTTCGAGGGTCTTTAAAATTCCACTAGAAGTGGTAGGCAGTATGTTTCTCCAATCCTCCAGACATGATATCCTTAATCGTCTTGATTTTCAGAATGTTTCAAGTTTGTGCTATAAATACCCTAGAATTACCCCTAGTAGTTCTAGGGTTTTAAAATTCCACTAAAAAGGGTAGGCAGTATGTTTCTCCGATCCTCCAGACATGATATCCTCAATCATCTTGATTTTCAGAATTTTAAAAGTTTTTTCCCCAAAAAGCAGAAATTATTCCTTTTCATCACTCTGCATCATGGTCTCGGTTTATTCGAATGAATACAAACTCATTCTAGCATATTTTGGAGCCTTGAAAACATGTCGGGAGATGTTCAAATAGTTCCACGGACCGGAAACAGGAAGGGTGTAGGTACCGAACTGTTTTGAAGAGGGTTGTGACTCGCATTGGAAATACCTTCCCCCGTTGTTAATTACGACGTAAGGAGTGAAAGAATAGCCAGGCTTCAAAAATACTCTTCAAAAAAATATTTGTCAGGGCTGAGCGTCTGTTTCTTAGAAATGATGGAACAACATGTAGTAATAACCATTGTAAAGGTGAGCAGTTAGAAGAGCGATATGTCGGCATCTCGAGGTGATTCTTGTGCAGTTGAAAATGAAGCATTACTTCCTCTTACGACAAACCGATCGTCTGCCTTCACCAGAACCGTCTTGACAGTTCAGCCGGAAGTCAAGGCCTCGTTATTAACCTTTCGAGAGGGTAAAAAAGATTTCGAATCGTTTTCTAGAGGTTGTCGCCTGGATTTCGAGACAACGGGATTTGGCGCGGCTCCCAGTATCGAAGGCGGCCAGGAAGGAAAGGATACAGGATGTCGACTCGTGACGACCTCCCCCGCTCACCATTTCACCTTTAGAAGTTTCGATTTATTAGTTTTTTCCGCTTTGGGGGTCAAGATCGAGCAGTGATGACATCCAGCAAATCCCTCAGCTGTAAATGCGGAACCACAATGGGACCGTTCCAGCATTTTTCACCACAAATTCACCATCTTTGAGAACCTCTTAAAACAGAACCAATTTTTTGCGAGGAATCCCAGGAGTTCTGTCAACAGGTGGATGACGTATGCTTTATTCTACACGACCCTTTTCTTCCAAGTACGAGTTGGAGTGTAGATGGTCACCTATGAAACTCATAGCCCCCGGATCGATAGTAGTTTGTCCATGCGCAAAAGTAAAAACCTAGTAGCAGCCACAACTCCAACATTTTGCGCCAGAAGTCGAAGAAATTTTCAGAGTTCGTGCGGATTGACATGTAGATGGCCCCCATGAATATAGTGCAAGGTACTTAGAGATTGATGTTTTGTATTAGCTAAATGCGTCGGATCATCTATAGAATGGAGTTAATACTCCTTAAATGGATACAAGGAATCTATGTGCCACACCCACTCAGCAGACTTCCTGCAAATCCTTAAAACCTCCTACTTCCTGCTAAATATTATAGTAAGTACGTCCAGTACTATGTGCTATCATACGTACAAACGTACATTGTGTTGTTTTTGGTTTATTATTTTCAATAATAAGCCTTTGGAATCGAGCAAGAAAAAAAAATTGCAACCCCCCTCAAAATTTGATGTTTTACGTTTCAAGGTACGTAGAATACGAAAATCTTGAATTGATTGTGAAGGTGTGAAGCCAGTATGGTGTGGTAGGTAGTACCTAGCTTGTAGGTTAAAAAAAGTTGGTAGGTAAAAAAAATGTTGGTGGGTAAAAAACGCTGCAAATCATTGCTCAAAGGCTTCTTCACTCCTCAGATCACTGATCAGCTGAGTGAGCTCCGAAGCCATTTTCAATCCTATTGAATGGAAGTGCTCTTCCAGGCGTCTCCAGCATTCGAGGAGATCTTCTTCACTCTTCAGATCACTGATCAGCTGAGTGAGCTCCGAAGCCATTTTCAATCCTATTGAATGGGAGTGCTCTTCCAGGCGTCTCCAGCATTCGAGGAAATCTTCTTCACTCCTCAGATCACTGATCAGCTGAGTGAGCTCCAAAGCCATTTTCAATCCTATTGAATGGAAGTGCTCTTCCAGGCGTCTCCAGCATTCGAGATCTTCTTCACTCTTCAGATCACTGATCAGCTGAGTGAGCTCCGAAGTCATTTTCAATCCTATTGAACGGAGGAAGCTGAAATTTGAGAGGGAAGGTCAAGGGAGAATACAAATGGTGGTAGGTGCTATTGATGGAGAACCAGTGATCTATACAGAAGGGTGATCTATACAGAAAATAATAAACCTTTGAGCAATGATTTGCAGCGTTTTTCGCAATTCTATTGAGATGACTTTCTCACGCAAATTGGCCCTAATCCCACCGCACTTTGTTAAACAAATCCCTATAAACAAACTAACTTTGTAGCTTCGAGACTAACTAGACATTTATCCTTGTTATTGAGTTGTTCCTTTAGTTCAAATATTGGGTGATTATTCCGGTAGGTACACAGAAACTGTAAACATCTCACCCCACTTTTGTATAAATTATTTTCTTACGGGTCTCGTAATATATCCACGTACTCGTAATAAAGTACTATTTATGGGGGAGGATTCCCGGGAGGGGAAACTTTATTGGACCCGGGGAAGGAAGCAATGTGTCAAGGCAAAGGGCAAAATGACAATCGATTCCCAGAGACGCCAAGGTGGCCTATACGTTATCCCACAAAGTTAATACCTTTTGTCACTCGTTCCCCTCGAAAAATACGGTAGACTCTTGAAACACGGAGGCTTCAAGCAGCAATGATCCCATCCTCGAGGGCTCGTAGAACAAGGAGAAGGTGCGTTTCCAAAACAACCAACAGCTCACCAAAAACAATATCCAGCACGTGTACTTTGTGGCAAACCGCACAGTATCTCATCCCTTCCCTCTTGACATGAAATGAGTGGCTTCTGCCATGTACGTCTAGTATCTCATTTCCTCCCTTATTAAATTTAACCCGAAATACCTGCCTCTCTTTTAACAACAAGCACTATCAAATACATTTACACGATCCAACAAAACATTCATGCAATGCTAGGCGGCTAAAACTGTTTAGCCTCCTCACATTAAATATCATAAACATAAATTATAAATAAAGATTAGGAGCCTATTTTTCAATTTGATAGAGTCCAACTTTTTATCAACAACATGGTCACTCCATCCACCTATCAACGAAATAATAAATAATCAATCGGCATTCCCTCTTATGTACAGCAAACTTCAACACGATCGACACTCTGTTTCCGATTACGGTGATGTTGTAGCATCCTAACTAGGAAAGCTAACAGGAATAGGGGTTAGTGGGGGAAGGGAGAGGTTCTTCTAGAATTAGCTAAGGGACTAGGTACTAGGGACTAGGTACTAACCAGTCTGATAAATTTCACAATAATTTATCGTAACGATAGTTGATCGGCTAGGTAGTTTTTTTAATTCATTAATTAGATAATTAATTATCCTCATTAAGTAAACAGTTGATCCCACAGAGCTCTGGGTGGAGTCAACAATTTTTTTTAATTCTGGAAATTTGTAATTAATGAAAAAACAATACCTGTACCTACATTGCAATTTTTCGAGCTAGGTCGTCCTGAAGAAGTTTTACCCCATAGAAGTGACTGTAACCAAAACATTCGGAGCACAACTAGACCCCTAACTGTTCCAGTTCATTTTTCTTCAAAATTCGTACACGGGAACTGGGCAAAGTGTACGGCGTACGGCGAAAGGACGGAAAAAATTGTATTCTACACACCTTGAAAAATAGTTAACCATCAAATTTTGATTGGGGATAAAACAATTTTTTTCTTACTCTATTCCTATGGTTTATTATTGAAAATAATAAACCAGGAAGAATACAACCACTCGACTCAGCGATGAAAATTAGTGTTGAAACATGTTCCATGCTTGGGCTCAACGGTCATGGTCAATTTCGCCATAAACCTCCACTACGCGCAAATTCACACACGTTGAACGGAATACGCAAGGTCAAAAAGAAATTGAGTAGGGGTGACTATATCCGAATCTGCGATTAAAAAAAAAAGGGATTCCCATTGAGATAAACTAAGTTAGCGCACGTTTCGCGAATTTGTTCCGGCTAAATATGACGAAGGATTACAATTTAACCTTCTATTTAAAGCTAATTGAAATGTGGATTACAAATTGTGTTCATACTACCCGGAGCTTTCTGTTTACGTGCAGCTCGTCAAAATGATTTATTCCTCCAAAATAAACATATTGTTAAGTAATGCATGCATTCCAGGAGACGTCCCATTGGATAAGCGGTAGATCAATTTAAACCAGTTGGCAAGCGATAAAACTGTTTCACTCGACGCAATTTATTTAGTATTTCAGGCAAGAAATAGTGGCCTCCCCCCCCTCCCCCGCACCCTTTTCCACCGTAACGTTTCTAGCGGCATGTTAGCATCGAATTTGGAGAGCTTTTGAAAATGCATGATCTATGATACCCAACACGCGAATTCGAGTTCATCCCCTTCCCCTCCCCCAATGGTTCCAGTCAGGCACCAAAGCGGAAATTCGTCGTAACGTAGAACTTTCATCTATTAGTTTTAGTAGGCAGTCCGTCGAAGTTCACATCCGTATCTTCAAAATTTTACACTCTGGAGTCCCAGTGTTTCACTGTTTTTAATTACAAAATTAATTTCCATGAAAAGGGCTTGATGAAGTGAACGTTCTTGATTGATCGAGTTTTTCATAATCCCCATCACAGCTGGCCGACCCTCTTTCCAACGGCCAATCGAATTATCTATGAATTTCCCGTCCAAATATAGATAGCGGTTAAAACTTAGTTTCACCGACGGTCCGGCTACAGAAGGGAAACTAATTATTTTCGGGGCAAAAGGAGGGAGGGAGGTCCGGATATTAATTTACAGGAATCCCAGAGGCAAGAGTAACTGGAATGAAGGTCGTCTAATTCCTAATGGCCAACACTGACGGTAGGTACCTATTTGGAAGTTAAATGTTTACCGTTCTCACCACAAAAAATTAACGAAGCTTTCAACTTTTTACGCAAGAACAAATTTTCATCATATTGCTTCCTGAGGAATCATTAGGAGATAGTTTTTTAGTTCTCCTGTGTTATGAGAATATTTTGTTGGAAAACGTCAAGAAGTTACAATTCCAAAAACCATGGTGGAAACATTTTCCACTACGCTCCCTCTAACCGGTTCAGACTCTAGATTTCTTTTTAAAAAATGATTAAATTGTAAACACTGCTGTTTGTATTGTGCGGTAATAATATGTTTTGAACTAAAAATCATTATAATTATTTTTATATTCTTTCCTCATGTGAGAGGAATCTACAGTGAATACATTCAACAGTGTTGTAATTACCAGTCGAGCCACAGCTGCAACGCGTCAACCACGTCAGTGTATTGCGCATCCCAAGACCAAAACTCGGCTAAGCTCTTAGATGAATCACTAATGCCGACCTTAAAAAATCCATCAACGTCTAGGAATCACCCCTGATCAGAGACAAAAGAAGCTTTCTAGAATCCTCGTCCTTTTGCTTCCTCACTACCGAAGGTAGGGAAGCTTTGTATTCGTGCAAGAAGTGAAAAAAAAAATGTCCTCCAAAATCAAAATTTCCACTTGCTTTTTGCGTTTTAGAGCTTCCCGAATAATTTTGGTTCCGTGTCTGTCTGTCTGTCGGTCTGTCTGTCTGTCGGTCTGTCGGTCTGTCTGTGGTCAATCCTTGTCCCGGGCAAAACTATACTAACCTGTGGTCCGATTTTGATGAAATTTTCAGGGATTGTGCGGGTTAGGTACTAGACGGTCCCCTATCAATTTCAGCACCTTCGAACCAATAGGAGCGAGTGCGCATGCGCAAACGTGAATTTCCTGGAACCTCGGTTTCTCGGTTTCTAATGAACCGATTTTGCTCAAATTTGGAGGTTAGTTAGGGACTAACTTCTAAGAGACACCCTATAAGTTTCAATCAAATTGGTCAAGCAATAGCCGCTGCGCATGCGCGAACTTTAAATTTATTGTTACAACCAAAACTCCGCAACTATTCAACCAATTTCGATGAAATTTTCAGGGATTGTGTGGTTTAGGTCCTAGACGGTGGACCGCTAAATAAAATTTTACGTTGAAAATACAAAATATTATAAACTATAATACCTTATAAAAATTATAAAAATATTGCATAATTTTTATATATACCTGCAACCCTATCCCGCATATTATTGCCAATATTTTGGTATTCAATAACTCTTTGAATCATAATTTTTTCGCCAACTGATTCTATACGTCCATGTTACAATGAGTGAGGAAGCTATACTGCCCACCCAACTTGGCAGACGTTTTAAACTCAATCCTTTTATACCTACTTCAAAACTTCCAAAAACCCGAAGGAGGAGGGATCTCAATTTGTTGTGCTATAGAACAACGATTGAATAAATACAATTATTATAATTAATCTGTGTTCCCTAATAAGGACATGAAAAAGTCTTCACGATCAAGACACTGTTTCAACAACTACACACCAAGGTGATGAAGGTTGTTAGTAGTGAGTCTATTTTATTTTTATTTATTGGTCGCGTGAGCAAGATTTGCTTAGTTTTCGTGACGATTTTTCAGTTTATGTGCCAAAGCAAAGACATGAAAATGTCAAAAACTGTTTAACCCCCCTCTACCCTTCCCCCTCAAAATGTTCTGTTTTCAATTTCAAGGTAGGTAGAATCCGAAAATCGAATAAAAATTTTTCCGTCCCTTTTCTTGGCTTAGAATTTTTCGAGACCACCCGGAGCCCTGTAGGACAAACCGTTGGCTCCCTACGAGAACGAGGAGGGTTGGACTTGAAAAAATCAGAAACACGAGTGTAAATCACTAAAGAGGTCTAAACTCCGTTGAAATTTTAGCTAAACAAAATGCGATCGCTATTCGTTCTTCGTGTTGTATTCAGTTTTGTGTCATTAGCAACCAGTAATCAAAATTCCAAATGAAGGAACCCCCACTCCCTATTTATTCGAATCGAGTGTGAAACATTTATTTCTTCCAAATAACTTTGATTGTGAAGGTATGTGTACTAGCTAGGTAGTACCTATGGTTGGTATTGTACTCCGTGGTATCACTACCCACGTCCTGCTCGGCTCTTATTTGAACTGGTGGTCGTTTTATAGAGGCACTTCCCTTCATCCTTCTCTCCCACCGCCACCTTCCTCATCTTCGCTCATCCCTAGGGCTGGCGTCGGGTGAGTCCTGGGCGTCCTCCCCATTATATTTGATTTATTTATTATTTTTTTTAAATATATATTTATGGCGTGCTCCCTCCGCCAAAGATACAATTTGTCTTTGAGAGGAGTTAAGGAAAAATAAAAAATAAAAAAATGTATAGAAGGTTATTATAGGAAATTTATAGTGGGTTATCCGCGCAGAACCTGCATGAGACACATTAAACGCAATTATCGTGACCATGTGTGTTCGAGTAAATGTCCCAACTAATTATGAAGAAAATTGAACAACAATATGATGCGATATTAGTCTTCCAAGAGGGTGTAGCACATAGCTCATTCATATTTTGTGGGGCCTAACATGATTAGGCGAGCGGTCTAAGATGAAGTCTTCAGAACGACCAATCAATTATGAAAAAAATGAAACAGTTTGGTAATGGAAGAGTTGTAGGCCAACTGGGTGTGGCACATAAATCATCCATAACATGATTTGGTACATACCTTGGTAATTTGATAAGGGGTCATCAGAACTACTAAGCGCCCTACCAAAGATGAGGCAAATCGAACAATTAGGTGTCTGACAAGTGGATGTGGCAAATAGCTCCTTCTTCATCCATAACATGGTTGGGTGTACGGAAACTGTTCCACAGTATGGAAATAAAAACACAGTATGGAAACTGATCCTTCAGTACGGAAACTAATCTATATTATGGTAACTGATCCGGATTACAGGAACAGGTCTACCTTACGGATATTGATCTTCATTACAAAAACTTATCGAAAAACTGGGGGAAACTCATTTTAAAAATAAATTGAAGACCACTTAAAAGTGAAAAATAAAAAATAATAAATGTTAAACCTTTATATCAAAAAACGGACCGACCTCAAAACTAATGATGGCAAATCACGAAAAGGGAAAAAATGAATAATTTCAACGTATTCACATAGGTTGGTAGGTAACATAATACGCCCATCTGTAGACTCAAAACTTACGGAAGTATAATTCAACTTCCATACTCAGAAGACCTGGTAAGTATTACATGTGTAGAGAGTGCAATACAAAACAGAAATTACAGTAGGTATCATTGAGTTATTGCGTATGTGTTGCTACTAAGAAACCGCAATGCTCACACATCAAAGGGTTCAACAGCAGTGCGGTAATGTTTAGCTTCAAAGAATACTCTTACTTGATGGGTTCAGGTTGGGAATTGACGATCAAACGTGAAATCCAACCGTGAAAATGGCTTTTTGCTAGAAACCTTGATGAAGAGTAATGATCCCGGGGATCTTTAGGTCGTATTACAGCTCGCAACGTGAATTAATTGACGGAGTCATTTAATCAGGCTGACGGGGGCTGGTACACTCCCCAAAATGCTTCTCGCCTTTTCTGGAAAATTGTGTTATTCCCTTCCGAAAGCTAAGCCCGCTGTTAAACATCAAGTTGCGAAGAAAGAACGCCAAAAGATATTCAAAATAAAACACATGTTATGGGACACAACATTTTATAACTTGATGATATTATTCTACGAGTATACATTTGCTGTTCCGGCTTCCTTAAGGTCTACTGAGATTCAGTTGGAGCTCCAAGATTACTTATGCTGTCGTGTTAGTTCACAGCAACACTATTAGCAAAAATTAGCCCAACAATAAATAAAATAAATTAATTCACCTAGTTCAATCTGTCACCAAAAACTAACCACCACCTGGAACGTGAGAGGTGCAAACCTGTTTCGCGTGACTGGTGCAAACCTCGTCAAAACCTACTATGACGACTGCAATCAAAATAAAATTAATAATAGTGTCATAGTGGTAATAGTAAAATTTCATCTTGTTACTATTTGATAACATGATGTTTGGAGTCACCACGTTGGGTTCGGATCCAGCCATCGCGAAACAGCTAGTTAGCTTTTTTTTCTTTCTGTCACAAACATTTTCCTTTCTGGCCGTATTATCACAGTTTAGATTTTCTCGACTCACACTCGAACATTTCGAGACTGTGGAACGGAATAAAAATAAGAAGCGATTCTTCGAGTGAGAACGGTGGATGATGTGTGAACTAAGCAAACACGGGGAACGCCCTCGTCAAACGACCCGTTTCACAGCTACATGGAGGGAAATAGGCTTCAAATTAGGAACCCTGACCTATTTGAGCGAACCCTCACTATTTGCTCAGGATGAACTTTTCAGGAAACTTGACTTCTCCGCACCTCGAACTGACTACTCTGGCCATATGTGCGAGTATACTAGTCATCTCAGAAAGCCAATATCCCACTCGCTAGGAAAATAGATGGATACCTATCATCCAAGAAAGTTCCACAATAGAACTCGTTAAGTAGCAGTGGGAGGAGTTCGTACTTCAACTTCAGCAAAGACCTCCTAATATATTTATTTTTTTTTTTTTAAATCACCCAAGAAAAGAGTGTGGATTGTTTCCAAAGTTGTTCAAGAGTACCATTTCAGTTTTAGTCATTCTACCATAGATAGATTGAAATTTATGTTGAAGTAGAAAAATTACGATTAAGAATGATTATGTATTGTTTGTTTTGGCTACTTACTTTTACAATAAGAATCTACTACCAAATTATTGTTAATTAAAGATAACAAAAACAAAATTGACAAATTGATTCCCATGGACGACAAAGGTCAACATGAGAATGTTAAAGAACTTATATTGTTTTATTTAAATATCGAAATGTATCCTATTTTGCATTCATTCATTTTGGTCGTAACAATGAATTTACAATGTAAAAATAATTTAATTTCCAGATATGAGAATGTTCAGGTAATAAATGAAAAGCTAGGTACTGAAATAATCGTTTATGAGAACTTCGGTGAATCTCGACAATATTCACATCTATAGTTCAAAATTTAAGTCAGAAAAAATCAAGTTCAAGTGCGTAGCTGCTCTATAGGCATCAGCTTAAGCGTGGTAAAAAAATCGAAGGGTCTCTCTTCTGATGAAATCGGTTTGAACTCATCTTTGCAAAAAAGTGGCATTTTTGAAAAATACGCAAATAATTCTCCCGAAATTGCTTCCACTTTATGTCTTAAGGAGAACCGCTTTCATTATTCAACTCTCATCTCTCATGATTTTTTCCCCCTCGCTGAATCTGCATCAGTGACGAAAGGCCACGCCTATTCCATTTTATGCAGGAACTTGGTGTCTTCTAATTACGCCGGAAAGGGATCCAAAGGATTTAATTAATAACAGTGTGATATTTTCCCGTTCCTTCTTAACAAAGTCATGCCTTTGCTACTTTTTTTGCTTCCTTTCAAGAAAATAAATTAAATTTCTTGCGCTATAAGATGCGGGAGTGAACCATTTTATGAGATGAAGAAAGATGAGTTTAGAAAAGGAATATTCATTTTCCACAATAAATATTCTTCATTTATTGAATAAGAAGAACATTTTGCCCCTTCACTAACAAAGATGAGAAATCTTTGTATTCGTGCAGCAGGTTAAACAATTTAGGCACTCTGAAATACACATTTTCGCTCATGTTTTGCTTTTAAGGGCATTTTGAGCTACTTTGGTTCTGTATCTATCTGCCTATCAATCCTTGTAAGACAGAACTACTCGAGTTCATTGTCGAATTTTGATGGCATTTTAAGGATTGACGCTAGTTAACGTCGAAACGTTACGCTTTGGATTTCATCAACAACGCACAAACAGGACGCTTAAACGCAATTTTAATTTAATATAAATTTCTCACGATATTACAGCTCGATTTTGCTCAAATTTTGTGTAAAGTGTTGGATTGGGACCCGGAAGAGTGCACACCTATTTCATCATGATCCTATCAGTATTTGCCAAGGTGCCTGTGAAAAAGTAAAAAACCATCAAAATAGGTAACCGCGAACGACTTCAAATGTAGCTGTTGTTGACAAAAAACACAAATAAACATTTTTTTTTAATCCTGTAAAAAAATTTTATTGGGGAATTTATTAGCTCAATTATGCTTAACATGTTTATATTATGTGACTTTCCAAAATTTTTGTTATTTACATATTTTTGTTATTAGTGTTAGTACCAAAAATTTTGGTTATTTACGACCGGAGAGTCAAGACCCTAATAAAAGCAATACTCGTTCTAGTTCTTCGTCAAAACTCTCATCGTTGGTACGTCAACCGCACAAAATGTACTCAACAAGACATTCGTCAGAGAAAATTACGGTGTTTGGTCAGAACTCTAAAAGCGAAACCAAGTATGTACCCTGTAAAGAATACGGATGCAACTCTAATAGGAACAACGGAATGATCGTTGTAGTCGTTTGAGATTGTTAGGGAAACACAACTTCCCGATGACAAGCGACAAATTTGAAAACTCCGAATGGAGAAAGTTTCTGGGTGGGACGCAGGGGACGTTTGCCAAGCTAGGGAGATGCTAACAATGCAAGGCTGCAAACTCGTCTTCTATTCTTGGGCCGACTCCCCAACTCCAACCCACCGTCAGCCTCTCGCCTTGCTAAATCGCCAAGTTTTATCGTTCGTTGCTACTTTAAATTCTCATAACATTAAGGATGCATTGCTAACATGCCAATCAGTATCGGCTAATCGGGTAAATTATCCTGAGCAATGTTGTTCACCGAGGGTATGACCCATGGCGAAGAGCCAGATGAGAGGAGTTTGTACCGATCTAATCTAAACATCGGTTTTTGGGCAGAATCTTCATCATCTCAATCCAACACTATAACTACTACGATACGAATCACGAACTTAAGTCCTTGTAAGTTCATTGTTTTAATCCCTGTTTGAGCCTTGTTGTCGATGCCCCAACAAGTGCTATCTCACTTTTCCCAAATTCACGGAGAAACCAGAAAACATGTATCTATCAATGGCACCTGTGGTCATTGAAAATCTGATACGTAATCATCTGATTTTGCTAATCTCTTGAAGGTTGAACGGAGTTAACCGAAATATGAGCAGCAAGAAGTCTGCAGAGGTGGTGCAACTACTTTGCAAAGGTACCTACCAAATATATTAAAGTAGGTAGTTACTTTGGAATGAAACTTATCTTCCTCGAAAACCCAACTGGAACAGTAATACTGTAAACTGGCAGATGTGCAGCGTAATGTTCAATATGAATAAGTACCAACAAATGAGTATGAAGAACGTGTACGCTTGATGCAAAAGATATATTAGATTATTTGTGATCTTTTTATTTCCAAACGTCTTTCGTTCACTGTTTCTAACGAATCACTCTTCAAGTTAGAAGGTAAGTAGGTAGGTATTTAAATCATAATGACACCACCGTAAAGTAAAAGATAAAGAAAGTGAGACATCCGATCAAGGGTGTCCAGAGTTGTCAAGCCAGAAACTAGATTTTTATACAATTGCATAATATGCAATAATATATACAATAATATGCAATAATAATCATATTATGATTGTATCATTGTTTGAGTTGAGCTCAGTAAGTGCTCGGTCTCAAATTGTATACTGCATATTTTCGCATATTCGGGGAGAATTTCTTATTGGAGATAAACAATTTATAAAATTATAAACACACCTTGACCAGTTTCAGAGTTAATCACGCGCTAAAGCTCACTTGTCATTTCAACCATAGTGATTCTGGCAAGATTATAGAAAGCTAGTGTAGACCTAGGGAGGAATTTGGTTTTAATTAAGGATTGTTCCACAAAAATAAGTAAATTTCCTGGTCAAAAAGGAGTTGTATTACAAGGAAAGAGCTTTTGGAAAGAAAACTATAGGTCTGGATGTATTGGAAAAAAGGGTGCGAGTCTCGCCGCGGGGGCGTTTTCGTGCGTCCCAGGATCAGCCCCCCCTCGTCACAGCCCATGGCGGGATTTTTTTTAAACCTATTTCTTTTTTTTCAGCATATTCTATGGCATATTTGGGGTCACTAGTGATGTTTCAGATAGTACATTGAGGTATTTATTGGGTATGTTTTTTTCGACAGTTTTCCCTCAAGGTTACCTATAAAATAATATTTGAGTATATTATACTGGACTAACTAACAGTATTTCAAAGTGGAGTATTTCTGGAGTTTTTAAATACTGGAGTATTTCAAAGAATTTTGCCTGAAAAATTTCCCATCCTACTTCAGGGGGAAAAAATAGCAAATGTAGGAATGACGATATAGTAAGGTGTGTAGTAGGTAGATTAGGTAAAAGTGTTCTATCACAAAACGGTTGGTTCCAAAAAAATTCCCTATATCCAATAGTACTGAAAAATAATATATAATACGTTCGTGATTAAATAAATATAATACGTTCGTAAATTTCTGGGTCATTCGTCATATCCTGCAAAACTGAATGAATCTCTCAAAGGAAGTTTATGTAGCATGTATGTGTTGAGAGCGGCGTCTGCAGTTTATATTGGAGCTCGAGTGGTCTCAGGTATTCGCGGAATCGACCCACCACTCGACTGTTTCCGAGAAACTACGAGAGGTGGATGATGCCAGAATAATATTGCATCCCTTGCATTTATCCATCGCTAAGGGGAAATATTCGACGCTTGTATGACCCAATCGGTTCGAACAAATAGAGTATTATGAAATACTAGCTGGTTAACGTTGCACAGGACAGTTTACTGAGACCATGTTTGTGTAACGTATATTAAACGAACAAAATCACGTTTTCTCCATTCCCAAATCAAATCAAAAATGGAGAATATCCTCCACTGCTTCCACCAATACTGTATAACTCAATATACTCCACATACTAATTATGCTCTGCATTGTACATACGTAACTTCCATGAATCTCATTGAACAGCTCTTTCCAAGAGCCTTTGATTCTTGAATAACTCAGTAGAGATGCCATACCTCAAATTCTATGGAGGTTTATATATCAAGGGAACATGATACATAATATGTATCACTTTGTATCACTATGTATAACTTTTATATTATAAAAGGGGAGAACGTAGTCTATTTCCACTTTTTCTAGTGATGGACTAATCGATTTCGACGGTTAGGTCATCAACAGTAACAAACATGAACTGATGATGACCGTACCGTCGAAATCGATTTAACTTTAAAACTCATTACTTTCGTTGAAATAGACTAAGGTCTACTTGACTCCATTTATATTGAAATGTGTTTCCACAACTTAGTTGCGATTGATTCGTAACATTATTACTATCACTGCCGAAAGTGCCAATTTACCCCCACCCACCCCTCCCTCTTCCGTTTAAGCTTTTAATGTTGAGTAGAAAGATTCTCAGGATCCGTTATTCAGATTGAAACAACTTAAAATATCTCGCTAGTAAATAAATAAATTTTACTTGATTTGAGCGCAAAATATCCCATTACCAGGTTTACCATACTCCTCCCACAAAATATCCATCCCTATGTGAGCACCAAGTAGATAACATCTAAGAGGCATTGATATAATATGCTGTTTCAAATATAATTTATCCTATCACTTTTTGAATCATGTCACGTATGGTAGGAAGATAGCCGAAACCTATCAATCTAAGAAGAAATCTATCTTGGTCCAGTGAAGGTCCTTTAATTGATTCAAACATAATTTCCACGATTTAAAAGTAGGTAACTCAGATAAACGCACAGATTTAAAAAAAAACAGAAAATAAATTAGCTAATAAAATTAACCACTTTTTAATAGGATGGAGCAGAACAGGAACGTGAAATTTCATTATTGATAATGAATTGAAAAGTAACTTTGAAAATTTGAAAGAAATAAGCTCAGTGACACTCTCGTACTACCCTCTAATTCTGAGCAAAATGGGGCAGATGAGAACTTGAGAAATTGATTTTTCAAGAAAATCACATTAATTTGCTCATGCAAAAAGCCAATGGAAATCATGGGGGTCCGTCAACGGAGTTAACTGCAAAACTAAAAAAATCAAATCAAAATCAAACCATGATTTTGTAGTGTTATGCTTGGGACCAGGAATTTATTGTGCACAGACTACAAAGGGAAGAAAAGAAGGGGTGGTGCGCCGCCCCAGTAATTATCGCCCCCCAATAGGTATCCAGCCCACTTCGTGTCAACCCGGGATGCCTCTTGGCCCGATCACAAAAAATCTAGTTTCCACGTTCAAACAAAAATTGTTCACCTAAATTCGATTCTAAAATGTTATTCAAAGAGACCGTTGGAAAGTTGAGATTCTGATGATGTTTTTCGCGTATAATGCCCCTCAAAAACACAATATAATAAGGACATAAAAGCGGGACGAAAAAATGAGCTGTTTTAGCGAATTTTCGAGAAAAATGAAGCTATTGCAACGGCCTCAAATTTTTTTACGCATTAGATCTGTTCAAAAAAAATTTTTGGCATTAAGGAGATGCGAAATTTAATGATCTTAATGATCCTACCTTATTATTACATTTAAATGGTAAATTAGTAATACTAATAATTATACTATAATTATGGTGATTTTAGTAATTAAAGGTCGAAAACAAGAAAAACAATCTTAAAAATTAAAACCTTCACGAAAGCAAGAGTTTTGTAAAACCTGTGAGAGAAACTTTTTGTTGGAAATTAGTTGTAGAATCGATCCCTTGAAGATTGGAGACATTAAGTGAGTTCGCTCTGTATAATTTGGAAATCAGACTCCAATTATCGCCAGAATAGTGCAGAATGGTTACGAAATTGCGTTGCCCTGATTTGAGGTTGAAAAGGCTTCTAGACCAGAATATAGAGACAGGTCGTCACAGCTCTACAACTAGGGTGCAAACGTGGGACCTTACTGAGCTACGTATTCGCAGAACCGCCCAATCGCTGCCGCCAGATGAAAATGTAAAAATAAAGCAGACGCTCCGGTTCCGTGGAGTCAATTTATAATACGTAGATATGTGTATTCTGGTGCAAGTCGCGTTTATATGGAAACATTCCAACTGAAGGAAGTTCTTTGCACCTATTCTAATCAGTTACGAAATCCCGATTATTATATAAATAGGCCTACCACTTCAGTTGGTCAGGTTCAACCGTCTACCAGACGTCTAGCGAGCTCGTCAACAAAAAATTTAAAAACATGACAACATTTAGGTAACATAATAACATAATAAATTTAAAAAAAAAAAGAAACGAGAACGGAAATGAATCGAGAAGTTTCATTCAAATAATTTTAAAAATATAAACTCGAAATAATTGAAAAATATTAGATTATTGAAAGTTTTTGTTCGATTTGAATTGTTAAAAAAACATACCATCTACATTGCATCTTTTCGATGCAATATACATATTGCTGTTTTTCTTCTAGGACCTCCTGACAATTAAGAACTAGTCAACAGAAAACATTAGTAAGTGAACAATACATGTTTTGTTCTAACTGCATTTATGCGTGATTGAGAGCCTAGGTACTTGTAATAACCGTTATTTTTCACGAACTATATATAGGACAACACCTAAGCAGATACTCGCATTCGGAAGGTGGGGCAGTGCGTTGTCTTGATTTCATCTCAAAAGACAGCAAATTTCCAAACTGTATTTGATTTAGGAAAAAAATTATTTACTTACGCTCATATACATCAATGTGAGAGTCCTTCTTCACTTTTGATGACGTTGTAAAATAATCAAGCAGAGCACGTAAAATATTTTCCGAAATGTATGAGAACTGGGCATATTTTTATTAATTTGCTGAAAATGCATTTAAAATGCACTAAAAATATTTGTTTACATTTACGGTTAAAATTAATAAAAGTTTCATTTTCCAGTTAAAATTCGAACAGAACATTGGGAATGAATGTTCAATTCTCTTACCATTCGTTTTTAGTGTGCAGTAATTTAACTTGTTTACATAATATTATGTAAACTTATGTTTATGTTTCAACCATAAACATAAATGTTTATACATATTATGTTGTTCTAGCTCCACTAAAATTCTCAGCGGATAAAACGACGTGATGAACTTTTAATGACCACTGTCTTCGCAGTTATTAATTCAACTCTCATAGCACATCACAGAACCACAGGGATGAATATTCCAGTTACTTCTTCATCTTAGATCCGGAGCCGACGATGTATTTCCGGCGTCTAGATCCGTAGTTACTTTCTCGGAACGACGTCTGAGAGAAGAATCGCCGAATCTTTCCGAGAACGACTGAAGAAAGAGTTGAAAAAGAAAGAAAAATATTGAATGACTCAACCGTCTCGAGCTCGTAGTAAAAAGTCGTAAGCCATTCAGAAGCAATAGCGCCTCTGTCTTGGGTCGCTACGTGTTCAGGTTTTTTTTCAAGTCTGTCTCGTTAGAATACTGTTTTTTATAGGCACTTTCAAGAGATGCTCGTGCTATTTTTCGAGGGAAATAATAATTGGTCATAAGCTAATTGAAGCTCGACACCTTTTTCTGTCCTCGTTCAACCTAAAATATTGAAAGGAAGTTAAGAGTAGACAGAGCAAAATTTTACTTCCAAACTTCGTAATGAACGACGAATAAAAACACCTCGATTTTTATATGAATCCGAACCCACGCAGTTCAACCAATTTACGTGCGTAGGTATCTCTCAAAATTCAGCAAATTGGTTGACAAAAAATAAGCTTAGTTGAAATTTCCTATAGTTGTTCTCTTTATTCGTGAATGAGGTATTGTTTATTTACTCCCTTAGTTGCCAAGCAAATTGGTTCATGGTAACAAAAGGTTAGACTAAAAGACAGGGTATGAGTAATTCCATGGAGGGTATGAGTTATATCTTGGAGGATTTGAAGACTGTCTTGGAGACTATCAGTACTTCCAGAGGGTAGAACTTCCTAAAATATCAGATAAGGCTGCATCTTCTCTTTACCACACGTTAACTTGGACAGAGACAAAATTCTAGGTTTGGCTATCAGGATATCATACAGGACAAATCGTTCGTCATTAGTAGAAACTTTTTGACGGCCTGTACGGCCAGTTGTAGAAGGTTCCCGGTAGGTTGAAGAAAGTGACTGATTTTCGTCGCAAAATAGAGCAGTTATGTTTTTGGTTGGAGTGTTGGTACCTCGTGCAGATTATTACTTGAAATATTCAGCATGGTCACGATTCCTGGGTCACAACATAATATGTTGTCACCATATTATGGTGTAGTTACGGTGACATGGCTTGATTATCCAGGACCGTCGCTACTGGAGCTCAGAAATTCAATTATGATAACCGAGGATAGCACACCAGCCAAGTAGATGAAGGCTAGTTAAGTGACATGTAAACACGTTGACTTAATAAGTTATCTCTGAACCACCTGCGTAGTCTTCTCTAGAGGTATCTCAAACATCCTCAGGTTGGTCCTCAAGTTCGGGGGTGTCTTATCAAGGAGCCATTTCACTCCACCAATGAGTTCTTTGCAAAAACATTATAATTTCTCGATATCAATATGGATTTGTTCACATATCAATATTCGGCGTGTTTATGCATAGTAGCAGCTTCATGTAGGTACCAGTCCTTTGTATTCCCCAGGTATTTATGGACTAGTTATTTAATGTATTCCTCAGAAAAATATAAATATCCCCGACTACTGTAAATACATATCACTGTCCAATACTGAATAAAACAATATTCATTACATTCTGTATTTCATCAGCTCTAATCCTCATTGGTCTCCTTGAATACTATTTCGAGTCAATATATCCACTTGTTGGAGCCCCGCAAACTAAAGAGTTGAATAGATAGCACTGAAAAACTTAGTTCTTACTGGGTTATGTTGTTGCCACATATTAATTGTGTACACCATACGTTGAAAACAAGCTATTAAACTGTTGATAACCGGTTGTCAACTGGCTGATTATATAGAGGATCGTGACCTCCGAACCCATATATCAGTCTGACATTCGTTTCTTCATTATTCAATTCCCAAATACAACGTAATGGACCACAAGATTTTCTTTGCCACACAATGTATTTTGATTTATCTTCGGGCAGTTTGAGCTGCAAATGTATTCAATTCAAAAACCTTTCTTTTAAATCGAAATTGCTATCATTAGAATGCGATGATTCATTTTTGCCTCTTCACTGTCGAAGAAAGGGTAGTTTTGTACTCAATAGCAGGTCAAAAATGCGTTCCTCAAAATAAAAACTTTTTACTCGCATTCTGCGTTTCAGAACTGATTGAACAATTTATGTATCAACGTCATATTACTTCACATCATGCATATACATGGGTATCGGCTGCTTTGATTGGTATGATGAATTACTCATGACGTAGATACTAACATAGGACTTGTGATAATCTGAAGGTTAAGACAGGATTACATAGCTGGGAGCGGGCACACCTGAGTTGAGTCTGGAATTCCAGCACATATTTTGGACATTTCTGTATTCGATATATTGCTACAGCATTCACGTAACAAACTTGCTTGAATAGGTAGATTAGTAGTAGCAACTGCACTTTAAAGCCAAAATGGACTTTTGTATACAATTTTGAATTGATTACAAAATCAAATATTTAAAAATTTATAGTAGATGCCTTTAGAAAATATCAGAAAACAAGAAAATACCTATAATTGCGCTGGAAACTGATTGAAAAATTCTGTTTCCTGAACTACATCTACATCACTTTATTGTCCGCTCAAGGTAGAAGTTATATCCCGCGAATAGGATATGAGTATACAGACAGTTATTAAAAAAATGAATAAAAATCAGATGGCAGATGGAGGTGTATCTCGAAATATAAGAGAAAGTCACTGGAAGTATTGGGAAGATTTATAGTACTATAGTACATCATCTCTGAATAAGGATGGTTTTAAAAACAAAACCTTATAACAGATATCCTCAAGATCAATGTAGAGGTATGAAATTCACGCTCGTGTTTCAGATTGATATATGCAACAAAATGAAAAACAACGTATGGTTTTAACAATGCTTGAATGTGGACTACCACAGTTCTTTCAACCATCCAATCTGAAGAGTGAGGAGGTTTGTAGAGAAAAAAAAAGAGACAAAGTGCGTCCTGAATAATCCGTAGAACCTATAAATATGTATAAGGACTGAGCAAACAACCATTGAATTACTTTAGTTTGACGATGAGATTTTGAGGTGCCTACTTAGCTAATGGCAGCAAAGAGTCAGGCATTTAAACTTGAGAATATGAAGTCTGTGATTTATGGTGAGATTAAGTAAATAGACACAGCGTCAGATCAAATAATCAGGTAATCTTTGTAAATCAGTTACGACATTTTGAAGCCATACGAATGTGTGTCAATACCATATATTTGGAGTTATAACTTTATATTTAATTTGTATGCGTATTCGAATGAGGATAGTCTGTTATTTAAAACTCCGAAACATCATCATGAGATATGAAGCCTATGTCTGGTAAGGATCGCAAAGCATAAAAATATTAAAGAAGCTAAAACGTTTGAAGTGAGATTAAGGAACAAACAAAATAACAAGGGGGTAACATGAACATAATTCAGACCACCTGGAGAGGCAATGTAAACAAACTTTACGAAACGAGTATTAATTATGTTAGCACCGTATTGCGTTATGATGAGGTCAAAATTGATCGACGACTCATAAATAGACGTTACGATAAATTCGAGGATTGAGAAAGACTAATTAAAACGTAGAATTGGTACTGTTTTGTCAGTTGTATGTTACTATTACTAACTGAAGTCTAGTATTCGTTGTCAGCACATTTAGTCTTATGAGATGAATTATGTTTCACCAATAAAGTGGACGTATCTTGAAAATATGTCAAGTACGCCTGGAAATCGTTCAATAAACAGACTTAAAAAATTGTTAGTCAGGAATAACTGTGTTGGTCTGGTATAACTCTTTACGTAGAAATAGAAAAGTGGAGTTTTCTTTATTATATTTTGACTGTTCGGAGACGGTTGAGTGAAAGGAAGAAGTACAGAAAAATGTATGAGTAACAGGAAACGAAGAAAATGCAGAATAAATTATGCAGATGACTTGAAAGGTTAATGTAAACAAACAAATACCGCATTATTAATGATGTTATCACGGTATAGACGGAATACTTTTACGTGTTGAGTACAAATTATTCCATTTCAAAGCTTATGGACTAGAGGTGGGGATTATCCGAAGATTAAGAAGGGATTAATAGACGTAAAAGCGGTACCTTGACAATGAGATATCCTAGCGCACACACTGGTAGTCGTAGTCGAGGAGAACTGGCGCGGGGACGTTCGGTTGAGGACCCCAGAAGTCTCCGACTCAAAACCCCGAGGAGTGGGGGAGGGGGCAGGACGGCCCTCTGAGGGACCTCACATCTGGGAATCGGAAACGCACTGGCGACTGAAGGGGGTGGAGCCCCATTTCCGAAAATAAAAGCGCGAATGGCACAATGGACCGATTTTCACACGAAGGGGTGCTTTTTAGGGACTGAAATCGCGGTGGGTGTCAATGAACAAGCCAAAGAACTGAGGAAAATACTGTTTTTTGGGGTAGGAACACCAATGACAGGAAGATCCCTTACTGTATTACACAGCGTGAGAAAATTTCGCAGGTGCAAGAAAGTTTGAATTATAGTATAGCTCAGAGCACTAATGAATTCCATTATTTTTATTTTCATTTTATTATTTTTAATTTTATTATTTTTTTAAATTGTTTTATTGCACCAAGTTACAACTTATAAGCAAACATTTTTCTGATACATAGTTGTAGTGCAGTTCCTCAGCTGAATAATTAAAAGCAAGATGAGACCTTCATATATTTGCCAAAACATCTGGAAAGGAGAAAACGTGCGCCGCGTGCGAACAATAATAATCATCTTTCCAAGTGATTATCAGTGCCCAGTTTTGATAGCCAGTTTTCGTTTCGTTATTAGAAATATCTGCTCCTAAGGTGTGTGTAACATTTTGATTCCATGGTTTCTGTTTGTATTTCTAGTTTTGGGATTACTTGCGAGTAGATTTCATTTTCATTTTTCAAGCGAACTAATCACGAAACTTTGAAGCCACCTCCAAAATGAGGTAAAATCAGGGCAACTTTGAGCAGGTGCAAAGTTGGCCATTTATGTTAAGGACGTGGAGGCGCATAAATCACATTCACTTTTTCTCCTATGAAATCAAACCTCAGGTCAACATTGCACCAGGTGGAACAATATTGCTGAAGGCGACATCGGACTTTCTTGTGTAGGGGTAGCCACATTTATTTTTTCGATGATCTAAACTTTTTTTTGTGAATATCGAAGTAGACACTCAAGTATTTTGTTGATGAAAAAAAGAATAATATGTTAGGGAAATTGGTGTTTCAAGAGGAAATCGTCCAGGCTCTTTCTGGACTCAGAATCAAGCCGAGAATATTCTTCAAATGCCGAGTTATAGGAAACCACCCCACCTCTTCTGAGTCATACTCAATGTATGCCAAATTTAATCTACTCTCTACTGATTGATGTAAGGTATTTTTGCCTAAATATCAATGAAGCAACCGAAATTTAGCAGTTTACAGACAAAAACCAGAGGTGGTTCAAAGTTACCCTGAATGCCTGGTTAACTTTGAACCACCCTAAAAACAAGAATTTCGAGTATTTAACAGAAAGTTTTTTTTTTAATCATTTATTGTGCAGCATTTGGACCAATTACTTCCCTTTTTCGACAAAAAAGGCCGGAAAAATTTAATTTTAACACAATGCGTAGCCAAAATCATTGAAAAGTGGTTCAAAGTTACCCTAATTGACCGTACTTCACTTAGTTATTATCGCACTTCATGATGGTCACACTAAGTGAATTAGCTTGGATTTTTTCATGATCTTGGAGCCTCAAATGGTGATTCATGGCTTGGCTGCGAATGACCTCATAGACAGATTCAATCTTCAGCTCGTCGTGAAGTCTGTCATTTCTAAAGTATCTGTATGCATCAACGCAGCATCGCAGTACATTATTCTGGAAGCGCTGAATTATGTCTCGGTTGCTCTAGGCCGTGCACCCCCACAGTTGTGCACCGTAAGTCCAGACAGGCTTTAGGACTTGCTTGTACAGTATAAGCTTATTGTAGATAGACAATTTTGACCGTCGGCCCATCAGCCATTACATTTTTCTGAATTTAATCAGAAGCCCAGCTTTTTTCTTCTTGACGTGTACTTCCACCTTAGTTTGTCATCCAGCGTCATTCCAAGATATTTCGCTTCATTGGCATACGGTATCACCTTGTTATCGAGAAAGGCTGCCACATAGTTGATCCTTTTGTTCGTGAAATCAACATGCACTGACTGAGTCTCATTCATTCTAACTCTCCATCTCACTGTACAATCATGAATGCGGGAGATACAGAAATTTAGCTTGGTAACTGATTCACTGTTTGTTTCCCCAGTCACTATTATTACAGTATCATCCGCAAACGTAGCGAGGGTATTACCTTCAGCACCCGAGCCGTGCTGTGTCTTCTTCTAAATTGTCACTCCATCTTAATCGTGGCCTTCCTCTCTTCCTTGTACCATTCGGGCGAGTTAACAGGAGCTGCTTAGCCGGATCGTTATCATCCATTCGGAGAACATGGCCGGCCCATCTTAATCTCCCCAACTTCACGAATTTGACAACGTCAAAATCATCGTACAGCTGGTAGAGCTCTTCATTGTGGCGCTGTCTCCATTGTCAATGGTCGAACACTGGGCCCAGTATTCTCCGAAGAATTTTTCTCTCAAAAATTCTAAGGGCATTCTCAGATTGCTTTGTCAAGACCCACGTTTCTGAAGCATAATATGACATATTATGTCAGGACGGGGCGAAGCAGCGCCTTGTACAAGGTGAGTTTAACCCTCCTGGAGAGTACTCGGGATTTCAGGAGCGGCAATAGTCCAAAATAGCATCGATTAGCAGCTAGCGTTCTTGATTTTATTTCGATCGTACAATCATTATTTTCGTGGACAGAGGAACCAAGATATTTAAAAATATCAACCCTTTCGAAGCAGTACGGGCCCAGGAGAATGTCTGGCGTTCTTATTTCATTATAGTTTTTACTGGAGACCATGTACTTTGTTTTGCCTTGATTAATGGTTAGCCCCATATTTGCCGCTGCCAACATTAGCGATGAGAGAGCACGCTCCAGATCCCTCACAGTTCTAGCCATGAGATTGATGTCATCTGCATAAGCCAGAAGCTGTACGGGACCATGGAATATATTATCATTACTTTGCAAATGTGCGTCTCTCACTACTTTTTCGAGAGCTATGTTGAAGAGCAGGCAAGCAAGGGCCTTGTCTCAGTCCAACCTTTGTTTCAAACAGCTCAGACAGTTTCCCCCGGATTCGCACTCGGCAATGGGTGCTTCTCATCGTAAGCTCCACCATCCTACAAAGTTTATCGGGCACTCCGAACTCCCTCATGGCAGTGTAGAGCTTTTCCCTGATGATAGTAAATGCGGCACCCCAGCTTGTATTATTTTAGGCTGTGAAAAAGCACCATCCTGTCTTATACAAAAATATATTCTAGATATGCAAGAGTGTAGCATAGGATTTTGGCAGCATTTTACGATGCTTGTGAATCAGTCCTTCATGCCAAACTCTATCAAAGGCTTGAGGCTCTATCAAGGAAGATGGTGAAAATTCCATTATGATTTAAATGGAATTACAGATAATTTTTACAACCAAGTTAATACAAATTCAGAAATAGAATTCTTTCCTATTCATGCCAATTTTAATTAATTTCAATTATTTTCAATAATAAGCTTAACCAGCAAAAAAAAACTATCTTAATCTCCTCCCCCTTCAAAATTTGATGGTTTACGTTTCAAAATACGTTGAATCCAATTATCGGATACAAAAATGTCTGCCCTTTCGTCATACGCGGCACTTTCTTGGTAACCATGCACCTATATTGATATGATTTGGTAGGTACATGGACTTTATTTGGGGAAAATAGGGTTTGACATTTTTGAAAAGCGATAGATCAAAAACTTTAAACATAAACGTAAAAGTTGTGTTTTTCCATGGATTTAAAACAGTTTTTCCATAAATTTTAATCAAACGAGGCTATCCAGAGCAATGTAGAACCAGCCGTTCCGTTTCCTCTCTACAAGGATGAATGATAAATCAGAATTATGAGTGAATCGCAAATGAATGTTTACTGAAGGAAGTAGGATCATTCTTCGTTCATATTTCAGTTGACTAAATGCTAATGATTTATTGATCTTTTTTAACACAGAATGTGTTTTTGCGATGACCTACCGAAAAAAAATCGTCACGAAAAAGCGACAGAAAAAACCGTTACGCGCCTTTTATAATGATTTTCACGTGCAACCAAGCCGTTGGTAAGGAAATAGAACTCCTGCAGTGTTCATTGCGCAGAAATTGTTCACCATTCGTTGGAAAGCTCTCAATTTATATAGTATTTTTCTTGTAGTTACATATTTATTTATATAACATTTATAGGGTTTTAGACCAAATTAAATGTCTAACAATTATTTATTTTATTATTGCCAAAGACTCCACATTTATTATTGTTGTTTTTTATTTAACGGATGACTAGCGTCGCAAAAACACATTCTGTGTTCCTATGATTTCATACAGAGTATGGAAAAAGAAATAAACTGGGGGGTGCAGGAGCCCCCCGCCGAGGCGCAAAGCGCCGAGTTTTAGTTTATTATTTTCAATGAAGAACCTTTTCCAAGGAAGAATCGAGCACGAAAAAAGTCTGCCAGGTGAGGGTGGCACTTTCGTACCCATAACACGAATGTGAAGATGATCTGATGAATACTAGAGAATCTCAAAATTTCAATTCTACCTAATATTACCCTCCATATTTGATTATCACAAGACGGAAACATTTTTGGGGAACCATCCTGTTAATCAACCCCTGAAAATCCCGTTGAAATCAAATGGAAACTAGTTTATAATGGATTTAACTTTGGAGCATGAGCAGCAACTATTGATCCGGAGGCTAAAGAGGAGGATTGTGGGAGAGGGGTTGAGGTTATTTTCATAGGAGAACACCTACACTTCTATCCTTACAGTCCCTGAAAATTGCATCGATTTCCATAGGAAAATGAAGAAGTTATGGCTGTTACAAGGTTTGGACGATTGCTCATCGAAAAAGCTACTATCGATTCTGGGCCCCTAATTTTCGTAGTGAGCCATATACACGCCAATCTCAGGAAATGTCGTTCAAATCGGACAATAACTTCGTATAGTTTTACCCGTTACAAGGAATTGCAGTCATACTACATGCCTACTGACAGACAGAAACCAAAATTGTTCAGGGAAGTCTAACACATATTGCTAGTAGAACTTTTGATTTTGGGGGACATTTTTTCCCAACCTTGAAAAGTGGAAACAATGTTACCGTTACCTTGGTTGATTCGGAAGCAAAAATTGTAACCCCCTAAATTTGACGATTTACGTTTCAAGGTATGTAGGTACCTATTCGGAAATTTAATAAATGAAGTGATTTTGGTCTTATCTCACCCAGTCTTAATTTCGTCTAAGAATATGGTAGATAATTCTCCAACAGCTAACGATAATTACTATGCCCAAATTGTATTTAGAAATTATTATTTTTCTCGTACGTTTTTAATTCAAAAAGTTATTTAGTCGCTAATGGTCTGGACCGAATCATCCGCACTCGTTGTGGAGATTAGCTCGACAAAGCCGGGACTGAGAGTTTACGAACTGTCTGAGACGTTATTGGACGGCTCCTTGTCGATAGCGAGGTCGTTCTGGACAGTCGTGAGCGGGATCAATTTAGCAATCAGAGCTACGCAGCCTGATTCTCCTTCACCGATCGTATGTCCCCTTTCCTGTCTGGAAGGGCACAACCCTAGACCACTTCTATACCCATAAATCAAAACCTCGTAAAATAATAATATAAATTTTAAGTATAGCTCCCGAAAATTATTAATAGTCACTTTCCAACAACTTTTGAAGCACTGTATGCGTTAAAATTAGTTTAATAAACGTAAATATTACTCACCAAGTAACAGAAGTGTTGAGTGTGATTGACAGTCGATTTTTCAGGTTTCAATTATTACGTAAGGTCAAAATAACCGCAAAAGAGACAAATAATCAACACATCTTCTATTGAAATTAATTCGGAAAACATGATAAATTACATTAAAAAACGTCTAAAAGAATCTAAAAGTGTCAAGAAATCTAAGACAATAATGAACATAGTATCTTTTGCTCGAAACAGCAAAACCTGGCAAGTACTAGATGAAGTACTTTTTGAAACAAACGGATGAGTCCGCCATTGTTCTGGATAAAGTGCCTTTTAAAATGAAATGGAATATTAACCCTCATTTTTCAAGGGAATAGAGTATCTTTTTCTCCAAAACAATCGCATTTTTGTGAAGAACTACCCTTCTAAAACGCTGGGAAAGTGTTAACTCAATTTCGACGAAAATGTCCTTTAGTGCCTTTTGGAATCAAACTCCTCAATTACTATTTATATTGAAGATCCAGAAAAGCACATTCCAGATTATTTACTCACATTACTACACAACAAATAATTTATACCAACTTGATAAGATGCGACTGACTAAGGAAACCGGCAATGAGATTAATTCACAAATATAAAGATAGCAAAGTAAAACGCTGCACATTAGTAAACAAAGATTTTTTGTTAAATATATTAGATCACTCGTCTGCAAAGATCACGGCTTTGCCACTGTTACCACCAACCAACAGGAAGAGAAACATCGATCGCATTTCGGTCAGCTTAAATTTGAACGGAGATTAGGCCTCTTTTGCGATTCACACTCGTGTTTCTGATTTATCGTAAGTCCAACCCTTAAGTTTTCGTAGGGAGCGAAAGGTTTGTCCTACAGGGCTCCGTGCGGTCTCTAAAAAGCTTAAATAAATAGAAAAACAATACCTTCATATCAAAATTTTTTGAGTTAGGGCGTTTTCAAAATTTCAACCTTTATTTTTCAACCCTTAGAAGTGACTGATATCAACCAAAATCTTCGAGGCACAACTAGACCCCAAATGGAGCTCACATACCAAGTTTCATCAAAATCGGTCAATGCTGACTGAGGAAAGTGCCTCGTAAGGCGGACGGACGGCCAAATTTAAATTCGATTTTTGGATTCTACGTACCTTGAAACGTAAACCAAAAAATTTTGAGGGGGGGGGGGGGGGGGGAATTTCTTGGTCAATTCCAAAGGTTCATTATCGAAAATAATAAACCAAAAGGACAACGGCGGTCAATGACGTCACATTATATCCTACCTATAGGTGTACTTACTAGGTAGGCAGGTATCTTTTTTCAGTGAAACCGCATAATTATACATGATCTAACCGGTAACCATAATCTGCGTTGTGGAATCCAAACGAGAGTGTCCTGTTAACTCTGATTTCGTTCAATTCAATCAAGCTAATCTAGATAGGTACTTAGGTGTCCTGACTTGTTATAGGAAATGAGAGAAGATGTGAGAAAAGATTCTCACGAACATTAATGAATGACTGCACTACTGTTTCTTGCTCACGATCGGCCAATCGACCATCATTCTGTCGAAAACACAGACATATAAAACCTTCAGGTATCCCTTCGCGGCAAAAAAACTTATCCCCATTATAAACGCTCTAAATTATAAACTGAGTTCGACGCAGTAATACAAGTTACTATAAACGTTGATGTAGGTAGTGAATATTGAATACTAAGTCAGGTACGTACCTAAAGTTCACGTGAGAAGTCCTCAATCCTTTCTTCATCTCGGTGAGCACACAAATTCAACGCACCAAGCACAAATTTCCACGAGAAGGCTCCATATTATGAAATTAATGTTATAGGTGGCGAATAATTAGGAGTGTAGCTACCGTAGATTTACGAGAGAGCTAATCGAAAGTCTTTTCTTCAACTCGGCAAGAACTTGAATTCGTTCCCTCACGTAATTTCCCCGCCTTAGGTTGCAACAATAATCTAAATATTGGTTCTAAAGTGAAGAATAAAACATAGAAAACACGAAAAACGGCACCGAAACGAAAGACTGTTGAGAGGGCTGTGGGCAGAGCTGTTTCTTTCGCATCTCTCCCCTGTGTATTTCTTCTTCTTCTTCTGCGTATTTCCCTCCTGTAGACTAGGAGCTGACTCTGTTCTAAACGGATACTTTAATGAAAGCTACAAACCGATGCTTAATCAAATGTCCTCCGCGGTGAATAAAAAACCGGACCTCTGTCACCAAAAGCCCCTTCTTTTAAAAATGACCGTTTAAAATTTGTCAAAGTTGCGAAAAATGTTTACTTATAGTTGATGGCTTTTACGAATTATTTATTCATATCTTTTTTCCAAAGGAAAATCGTTCAAATTTGTGGAATTAGAGTTTCTTTTGTATCTCTACCGTGTGTATCTCTTTTGTGTGTTTCTCTTCTATTAGGCCGGATACAGTAACTTGAGTAAAACATTAACTCTTAATCAAATGTCCTCTCGGTGAGCAGGAAAATGAATCTCTGCTTCTTTTAAAAACAGTGCCCGTTACAAATGTGCAGAAATTTTGACTCACTTAGTTGTGGCTGCTATTAATTCAAGTGCAAGAACTAATGACTTAATTATATTTTATTTCTATCAGCGGAAATGACCCAAATTTGGGGAATATTGTTCCAATAATGGGCCTATCAGTGTTGATCAACGAAAATTGCGAAGTAGATCATTGAATGTGATATTAATGACGTCGTATTAGCCTCGTATCAAAGTCAGGAACCTACCAATTCATTTCTTCCTTCCGATCAAGTGTTTGAATCGGGTAAGAATTCGGAATGTTAAAAAAGTTGTGTCCTGTTGAACAATTAGATATTTCAGCAGATTGATAAGTATCCGTGGTTATATACAACGCGCTGGTGGTAGTAGTATTGTGTATAACTCATTTGATAGCGTACATCTTATAAAGAATAGGTGGAATCGGTTCTACGGAGATGATTCGAGGGAGGCCGGTGTCAGTCTGCGACCGTACGAGGACTGCGGGTAAGTGGCGGCCTTTCACTTTCTTCTTGGAGAGGCGAGAATCGATTATCGATGTTTCCTAGAAATCGATTGTCTTGCTCCGATTTTTCATCACATCGATTGTAACGTACGATTGTTTGTTCATTTTTACGGCAACCCATTGTCAATTTCTGACAATAAGTAATCAATGTAGTGTTCTCCATGTTTTCGCTCGATTAGTTTCGCTCAACTACGTATCTAGGTAGCTTTCCACCTTGCAAAAAAACCTTTTGGTTTATTATTTTCAATAATAAGCCTTTGGAATCGAGCAAGAAAAAAAAAATTTTAACCCCCCCTCAAAATTTGATGTTTTACGTTTCAAGGTACGTAGAATACGAAAATCGAATAAAAAAAATTTCCGTCCGTCCGCCGTACGCCGTACGCCGTACGCGGCACTTTTCTTAGCAACACAGGACCGATTTGGTTCAAATTTGGTATATGGGCTCCATTTGGGGTCGAGTTGTGCCGCGAAGCTTTTGGTTGATGTAGGTCACTTGTAAGGGATGAAAATTAAGGGTTGAAATTTTCAAGAGTGCCCTAGCTCAAAAACTCTCGAAATAAAGGTATCGCTTTTTCACCAATTTTAAATAGTATTGAATTTTAAAAAATTTTTGAGACCACCCGGAGCTCTGTAGGACAAACCGTTCGGTCCCTACGAGTACTTGAAGGTTTTCCTTCGATAAAACAAAATCATGAGTGTGAATCGCAAAAGAGGTCTAATCTCCGTTCAAATTTTATCGGACTAAAATGCGATCGCTGTTCATTTCTTCGATTTGTATACAGTTTTGCCGTCTGCGTAACCAGTAATCAAATTTCCATATGAAGCTTTCTATTTTTCCAATCGAGTGTGAAGCGATTAGTTCTTTCTAATAAACTTGATTTTGAAGGTGTGAAGCCAGTATGGTGTGATAGGTAGTACCTAGCTGGTAGGTAAAAAAAAGTTGGTAGGTAAAAAAATGTTGGTGGGTAAAAAACGCTGCAAATCATTGCTCAAAGGCCTCTTCACTCTTCAGATCACTGATCAGCTGAGTGAGCTCCGAAGACATTTTCAATCCTATTGAATGGAAGTGCCCTTCCAGGCGTCTCCAGCATTCGAGGAAATCTTCTTCACTCCTCAGATCACTGATCAGTTGAGTGAGCTCCAAAGCCATTTTCAATCCTATTGAATGGAAGTGCTCTTCCAGGCGTCTTCAGCATTCGAGGAAATCTTCTTCACTCTTCAGATCACTGATCAGCTGAGTGAGCTCCGAAGACATTTTCAATCCTATTGAATGGAAGTGCCCTTCCAGGCGTCTCCAGCATTCGAGGAAATCTTCTTCACTCCTCAGATCACTGATCAGTTGAGTGAGCTCCAAAGCCATTTTCAATCCTATTGAATGGAAGTGCTCTTCCAGGCGTCTCCAGCATTCGAGGAAATCTTCTTCACTCCTCAGATCACTGATCAGCTGAGTGAGCTCCGAAGCCATTTTCAATCCTATTGAATGGAAGTGCTCTTCCAGGCGTCTTCAGCATTCGAGGAGATCTTCTTCACTCTTCAGATCACTGATCAGCTGAGTGAGCTCCGAAGCCATTTTCAATCCTATTGAACGCAGGAAGATGAAATTTGAGAGGGAAGGTCAAGGGAGAATACAGATGGTGGTAGGTGCTATTGATGGAGAACCAGTGATTTATACAGAAGGGTGATCTACGAAGGGTGATCTCGTATACAGAAAATAATAAACCTTTGAGCAATGATTTGCAGCGTTTTAACATAAAAACGGACCGACCTCGATGATGGCAAACCACTAAACTTTTTTTAAAATTGAAAACCCATTCCTTTGAAAATGGCCGTTTGGAATTAGTCGAAGTTGCGAAACTTCTACCTACTTCCTCCCATCACGTTTGAATGTTACTGCGGTTTCGTTGCCTCCTCAATTATTGTAAGTTCGTCCCCCTTCGCCTTCCTTTTATCATTTTTATCATTGAACACATGTCGTCACGTCTCACTGAATTCATATTAATTCACTTTTCTACCTGAAGAAGTTCAGTTAAATTACTACCATCCCGGCTCACCCTTCGTGAATGTGAATCCTCGAAAATCTTTGGCTCAAGTCATCAAACGAATTAATAATATTGCACCAGTAGGCAGCATTTTCTTTTCCTTCAGTCAAGTTTTCGACACTCGAGATGCAAATTGATTATATTCCAAATTTCATTTTCTATTCGGCTTCAGGTTACCGCATGTTGTTCTTCATTCATGCAGTTCTTACCGTTGTCGTCATCGTCGTCGTCTTCACTGGAAAAACCGTGAAAAAGGACAAGAACATCCTTTTTCCGATCTCAATTTCTCTGATACTGCAAATAAGAATGCTATTAACTACCTGCCCAATCTCTAGATTGGTTCCACGGCCGTAAGATAGTACTAGTAAGTCCTTAGAGAGGTTAAGAAGTATCTTTCAAGTAGTTTTGTACATGTAGCCTCCCTGAGGAAAAATATTATTTTTGTAGAATTTTACTTATAATTTATTTAGCTCTACCGTATCATTTTTGCTTCCGAGTCTAACAAGGTAGCGGAAGCGCTGTTTTCACTTTTCAAGGTTGAAAAAAGTTCTCCAAAATCAAAATTTCCATTTGCGTTTTACGGTTCAGGCCTTCCTGAACAAATTTGGTTCCTTGTCTGCCTGTCTGTGTGTCTGTCATGAAATCCAAAACTATACGAAGTGCAATGGGCAAAACTATACGATGACTATACGAAGTTATTGTCCAATTTCGATCCGTACTGAATAACTATACTAAAATAATTTAGATTCTAACTAAACCAAGGGTACGGATATACTAGAAAACCGATGTTTTTCAGTCTCTTTACCCTTTATATAGAAAGAAGATCGTGGTTATAATAATTGTATAAGCCACATAGACGATCCTTCAATTTCCTACAAATTGTTTTTGACAACAGAATTGCAATGAGACTAGGCTATGGAAAACAAAGACAGGGGGAGGGTGGGAGAGCAACTCTCGAGCCCATTTCGTTTCTACGGAAATAGAAAAGGATGAACCATAAAAACGTCTGCCAAGAGGGTTTAGCACATAGCTTCCTCGTATCCATAACCCGATTGTATTGATGATCCGATGCATAGCAGTTGATCTCAAAACATCAATCACTAAGTACCTTGCACTACCCTCATAGGGAACTCTACAAGTCAACCAGCACAATCTCTGAATATTGTTGGAAAATGTAGAACTTATGGCTGTTTCAAGGATTTCACGTTTGCGCATGCACACAAAATACCCTCAATTTGGGGCCCATGATTTTCGTAGGGATCCATTTCCACACCAACAACAATTCCTGAAAATTTAATCCAAATCAGGTGAGAAATGTAGAAGTTTTGGCTGTAAAAAGAAATACAAGTTTGCGTATGCGCAGTGGCTACTATCAGTCTGGGGGAAATGGTTTTCATAGGGAACCATCTACACGCCAACCCGCATAATCCCCGAAAATCGCATCGAAATCGGATGAGAAATGTAGAAGTTTTTGGCTGTGGCTAGGATTTCGTGACAGACAGACACGGAACATAAATTGTTCAGGAAGATTTAAAACATAAAAGGAAAGTGGACATTTTGATTTTGGAGATTTTCTTTCAACCTTGAGAAGTTAAAACAATGCTTCCGCTACCTTGGTTGACTCGGAAGCAAAAAGTATTACATCGATATTTAAAATCGTTACCTTCGGGTATTTTCAGGCTAGTTTAACATCTAAACATCAACAATAGCTACCTAGTTACATAGATAACAAATTATGTTTAGAACTTCGTGAACATACCAACAGAATGCTGAAACCATTTTCGACTATTGCCCACGGGCCGTGTGGCCAAGGGTTGTGAGGCCCCACGACTAATAGGAATCCCAGTCAGATCAAGAACCAGGTGGGCCGAATGAATAGAACAGTGGTGGGACCCGTTAATTGGATTCCTGCTGATCAAACATAGCACAATAGAAGCCCATGTGGAATAATATTGGAGAGCCATTTAACCTGCAGCCTAATGGTATGAACCAAAATTGAATGATACATTTCAAACTTGCATAATATGAATCAGAGAATATAAGGACAACTAAAAGACCATACCTAACTTAAAACTGGAGATTTTTTCAAGCAAAAACCACAATGATGCCTCATTTGCTAGCATCATATAAGTGGTCCCATCGCTCAGTAGGTGTTCGAAACAGACACCAAAACCGAACTGGCGTGAATACGAATGGAATCTTGTCTGTTAGAAAAGTCAAAGTGAGTTTCAATGATAAAACTGTGATGCAATTCCAGTCACAACACAATATAAAGAATAAAGTTATAATTGAAGATCAGCAAAAAGCGAACAGCCTGCTCAAAAAAAACTGCATGGCTCTCAATTATTTGATTTGATCAAAACGTAATAGAGAGCTTCACGACGCAAAGTAGATTCTCACAACAGTAGGGTAATGACCAAAAATGATTCCAAAACAACTAAAACAGTAAATTTTGTCAAGATTGTGATTTTGTACTCGAACATGCATCAGTGTCTTAGGAGTACATCCAGGCTCGATTAAGATCGTGAAGAAGTCGACAAGTCTTCAGTCTTCAAGCTCATCAATCTTTGTTCTAACAAAAAGCTTAATCTTCAATCAACAAAAGATTCATGTTCTAACAAAACTATTCTAACTTCTGCGATGCCCGAAAAGTTCATTTCTGGATCCTCCACTGCATTGAAGTGATGATGCTTGCGAGTCCCGTCTTTTAGAAGTACCTACGTGCTAGTCGGTTTCTTCTTCTCAATTGAACAAGCTGTGTGGGCCCATTGAAATGCATATAATGTGTCAGGCATACAGACTCAAATATTATGAGTGATAGGTCTATTTCAACCATGTACCCGGCTGAATACGAAAAAGAATCATCATAGCACGAAACGACGCTGTTGATCGCGACGATCCAAGCTGATGCGCTTATGAAATTGTGCTCATTCCTCTTGTCTGAACAACATGGCATCAGATATATATTTATCCCCTACATAACATAGAATTTCTTCTCTGCTTACTTGACTTGGGGGTTAATTGCTTAGAAATGGATGAAACTGAAACAATGAGCGGACAGATGTGTGCAAATACTCATAAACACAATATCACATCGCAAGAATATAAGGAAAGCGAACACCAAAAGCTCTGTTATTTGTATAATAGGTACGGTTGAAGTTGTTGACCTCTTTCAAAAGACTATTCTAACTCTTCTGTAATCCTTTAAAATGCTTCCTTATTTTTGCAATTGGTAGGAAAATTAAGCCACTTGCAAAACTCCAGCTTTTCAATTACGATTTATTCAGAAGACCCTCTTCGTGAGTTGTGAATAAGGAGCACTCGGGCTTTATCGATGAAGTTTCGAAACGTTTTTCAAGAGTTGCATCCCTTGTATTCTCACAATGTCATAAGTCCTAGGTACAGAGGTTCACTACTGAGGAGCCAAGAACTTTGTCCATAAATATCTCAGAATACTTAAATTTTACTCCAATATTTTCACGATAGCATTGCAATTGGCCCGATCATTTTTTCAGTAGATAATGATCAACAACAGCTAAACTTCTGGTACTTCCCTGCAAGGAGATAGACGTGCTGCTTCTTACTGGAAGTTTATGAGTGGATATCACCAGATGTTATCAAATTCCTTCGAATCATGCTTGTGAGTAATCATGGCCCTGGTTTCAAGCGAACATGTAAGTAAGTAAATACCTATAAACATTTTTGTCAAATCCTCTTTTCTCACGGACTCAACCAGATAACTGCATTAGTTCCAAATCTGCTCGACATCCAAATGATCAAAAGCCAATCGATTTTACATGGGATGTTTGAATTTCTTCCCTCAACAAGAAGGTACCGATGTACGTTAGAAACCATCTCGGGAAAAAACAAGGGACCCTTCCTACGTTTAAGTGTCTCCGTTACAACAAAAAGTATAATGGGTACTTAAGGGCTTAGAGTTCCAAGATTTTCACACTAAGGGAAGCAAGAGAAGCGTGAAATGGTGCGTGAACGGGACGCTTGTTAAAAGTTACCCCTCACAGAGAGAAAGGCAGCGAAAATATTCCTCAGACTAAAAGACAAATATAGAGACAGACTTGAAGTCAAGAAGTTACAGTCATGCCATCGATGATCCGCACCTACACAATGAAATCATGGGGAGCCATAAATTCAATCCTTGGAAATTTCATAAAAATCTCCATTAAGCGAAAGATGACTTTACAATGACTTTACGTTTTGCATGAATGGGCAGCAACCACCAACGATCTGATCGCGGAGAAATTCATGGAGGATAGTCAAAACGTCATTCCTCTACTACAACCTAATTTGTGAGAAATCGGACCTCAGGTAGTGAGACAATGAGATTATCCCAGCGTATGCGCAGAGCGTGCTATCGATCCGGGGCAATGAAATTCTTAACAGACCATTTCGGCCATAAACCCTGATAATTTGAAATCTGACAGTAACTGCGTAATCTAGTTTCGTTCTTAACTTGGCAATGAAGCTTCAAATCAACAACACTCTTTTCCCTCGTCAATCGAAAAATCCAAAAACGATTTAATGGTTCAAATTCGGATATATGTGAAGACAAATCTCGCAAAATTACTTAAATTTCTTGTTCATTTGGCAGGAAACATATCGAATGAGCTTGTTATAATGGTTTAAATTCGGATACTTGGAGAAAACTCTCGCGATATTACCTTAATTTCTTGTTAATTTGGGTGGGGGTGGTTTTTATTAACATAATTTTTAGAATTTATCTTGATATCGAGTTTGATGAAGGTTCTGGTTAAATGCAACAAGAGCATCTTGGCATTGATTATTGCGATTTCCTAAGGCTATAATGTTTTTATAGCATTTTCCCTTTGTTTGTTAACGTATTTGGCACTTATTAAAAAAATTTGGGTCGATTGGTCGACCTGCATTTATTTTTGCCAAATTAAGGGGTTTTAAATACACACTCAGTCCGACAATGAAATATAATTATTCAGGAAGTTACAATGAAGTGTTGTTCTACCCGATTGTATAGATGGTCCGATGCATAGCAGTTAACCCTTAATTTCCCACTTGATCAAAAAATGTGTTTTTTAGGGTTTTAAAAAATTAAATTTAGATGTATTTCGACACTTTATAGTATATTTGAGCAGAAGATACCTCTAAGGCCCTATTGTAGTCTGTCAGCTCAAAAATAATATTTCGAAGGGCTTCACTAGCGCTATCCGCGTCAGCAGAATTTGTCTATAAATCCAATTTTGTTGGAGTAGAAGATGGTTACTCGGAAAATTCCTTGGCGGGATGTTGGGATCTATTATTTCTTGAAAAGATCAGGAACAAGGTATAAGGTAGAGAAGTTTCACATCTTAGAGAGATCTGTGCTACCTTAAACAGCACATCGATTCAACTAATAGCCTTCAACATGAGAATTGAGGGTACCTCGAAGGCCCTATTAAATCGAGAATTTTTCAGTTTTTATGATTACTTTTTCTTACACAATCGACGGTATCAATAGCCAACGGCTATCAGTTTTGGTTTAAAAATGGATAAACTGTTGCAGGTAGAAATCGGACATCCAAAAAGATACCTCGGGATATTAAGAGTTAATTTCATAATATTAATCTCTCTAATCTCTCTCTTGCACTAACCTCATAGAAGACCATCTTCATGCCAACCCGCACAATCCCTGAAAATGAAATCGAAATCGGACAATAACTTCGTATAGTTTTGCCCGTTACAAAGATTCGATGACAAACAGACATTCAGGAAAACCAAAATTATTCAAGAAAGTCCGAAACTTTAAACGCGTATGAAAATTTTAATTTTGGAGAACTTTTTTTTTTGAAACCTTGAAAAGTGAAAACAATGCTTCCGCTGCCTTGGTAGGCTTGGAAGCGAAATTTACTGTACATTTTACAACTAAAATAAATAGGAGTAATTTTAACACAGAATGTGTTTTAGCCATGGACTAACTAGCCAAAAAAGCTAACGAAATCTGGGACGACAACATGGATACCGATGATACGGAACTAAGGATCGTGCAACCTGGTGTAACCTATGCGATATTTTGTTATGAAGCAGTGATTAGATAAGATTCTGATTTAGTGGGAAGAAAGTAGCGAAATCGTGTGAAACGCGTGAGCTAAAACACATTCCGTGTTTCAATAATTTCGTCCGAACTTTGTAAATAGAGGTAACCGGTGGTCCAGGGGGCTTGCCGCCGAGCTTTTGATTTTGCAGGACTTCGTTTCTTCCCCAGAACGTTGAAACGATTCTTCAGCTTCCATGGATCTCCAAAAGCGGATCAAAAGGTGAAGGTACAGACAGGTCCTTACAACCTTCGTGTTCCTGACTTAAATAAGTCGAAAATTGCACTACAAATAATTCATGACATTCAATAATTCATTGCAATGTCACTTTTATGGACGTCCGAGGATTTTTTCGTGCGAAACGGGTGAAGGGTCAACGTCATCTTTATTCCATCTCGCAATCTAGATTGCCTTGCTGAGGCTCTCATGGGACGAGAAAGGGCCCATCCGCCGTCCCAGGAACACGATCTTATTGATAGACCCGCCGAACAATCTACATAAATTGGTTTGGATATTGCATTAGTTTGGGAAGTGGTGGACGACCTGGGTCTCATCCAATAACCGCGACCTTTTCTTTTGGGTTCCTCCTTCATATTTGGTCTACCATATCCCAGTATTGATTTTTTTTTTTTTTTTTTGAGCATACGAACATAATGAGAAGCTCAAATCTAGGAATTGATTTCGAGGGAACCACATTTCTCCGGTGGAAAACCCAAAACATTAATACAAATTTAAATAATTATGTTTGAAATTCTTTCCTGTCCGCCAACCTAGTAGACAATTATATTTATATGTATGGGATAAACTCCACCGAGATCGGATGGATAATGTTTTTGTTTGTGAATATTTCACGTTTGCTCATGCACAATGGCCACTGGTGATCCGATCCAAAATGTTGTCACGTTGGACATTTTGATTCATTGAACATTTTGATACATTTTATAGTTCAATACGTTGGACACCCTAAAAGTAGGATATTTTGATGCGTTGAATATTTTGATTCATTGAACATTTTGATACATTGATAATTTGGATACGTTAGCCAATTTGATACCTCAGATATTTTGATACGCTGTATATATTTGATACTTTGATCATTATGAGACATGGGAAATTTTGACACGTTGGACTAATATGATACATTTGACATAACGATGCGCTGGATATTTTGATTGATTCAGGCCCGTAGGATTCAGGATTTCGTTTCGGAAGTGGAGGGGGAGGTCGGACCCAAATTCTTTTTTAAAAATCGTGTTCAGTAGTAATAACAATTTGAATAATTATCTTTACAGAATTTTTATCACAGTGTTTTTTATTACAGTATTTTTATCACAATTACTTTTCTACAGTCCTTTTATTATTACAAGATTTTTCAAATTAAGTATACCTTTGTCGGGGTGTTGGAAACAAATGATGTGAACTTGAGAAGTAACAACGTAAGTAAAGATTCACACAACCTTCTTCAATGGACACCCCCCAAATATCACTTTTGTCCACGTTTATCTGTTTGGTACTCTCGTGTTTTTTTGACATTTTATGTCTTTACTATGGCACATAAATGAAAAATCGTCACGCGGGGATGTTACGCGGGGAGCGTTATGAGGGGAGCGTTACGCGGAAATTTCTGATGATTTTCACGTACAACCAATCGTTCCTAGGAAAAACTAACTTCCTCATTTTCCACCCCACAAACATCGTTCACCACTCATTGGAAAGCTCTCAATTTATTAAACATAAGACATAAAATGTCTCTCGTGGTTGCGTACTTGTACGAAAGCTGTATCCACCGTTTGTGTTTTCACAAATTTTGGTTACGACGAATAAACCCACACATACCCAAAATACCCACCAATTTTCAGTTACTTGCCTTGATAGTGTCTGCAGGTCGGTCTTTGACTCTCATAATCCTCATAACGTGCATAACTGTACGAAGTTGGAAGCCGATTTCGATCAGTTTTCAGGGATTGTATAGTTTCAGGGGTAGATGGCTCCCCACGATTTAAATTAATTTAATCTTCGCAAAATTGGATTTCTTTCTGATAAATTAAAATTATAGTTCATTATCAACGTAGTTTGTTTTCTTTTAACTGATTTTGTAATTTTTCGTCGCTTTCTCCTGTTAACCATTTTATTTTATTTATTTATTATTTTTTGTGAGGAGGGGGGGGCACGATAGGATGCATGATTATGTAATGATGTGGCTGATATTCAACTAACTTTGTTCCCGGGAAGCTTTAGTAAAAGAAAAAACGTTTGCCAAGTGGATGTGGCACATAGCTTCCTCGTAACCACTACCCGATTTTAAAGATGATCCGTTGTATAGTAAGTAGCTATAATCTCAAAACATCATTCTCCAAGTATCTTGCACTATCCTCATAAGGGAATACCTATATAAAACGTTAAACATGAGTGGAAATTTGATTTTGGAAAACATTTTTCTTTCAACCTCTTTCTCTAAAGTGAAAATAATGCTTCCGCTACCTTGATAGATTTGGAAGCAAAATGTAAGGGCCAATTACTATTAGGCATTAGTTTGCTCGATGGTTCGTGGTTTACTTAAACAAATCATTTGTTTGCTCTGGAAGTCCATTTCAATTTGATAAATTGAAGAAAATGTATCGGAAGTGAATAGTTGATTTCATGATAGTTTTATAGAAATTCAACAAACGTCTAAATCACACCAACTTCATTAGTTCATATTTCCTCCGCTAGGGATAGTAAAGCATTTTTCCATTGAATCAGCTGCAGCGCATCATCTCGGAGGATTCATGAACTAATGCTGTAGGTGTGATTTAGACGCTCGTAGAAATTTAAGGCATAAGATCATCAATCTGAAATTTCCAGTATTAGAACACCAAAAAGTCACATTCTTGATTTTTACATGGTCGCTTTCAGAAGGAAAATTTGGAAGATGATGGTTCAAATTCTTCAAGTGTCCATGACAATAAGAGCATGAAGGCGTCTATAGGGATTTTGTTTCTCCTTTTGTGATACAAAGTTTTTCCGGAATTCCCTTGAATATTGCAGAAGCGTGGGAGGGAGAAAGACCTCTAGCCAAGCGAAAACCTCTTAGAGATCTCCGCGCCAAGGAAATTGAACGCAAAGACGAACGAGGGGCGTGAAGGCGGGAAGAGGACCCACGGATAAGGAATCCAATTATACTAAAAGCTGGAAATCGAGCTCGACGGAGGGGATGGCAGCGATTCTCGTCGATGTTCCAGAGGTGGAAACTCAGCTTCTGAGGTTTTCCTTGAAGGAATCAGCGAGCTGCTTCCGTGTTCTCCGTTGTATATTGAGAGGAGAGCCTTTCTCGGATGTACCGTTTTATGTGGTTTCCCGAGTCTCGAGCCCCATTTTCCTGCACGGCAATCCTCTTTTCGCGGGGCATTGTGTTACTGTATAGTATACTGTTCATTACGATACATACTAACAATCTGAACGTATTATAAGACGGAATTTGTGAGAGAAACTCGAGAGCAGATGCATGATACTTAACTGAACACCACCCTTCTGTTCAACGGCACTCTAATTTTCATGTTTCAAGATAAATGAGAGGAAGCGAAGTAACATAGAGAGGTAGAAACCAAAAACAGTAGAGCGAAGAACCCTCCCCCCCCCCCCCCCCCCCTTAATGTTTATTTTACTAACAAAAGTTACATAAACCGCGTTTTGGTTTATGCATGATAGGCCGTGAAATATTTAAGTACTTGAATCTGTGATGAACAAGTACCTATGTAACGTCCTCATCATTGACTTATCTGATGACAATGAAAGTACTACATAGTAGGTAGTTACAACAACTTAGTTTGGTATGAACCTTCAAGAACGATAACTATACACCTTACTGTATAATGTGAGGTGAATACAAAAGAAAATCCCTCAGAAATGAAATTGACTCGTTTTATTCAAAACTATGTATCTTTACATTTTATTTGTATTTTAAGTGTATTTATTTCACATTTATAACAGATGTATTTTTCAATCACGGCAAAAAACAGAATAATGAAAACGAAAACTTTCCCCAATATAATCAAAACCAACACCTGTTGGTTTCCAATTCACCGACATTTGCCTTGAGGTTTCTCTCGAAGTGGACGTAGTTTCAGTCTCTTCTCAACACTGTACTGGTTCCAATTAGCGAGCATCTATCTCAGTTACATTCACTCAGAATTGGCAATAATGCGAGAGTTCACTGGGCTGAATATGATGGCGGCTCCTGTTGATATGTACAAGCCCTTTTCAGACCCACTACGCTGGATAGGGAGTCTAAATGACATTTTTAATATCATGAGGAAAATAGCAATTTGAGAACTCACGACATTAAGCGTAACATGGTACAAAATGTTTCAAAACGGAATAACATAATAAAACTATACGTTGGTTTCCATTGCTTCTTGTTGTTGGACTGTGTTGTTTTGTACTGTGAGGACTGAATGAGCGATAAAGCAAACTTTTGCCCAGTTCATTTACATCGCTGACAATTTGAACTCAAATATCTCTTCTCTTGTTGAACTGTTCAAACAGTTTTTTCTGAGTAAGATAAATAACTGTATATCTACCCCTGAAATTATCTTAGCACTTTTCCAACTCTTTGAGCAAGCGAGTGTTTGAAAAATTCACCCTCCAAACACCCTACTTTTTTACGGTGCTGAGTGACACTATGGGTGACGGCTTCTTCTTGTAGTTATGAAGACGATTTTCTGCACATGTCAACAAATGGATTTTCTAAATTTGCTGCTAAATCGCTCATTCTAACAGACATGAACTGGAATCGCACGTCCCTCGTGTAGATACATGTTCTGAATTACCTCGTTACATTCAATCCTGCCCCTAGCCAATCTTCAATCATTCACTCCCTTCATGAATTCACAATGTCTCTCCTCAACAACCACTCGCATCCTCTCCTGGGTTGATCAAAAGAGGTTAGTAATTAAAACTACCCCGCCTCCACCGTTTTGCCCTATTCGTCGAGGGGGTGCTCCAGTCATTGTAGCCTTTGATTGGTCCTATCTCTCCGGCTCAGGTGCTTCCTGCACCCCGATCGCCTCCGTCCGCTCATAATACCTCTGTCCTCTCAATTCCCTTTCAGTTCTGCTGTCTGTCTTTATCATCCCAATTAACCCATCTTATTCAATGAACCATTGATTTTCTCTCCTGGGAACGTTCGTAATTAGAATATCTCTTCTCTCTCTAGAAATTACAGTCATTGAATGCTTTTAATGTTCCTTTGCACAAAATGTTGATTTTTCTTGTGAAAATATTGTTTTGGAAGAATGTTAATTAATTCTGAAATGTGACTTTGTGAGGAAGGTTGTGAAGGAAGGCCTAATTAATAAACTAGGCTTGATTTTCGAGCTCAAATCATTTTACATACGTACCTACTCCAATTACTTTTTCTATTTAATTTTTATCCCACCAAGGAGGAATGTGATGAGATTTAACCCGTTCCGTCACAGGTGAAAATTCGGTTTATTGGTCACAGATAGGTACCCCGGTACAAATGTCAATGCTGTGTGACATCCTACAGTGAGTGACCTACAGTCGTAATAATCTACAGTCGTCGTCGAGATGTTGACCTGTTAAGTTTGTACCCTCCCCCCCTCCTATAAGCTCCTACAATACTATTTAAAAACTAGCATTGCAAAATGCATACACCAGGCTATTATCTGTATAAAGTAAATGACTGTATGAAGTAAGTATAGAGTAAATGAGTCTGGTCAATACACCTGTTGTCACAAATGGATAAAAGTTACCTACCACCAAATGCTTTCTGAGATAATATAATATAACTAAAATAGATACTTAATATAACTAAAATCATAATAATATAATATAATGAAATTTGGTTTATGGGTCTGGGGTCTAGTTGTGCCTCGAAGCTTTTGGTTGATGTCAGTCACTTCTAAGAGTTGAAAAATAAGGGCTGAAATTTTCAAAACGTCCTTGCTCAAAAATTGTCGATATAAAGGTATTGTTTTTTCATCAATTTGAATATTATTGAATTTTTAGAATCGAATGAGACCACTCAGAGCTCTGTAGGACCGACTGTTTGCTCCCCATGATAACTTAAGAGTTGGTTTTTTTTTTACAAAATTGGCTACCTTTAGCTCTTAGGACGCTTTGGTCGAGATGAGAAAGGCAGCAGTAGTAGCCCTAAACTGTCTTGACCGAAATTACGTGGGGCAGCATACTTTTGACAGACGTTTTCCCTGTTCCAAGTATCTCGCGGGGTATAATACATAGGATAAAACTAATTTTTTTGATAAACTCAAAGTAGGTAGTTTCGGAAAACTAAAAGTAAAATTTCATTCCAGTAAAATTTTGATGGCTAAGACTCCTAAAAAATTGAGATGCCCGCTAAGCTAAAGAAATTGTCCATTGTATCCACATACCGCTTCTTGATCGCGATAGAACTAAGTAGTCACAGTGCTGGGGGTTAAATCAAAATATTGTTTAAAACCGGCTACTTATGATATAAATAGAAGCAAGAGGCTTTTTTAAAATTGTTCCTTGGAACATTATTCAAACATTGTGACCCGCACAAACTATCATCACTTTTTTATCTTTTGGTGGTGTGTGGGGCTAAAACTCCTTAAAATCCGTATCAAATTCAGAACGCGCTGCTTTGAACCTTGAAGGGTCATTCTTTACTAATTTTAAGTCGTAGAGTCCGAAAAATAATAATCTTTTTCCCTAGACTGCGCTAAACGAGCCTAAGCTCTAAAATTAGAGGTGGAGGAATTCTAAGCGAGTGCACCGGGATTAGAATTTAACTCCACGATTTGTTTGATATTTCCGTATAATATACGGAATATTATATAATATATATTATATAATTATATTATTATTTAACAAGAAGGCGTTCACATTCAGAAAGCAAGTCATAGTGACTAGGAGACAATGAAGGGCGGAAAACAGACGGGAGTCAGCTGATTGGATATTGATTATGATATTACGCTATATTCAAACCGAACCGTTGACAGGAATCGTACATGCTGGACGGTGCATTGTAAACCTTTCGGATTTTAAGGCGTTTTAGCCACACCCCAAACCCTCTCCCTCATGAACATTTTGATGGGTGCTGCTGCACCTATGTTTTGTTCAAAGCCTCTTGCTTCCATCACAACTAGCTTTTTTCCTCCCGAAACCTCTCATTAACAAGTACTAGACTATATGGGACTAAATTCACGGGAAAAAATTAGAGTTATGTGCTTCTGCAACAAATATACATTTTACTCTTAAATGGATTATTCACCTAAAGAAAGGTATTATTTCCTATCTATTCTACGGTGCTTCAGATGAGGATAACGTGTTCACTTTGCGATCCCCAACACGAAGCGGAGAGCGACAAAGTTTTCATACCAACCAAACATCTCATGAATGTTTCACCCTTTACCCGAAATCTTTCACATCATATGGCCGACGAGTGGCGGTGTTTTGTGTTCATCGATACGCGACAATTTCGTGTCAGGCCGAGGGTAGACGTCGTTATGCATGATCATGAGACCCACTGAGGGCGGCGACAGCGTTGTGGCGGCCGCCGCTGAATGTTGATGCTCCACCTGTTGCTGGGCGAATCCACGCCTGAGGTTGTTTGCAGGAATCCGCCCTCCTCCCCCCTAGTTGGAGGGACAATATCCCGTCGATACAAACAGATTACCGACCCTTCAAGTTGCGGATCGGTATCTCATCGTCAATATTAGACTGTGTCATTTCTATTCCATTGAAGTTTATTCATTTCAAATTGGAAGAATACAGAGTAATCACTTTACTACCCATTTAGTGGCAGCTTTTTACACCTTGTTTTGCTCACAAAAAAGTACAAGTAGAAACAATTTTTTCACTTTTGGGAAATGGAAAAAAATCCTTCAAAATCTAAATTTTCACTTGCGATTACATTTTAGGCCTTCCAGGACAATTTTGGTTCAGTTTCTATCAGTAATACGGTTTGCAAATCCTGGTAACAGAGCCAAACTATTTGAAGTTACTGTCTGTTTTCGATCAAATAATACATTATTCAGTGTTCGTGCGGATTAGGACCTAGAATCTCTGATTGATAGCTGTTTCTGAACATGAGCAGACGTGAAAACCTTTCATCGAGAATAGCTTCTACAGTCCCCATCCGTTTCCCGTAAAATTTCCAGCCATTGCTTGATCGGGACCCTCTTGAACATTTTCAAGAGGGCTTTGAGGCTTTAATTAAATCTTAAATTCTCAGGAGTAAATTATGATTAGCATAATCTCCCATAATTTTCGATTTGGAGGTTTTCACCAAATTTCACCCAAGCTTGGTTTATTTCGTTGAGTGTTACTCAAAAACTGTGAATAAATTGTTACAAATAATTATCTTATTTGTGACTTTCCAAATAAGACTGTGCAGTTTCCAAATACTTTGTTGGTTGCAGATATAGAGCGATTTACAAGTGAGAATTTTCCTCCTCAAAATTCTGCCGTCTAACAAAACAAGTTATCATGCAATATGAGGATCCTTGAAACAAACAGGTACGTACATTGTTTCCAACCAATTCGAAGGGTAGTTGAGTATTTAATGATTCCTCATCCATCTCATCATATACTATCATACTTTCTTCTTATGGGCACGAGGAAGCATCGTGCCACAATAACTTGACAGACGTCTTATCTTCCTACGCCTGATAGGAGCATATTTCTATTCAAAAACTTGACTCATGGCGCAAAAGCACATTCATCCATGACAGGTGGTGCGGTTTGGACCATCATTCTAGTTCAATTTCCTCGACAAAAAAGACTATCAAGTTTTGTGGGCAGTAAAGGTTCCTTACAAAGAATAACATGGACACTCTATTGTTTCGAAGATGTTTGCTTTGTCCTTAGCACAACAGTTAAATTCATTAATTCTTTGATATGAAATATGAACTTCACGATCAAGTAAATAATTTACGATAGTTAAAAACAGGAAATCTATAGAGAATCTTGCTCCAATTTGGAGAATAGTTAGGAATTGATGCTAGAATAATTTCCATAAAAAAATTCATAACAGTCCAATCAGTAAGATAAATTTCAAGAAAAATCTACTCAACTCAGAAATAACTGCGAATTTTGTTTCAAAATGTAGGAAACCAGCCTTGATTGTGAAGTTCATAATTCATAATTATCAAAGATCCGAGATTTAATTTTAAAAAGATAACTACTGTCGCTATTTTAAATCAGGCAACGAAAAATTTTATATCTAAAGTTTTCAAGCAGCAGCGTTTTGAAAATGTTCTCCTCAACTTTCCATCCCTTAGAAGTGACTGACAGTAACCAAATCCTTCGGTTCACAACTAGACCCCAAATGGAGCCTGTATACCAAATGTCATCAAAATCGGTCCTCAGGTACAGCGTATGGCGTGGAGCGGACTTACGGAAACATTTTCATTCGATTTTTGAATTCTACTTAGTACTTTGAAACGTAAAACATCAAATTTTGTGGGGGGAGGGGGTTACAATTTTTTTCTTGGTAGATTCCAAAGGCTCATCACTGAAAATAGTAAACCAAAAGAGGCGAAGAACAGGGAGAAAGAACGCTCTGGGGAACAAAATGAAATTTTCTCTCCCACAAAGTGAATTAAAGCGAACTAAACACAGGTTGGCAGGAAAGAAGATAAAAGGAATCTCTGATGTGGTTACTCCGCAAATTTGATGCGCCGGAGAATGAATACCAGCCGACCCTCTCCGTGTAACAACCTTTGCCTAAGGAGACACTACAGAACTTGAATGAACTCGTAGGAGATTTTTTGCTTTCTTAATATTTACAAGTAATTTTTTAACACATCCAATAATAAATACTGTTAAATTATTTGGCTATCCAAATGTGTCCCTTTGGGCAAAATTGAGTTACTTCCATTTAAAAGGTTCTAGAATCATATACGTGAATAGAATAAAATGATTATATTAAACCATTTGTGGTTGATCTAACGATTGCCTGAGGAATCGAGCATGAACTCAAGCTCCCACAGCTAAGTGTAACTAACGGTTCAAGGTAGATAGGTACACACTTACTTGGTATAGTGCGGTTCAGCGTTAGTCAGACTGAAGTCAATCTCTACTAAAAACACTATACCCGATAATGTCTGATTGTGTTCTGACAGGGATTTGCATACACCACTCACCTACATGTGAACGCTGAAAATTAGGCACGATGCACGATTGTTCGGTCTTCACATATGATTGAGTAATGATGCGATGACATGACTGTGAGATCAAAGGAATATTCCATTCGCGAATTTCCATCCTGGTGTTTCGATAAATATTCACCAGCATGCTTAGTCCCGGGGCACTTATCTAATACCACACTTATTGTTTTACACATAGATGAAATCCACACTATAATCAATCAATTACTTGGTCCTCGCTTCTGCTGTACATTTATATTGGAATTGGGATGATTGAGAGATAATGCAAGATCATGTTTATGTTTAGTTAGCAAGCATTGAGTATTTTTTTTTTTTTTTTTCTTTTATTTGGCATCGGCAAAACCATACAGCCATAGTATACATGTTAGTTTAATGTATTCTTAAACTACTATGTTTACAAATTAATTGTAGTAGTATGCTTTACACATTTTTGTTTATATCATATAAAAATGTATATATGTCTTTGTAGACATTGATGTCACCACTCGCCAATAAATATTTTGCGTTGAAAGGCTCGTTTACGTTCTTCGACAGTTTCTGGAAAAGTTCATTTCGTTCGTTGTGGTAAGCCGGACAGCAGAGAAGAATATGTTCTATTGTCTCATTCTTATCGGGGCAGTACTCGCAGGCTGGTGACTCGTGTGGATACAATCTATGTAGAAACGTTCTCGTGATACAATGACCAGTGCGTAGACGGGAAATACTTTTATAAAATCGTTTTGGCATGTTAGCTACATCATTGAACCAAGGTCGAGGACCTATCCTAGGGAACATCTCTTTCTAGTACTCCCCAGAGACATAGCTCTCGAACTTGTGCTGCCAGTTTTGGTGTAATTCAATTTTGAACTTTTTGTATATGTCAGTTATGGGACATAGTGAGAAATCTATATCTTCATATTCTTTTTGAGTCGCTATTTTTGCTTCTGCATCCGCTACTGCATTTCCTTCGATATTGTGGTGGGCTTTGATCCAAATAAGTAGAAAGCTACATCCTTTTTCGCGAACCTTTCCAACAGTCTCGAGTATTTCGGCTTCTACAGGATTTAGCTTGGAGTTTGGGCTTATATTCTGGAGTTTTCGAACCGCACTCAGACAATCCGTTAGTATAGCTAGCCCTCTTTCGTAGGTTAGATGTGATAGAAAATATTTCAACCCTTCCAAGATTGCCGTGAGTTCCGCTGAATATATTGAGGCCAAATCTGATAGCCGGAAACTATTCTTGATTCTTCGTTTATCGTCATATATTGCACATCCCACTCTTCCATGCATTACTGAACCGTCTGTGTAAATGGTACAATAATTCGGGCACTTGACGGCAAGGAGTTCCTTCAAAATCTCCGAAGTTCCCGCTGTTTGTGTAGGGAGGATATAGACTGGTACTGCCGACACCAGCCGATCGTACTGTACATTGTACTTCACCGGCACGCGATGTTGTGTTATGTGAGGTAGAAATGTTGCAGTCTTGTAGTAGCTTTCACTCAGTGTGGGGCTGGGTTTTTTCAACCAGTATTTATGGGTTAGATTATACAAGGCCACATTGTGTACATGAGTAAAATATTCTGGAAACCTGGCATAAAAGGACAGAAGGAATCGTTGCGTAAGCATGATTCTTCGCAACGTAATTGGTGGTTCTCCTGCTTCTGCTAATAGAGAGTTTAGAGGCGTAGACCGTAGCGATCCCAGTACTAGACGTACACATCTATATTGTAGACGGTTAATCTTTTCCAGAGATGTATCGCATGCGGATCCGTAGAACCAACATCCATAGTCGAGAATGCTCCTCACAGTTGCTCTGTAATACATGAGACTTACTTTGGGATCAGCTCCCCAGTTGGTTCCTGCAACGCTTCTGAGTACATTGATATGGATATCTGCCTTCTGTATCAGCTGTTCAATATGGTAATTCCAAGATAGTTTTGATGTCAAGTGAATTCCTAAAAATTTTACTCGTTCTACCACAGGAAACCTGCTTCCTGCCAACTCAAGCTCCGATCCAAAAGGTCTCCTTTTTCTTCTGGTGAAGGCACATATGGTAGATTTTGAAGGAGATATAGAAAGACCCAAGTTCCCGAGGGATGTTATTATTCCACTTATTGAAGCATTCAACAACTGGATACAGTCTGTCCAGGTATTTGCCGTGCAATATATGCAGATATCGTCCGCATATTGCACGATGTGTGCTCCTGTGGGTAATGAATCTTCTATTTTGGAAACATACAGGGTGTAGAGAGTGGTGCTCAGGATGCAGCCCTGTGGGAGCCCTTTCCACGTCCTCCGTGGACTAGAGAGCTTCCCATTTATCCTAACGTATATTGAGCGCTCAGAAATCAGTTTTATCACGACGTATGCAAATCGTGGATGGAGTCCAATTTCTAACAAGTTGGAGTGCAGTATGTGCAAATTGACCTGGTCGTAGGCAGAAGCGACGTCCAAAAATGCGGCTATAGTTATTTTGTTTTCGGTCAAACTTTCTTGTAGTGAGCTTACAAGAACAGTTACTGCGTCCATAGTTGAGCGGTTTGTGCGAAATCCAAACTGACTGTTAGGAATTTTCTCGTTTCTCTCTGCCCACCACTGAAGACGAGCTTTTAACAATCTCTCGAAGGTTTTCATTGCACAGGATGCTAAACTTATTGCACGATATGATGATGCTTCCGACGCCGGCTTGCCTGGTTTTTGTATTGGAACCACTATGTACTCAGACCACTCTTTTGGGAAACTTCCAGAGAGCCAGAAGTTGTTAAATATCTCGAGTAGTTTTCTTCTGAATATAATGGGTAGGTTACTCAGAATTTTATATGATATGTCGTCCTTTCCTGGTGACGGATCAGTATGGCGAGAGAGGGCTGATTCTAGTTCTTTCATAACAAAGGGTTTTGCCATCATATCTATCGGTTCGTGACAACCTGGTGGTGTAATAGGTTGCTCTGCTGCAAAACATGGTGTTAGATTTTCAAGGAATTCTTCGTTCCATTTGCCTTCTTGAAGGTGTTGAGTGGGTCGCTTAGAGTTCCGTATCGCTTTGATTTGGCTCCATATAGCTCTCATTGGAGTGTTCCTATTGAGATTTGCACAGTAGTTTTGCCACGATGATCTTTGACTGTCTTGAAATACTCTCTCTGCTTGATCTGCGGCTTGCCTGGCATGCATAAATGTTGTAAAACATGGGTTATCGTTGTACGCCTTCACCAGTTGTTTGCGTGTTTCATTAGCCTTCGTACATTCTGTGTTCCACCAAGGGTTGTTGTATTTTGGATATGATGGGTGAGTTTGGGGTATGGAATGTTCACAGGCTTCTTCTATGAGTTCAAAAAATTGTCCATATTCGAGATTTGGTGTGTTAAGTAATGCTGATTTGTCAAGTAGATAGTTATGATATTCATCCCAATTAGCTTCGGCTATTTTCCATTTTCTGGTAGGTATTATAGGTTCTATTGTTACCGGTTCATTTATGGATGTTAACGAAGGCCAATGATCGGATCCCATGGCGTCTCGTATGGTAGTCCATTGAAACCTAGAAGCAATTTGACTGGAACAGAAAGTTATATCTATCGCTGAGGTTATTCTTTGATTTATTGCCGGTATCAAGGTGGGTGAACCGTCGTTAAGAAAACAAAGATCTTTCTCATTTGCAGCTTCCATAAGCCATCTACCTTTATTGTCCGTAAACGATGATCCTACGGCTTGTATGTGACAGTTCCAGTCTCCGGTGATCACACATGGGCTTGGTATGGTCTGGAAGAAGCGTTCCCATCGTGATTGAGTGACTTGATTTCTATGTGAATTGTATACTGATGCTATGATGATTGAAAAATTTTGATTCAATACCAGTTTTGCAGCTACTACAGAAAATCCGTTAATGTTATGGGGTGTTGGGATTCGTTCATACTTTATACCATTTTTTATCATCAGCGCTACTCCGGCTCTTCCATCGACTCTATCTTGCCGTAATATGTTATACCCCCGAAGGGAGTATGTTTTTCCTGGTACAAAGTAAGTTTCTGAAACGGCTATTACTGATGTAGGATTTTGAATCAAATATAATTCCAGGCTAGGTTTATTATGGACTAAAGATCGTGCATTCCACTGAAGTATGCGTAATTCATTATTTTGTTGTACTATATTTGTATTTGTCATGTTACATTCTCTGAATCGTTATTATATGTTCTCAGAAGATTTATAAATTCCTGTTTCCAATTTGAAGGATTTTGTGGTGATATGGGGCCTCTTGTGTATTCTGTATTTTTGCGGGAAAGAAGGGCAATTATCTCTTCTACAGTAAACGATTTGTTCAACTGTTGATCGTCTCGAAGTTTTCTCATGCGGGACCTCCTATCGTTGTATTCGTCTGTATCGTGGTCACTTTGGTTTTGTGGAAGATTTGGTAACCCAATCGTTGGTTCATTTGAGTATGCTAGGTTCCGGTAATTTGGTCGTTTGTAGGGTTGGGTACGTTCGTGTCTTTTTTGGCGTTTGTTTACATAGGAATATGTTTCTTTTGTATTTATGGGATCCAAAGGTGGAAATTCCTCTTCATCTTCCTCGTCCTTGGGGTTACTAAGAGTGTCATATCTATTCTTAACGACTGTTGCATAAGATTCTGCTTTAACTTGCGCTCTTTTTTGTTTTAATTTGTCAATATAGATAGGGCATATTTTGCTATCTGCTCTGTGATCGGTACTTTTACAGTTTATGCAAACCCTAGTTTCTTTGACAGTGCAAGCATCTACAGTGTGTTCAAACCCACAGATTATGCATCTCAGTTTCCCTTTGCATTGGTACTGTATATGGCCTATTCTTAGGCACATTTTGCACATTGACGTATTGGGGGCACGTAGGGGTCCACTCGACATCTAGCACCATACAGGGATACATACTCCGGTAATGATTGAGAGTCGAAAACAATGAAGCATGTTTCTAATTTTTTAATAATCGCTGTTACGTCTGTTGAATTTCGTTGTTGTTTTGTAAGGCGTCGTACTCGGACTACTCTTGTTGGGGAGATGAGTTCTTCAATAATTTCTTTATCTTCGATTGAAGTATCAATTCCTCTTACTACCCCCGTTTTGTAGATCAGGAAATCGGGAATATAGGCCTTGAGTCTTTTTTCCGCAAAAATACTACTCGAAACCAATTTATTAGCTGCTGTCCCTGTTTTTAAATCGATTCTTATTCGGTTGTTGCCAACTACTTTTATATTAACAATTTCTTCCTTGGGAATAGATTTGGACATAAAAAGCCATCTACCGAAAACCATACTATGAGTATTTCCGAGTTTACCATCTTCACCTTCAACAAACACAAAATAGGGACCTTTATCTCCATTTCTGAATCTATTTGTCATTGATCTAGCCATATATTCTTTGTAGTCTGTGAGATTTTGTTTCGTTCTATTCGAATTATCTGTACGTATTTCATTATTATCATTTCCGTTGTTCACGGTTGATGTTTCCATTTGTAGCACATTGGACCCAGGAGGAGGATCAGGTAGGGGGGGCGGGTCTGACCCACCCCCTCTGTCCCCATTCATCGTGAGAGGAGGCTCAGTTGAGTGTAATTATGTATCTATTTATAATATCAGGGAGATACTAAGAGATAAGAAGGTGAAGCTACTTATCTTGGTCTATCGCTGACGGTCGAGATAAGGGCCGGATCACGGGACGGGCACGGATACCGGTGTTTACTTGACGGAGGTCAAACGAATACTGAAGCATTGAGTAGATACGTGCATTCCACATTTCAAAGTCACACAATAATACAATAATGAGATGTCCATCTGAAGATTCTAAACAAGCTGTGCCGGCGCCCAAAGTTTGTAACCAAGAAACCCGCAAGCCTTATGAGTCTCGAGGGCTTCTGTATCCAAGCGCCGGCCTCCTCGTTACAAATTACCTTTGAGCTATTTCAACACAGGAATTTCAGTTTGTTTCTAAGCAATTACTCCAGATTTTCTCGATGATTTTGATATTTCGTAAAGGAGATAATTATTTAGATGTAAGGATGTACGCGCCTTCCCTGAACTAAATTAGAAGTACCAATAACCGAAGTAATGTGAACCCTCCCTTAGGAAAAACTAGGTAGCCACCTTGCGCGACCGTTCCCATACTAAAATCCACCTAGTATCCGTGGAATATCTATTACATGTATGAATATTCAAAGTTTGTGAACAGTAGCAACAAGTTTAATCATTTTCAGACAGTCCGAGAGACAGATTTTTTAAATGTCCAAAAAAATGCATAATCAATACAGTAAACTTCTTTTTTTTTTGGTTTTTTTTTTTCAAATGACCATGACTTAAGGAGCTCCAGTTAAATAATCAAAATTTTGTTGAATCAGGACAGGCCGAAGCGAAGACATTAAAAAAATGTGACAAAGTGTGTAATTAGCACCGGCTGAAAGAAAAGGAAATTTGGATACTGTCAGACCTCTTATTATATATATACATATCATGTAGATTGTTTAAATTATATTATGATACAAATTTTAAAATTTCCAAGAATCGACCGAAATCAAAATTTACATAATTTGCCTAAAATCTGTACCAGCATACAAAATTTGGATCCGTTGATTGTTTTGACGCCACAAAAATTTGGCTGGTATTTCATCAACGAAGCGCAGATGTTAATGAATTTTTTATATAGGTTTTCCTTATATTTCAAGGAATGGTCATGCTATCACCCCGAATCTAACCTTTCATTAAGTTCCATATCCCATGTTGTAAAAAGCGGTTGAAAAAACTCCCGCGATTTCACTCGAGATGTATTCCTGGTTAGATCATCAATCATATTCAACTTCGGAAATCTCTTAAGTGCAAAAGAGTGGTTCCCACACATCGACTTTTATTGAGTTATAAAATAATAGGTAGTCATATTTCGTCAAGCCGCCAAAATTTGTATAAAACCACAGGTGAGTAGTAGAAAAACATTCTCCTCCGCGACTTTTTATTAAAAGAAACTGTTACGTTGTTTTCTTTTTTTTATCGGTAGTTTGTGTTTTGGTCAACAATGCAACCTCCTTGAATAGAGGATATGATGTTGGAGAACCCTTACAAAATTTGTATTTATACAAACCCCTACCAATTAGTACACTAAGGTTTATTATTTTTCTGTATAGATTACTTGCCTGTAAAGAACACATATCTGCCATTCACTACCTACCAAACATAGTTTTTCTTCACAATCAAGTTTAATTTGAAGAAATTTACTCACATACTTCACATTCAATTGGAAGAAATGAAGGTTGTGAGTGCTATCATTAGGAAATTTGGTTACTGGTTGCTAAGGATGCAAAACTGAATACAAATCGAAGAAACAAACAACGATCGCATTTTGGTCAGCTAAAATTTGAACGGATATTAGGCCTCTCTTGAAATTCAAATTCGTGTTTCTGATTAATAGTAAGTCCAACCCTAAGGTATTAATGGGGATTAAACGGTTGCCCTACAGAGCTCTGGGTGGTCTCATTCAATTCTAAAAATTCAATACTATTTTTAATTTATGGAAAAAAATACCTTTATATCGGGAGTTTTCGAGCTAGGGAGTTTTGACAATTTCAACCCTCATTTTTCACCCCTTAGAAGTGACTGACATCAACCAAAAGCTTCGGGGCACAACTTGACCCCAAATGGAGCCATAAACCAAATTTCATCAAAATCGGTTCAAGGTAACTTAGAAAGGTGCCGCGTACGGCTGACGGCGTACGGCGGCGGACGGACGGCAAAATGTACTTATATTCAATTTTCGGATTCTACGTACCTTGAACCAAAAAATTTTGAGAGGAGGTTAAAATTTCTTCCTCGATCGATTCCAAAGGTTCATTATTGAAAATGATAAACCAAAGTGTAATAAGCATCAAATAACTTTTTATCTTCCTTCAGTTTGTTTGTCTGCCTATCTGGAAATTATTACAGTTACAGCAAGAAGTCTCAACCCCAATATTCTTTTTATAATGGTACGTTATTTACTGCATTTACTGCATATTGATTTTATTTTTAAAATTTTCATTAATTTTGCTTCCGAGTCTACCAAGGTAGCGGGAGCTAATCGAATGACGAAATATTTATTCATCATACTGAATTACACGTAGAGAACGTTTCCTACTTTTGGAGACATGAAGCAAAATATTCAATTCATTCAAGTTACAGAAAAACTCTGCACTGGAGAAACACAGATTGTGTATTTGTAAGGGAATCCGGCTGAGAATAGTCAAGATTATTTCTTCTCGGTGTATTGCTTAATCCTAGATGGAAAACCCTGCTAGTTTTTCTAAGCAATGTGCCCGCAACTAATTACGCGACTTTGCAGGCCAGCCAGGTATGAAAAAGGTGGATATCCTCAGTGGGCCCCGCCGGGAAAATGAGGTGGTGTGAGGCAAGCCTCGACAACCTGGATCGTTGTTTTGGTTCGAAGGAACCTCGCCAGGAGCGCCAACTCCGACCTCTCGAGTGAAAGCTGGGGAAGACCGGACCAGTGAGGACGCCGAGACCTGACGTGAACCGACCCCTGCACCTCTGCCCAGCAATGTCAAATGTTGATGGGATTCTCAACTACCAAAAATCCGAGGAAGATGACTTCTACGCCGTCCTCGGCTGCGACGAAAATTCTACCGTGAGTCTTGACAGTTGTACTCCATCCGAATCACCTTGATAATTCCCAAGGAATGCCACTGTTGATGCAATAAGCCCCAAGGACAAAAATATTCCCAATACAATCTTTCATCATTGCGCGGCAAACCAAAAATCCCTTTGCCACCGTATGTCACCAGCTGTAAACCTGCACTACGACACCAAAATTCGAAATAATAAATTGTGGCAATGATTGACGATATTAGGCAGGTCTTATACCTCAATATCTATAAATCCGGGAAAATATCACCTCAGTTACAATCTCTTTGACATGACCAGGAACTGCTGTTTTCTTTCTCTACTCCTAACGATTTGTAATTTCATTACTATCTGCACTTACAAGAATTGAAGATGTGAATAGAAGAGGGGGGTGGATTCTTCTAATCAATAATCGCCTAATCATTGGAAGGTGTTTTCCGCCAGTTTTGTGGGAGACAAGCTTCATCGAACGTCAACAAGACATCTCGCAGACCTTAATGGGTGGGTTGGCTGTAGCACCCGCAAGAAGTCGATGAAATTGAAGAATACGATGGAATTAGCGTTGCTTTTTTTGTATAATAATAATATTATTATTAGATCGGTGTTGAGTCTCCTGTATAAAAGTAGGTATTATTCGGATTTCTATTTCCTAATTTTTTAAACCATGAGCCATCTGCTACTTGGAACACAAATATCGCCGAAATGTTTACCTGACTCCAAGTGCAGGACACCAGATTTATTGACTGATGACATCACACCAGTGACCTGATGCATAGCAATTTGTTATTAATTGGAGTTAGGAATTGGTGGAGGAAGGATGCATTGGAAGAAAAAACACGTGGGTGTGGCACATAGCTATCTCGTATCCATTACTCGATTGTATAATCTCAAAACATCAATCTCTAAGCATTTTCCACTACTCTCATAAGGGGCCGTCTACACGCTGAACGATCTGAACGATCCTAGAAAATTTCGTCAAATTCGGATGAAAAATGTAAGTGTTATGGCTATTACAAGGATTATACGTTTGCGCATGCGCAGAGGCTACTGTCAATTTTAAGGCCTTGATTTTCATTGGGGACCAACTACATCCCTAACCCGCAAAATCCGGATGAAAAATGTGGAAGTTATGGCTGTTACAAGGAATTCACATTTGCGCATGCGCAGTAGTTCCTATCGGTCCGGGGGTGATGATTTTCAGAGGGGACCTTCTACAACCTAATCCGCATAATCCCTGAAAATGTCATCGAAATCGGATGAGAAACGTAGAAGTTATGACTGGCAAGGATTACATGACCGACACACATACCGACAGACACGGAACCAAAATTGTTCAGAAAAGTCTGAAATGTAAAACGCGAGTGGAAATTTCGATTGTGGAGAACTTTTTTTTAACCTTCAAAAGTGAAAACAAAGCTTCCGCTGCTTTGGTAGACTTGGAAGCGAAAAATTAGAAAAATGACTCCCAAAGTTTAGGTATTCACTTTTCCCTCACACGACGGAAGAAATTAAATTCCCATCGACAATTCTGAGATTGTTCTAAAACTTTTAAAGGTTCCAGACGTCAAAGAATGCAAACCGCAATTTACTTGCTAAGACGAAAGGATACGGAAAAATTTCGTAGAAACGTTTTTCCGCATTCACATACTAATTTCTCCCCTAAGTTCCTTTGTTTTTCATGTTTTCATTTCACCGTTGGAAAGCTGAGATTTTGAGGATGTTTTTGATGAAAACCTCATTGACTGTCCTCTCATGAAAATGTAAGGATGTAATGTAGGATGTAAATTTAAAAAAACACAAACGGTGGATACAGCTTTCGTACAAGTACGCAACCACGAGAGACATTTTATGTCTTATGTTTAATAAATTGAGAGCTTTCCAATGAGTGGTGAACGATGTTTGTGGGGTGGAAAATGAGGAAGTTAGTTTTCCCAAGGAACGATTGGTTGTACGCACAGAGTAATGGCGGTTAAAAGAATTAATATGTACGGATTATCGGCGGTTAAAAGAATGGCAGCAAGAAAGTGAAACCATTTCCGTGGCTTATGCCTCGAAAAATATGCAAGCAGAAGATTTTTGATAAAATTGTTCAAAACACATTCTAGAGTACACAAATCGAAGATGTTCGGGATAGATTCTAAAAATGTACAGCAACCAGCAACTTCTCATTTTATGAAACAACTATAAAACTCTTATAAACCAGTCGTGAAAATTAAAATTTTCTATTCCTTTGAAATATCTAAATAAATCAGAAAGTTTTCTGTTAATTCATGACCTCGTTTATTATCATAACTATCATTTTTAAGAATATTCATAATAGTCCTTTACCTATCATAGCTACAACAAATTACGTATCTAATTTATCAATACCGTTATCAACTTATTAGGGAGACGTCAGACCTCCATCATCTATGTAATTAGAGAAGGCGTTAGTAATATGGTTGAGTGAGGAGTTCCAATTTAAACGCACCTCAACCTGAGGTAACTAAGTTGGAGGTGGTAAACCTAGTTTAAAGTTGAGATTCGCAACCAAGCCCTGTTAAACTCTACTTAATCTGTCAATTAGAATGAAGTTGGAGCATCGTAAATGCCTGTGAGACTCTTGATTGGAATGATGAGGTTTCAAATGAAAAACATTACAATCCCCGAAGAGGTTTTAGAATATACGTTACAATAACAGTATGTCTTGTCGTAATAATAGTGGTAAAATTAGTTTGCCTTTACTTGGCTCAAAAATTACCACAGTCCTGGGATAACCAAATATGTTACATAGCCAATCATAAATTACATCGCGTTAATGTCAACAGCTGAAGACAGACTGAAAGTAGGTAGGTAGGTAGGTCGGTTGTGACGTTTTACCTTATAATTTTGGCTCGTATAAGTAGGTACCGATCTTAAAGCTAGGGCGATACCAAGTTCTGTCAGGAATGCCTTCTGAGCTAAGCTAGTCATAATCGTCCTGTTCAGAAGATTCTATCATATCTTCCTCATCTCTTCTGAAGATTGTGAAATAGGAAACTATGACGAATTGGCTGCTGGTTTTTTCCCCACCACTGAGGCATGGTCGCGTTGACTTATCGAGTACTCTCACCCTCAATATACAGGATAACCCAAGTTAAGGAGCGCAAATCTTCAGGAGTCGTTTCCACAACCGATTTAAGTAGAAGTGACCTATACTTTTTTCACTCCCTGAAAATCCGAGCTTAAAATTAAGATACGTTAGCTTATGATTTATATTTACATTTTTGAAGATTTTTCTAGTTTTTTGTTTTACCTTAAGTCATTAAAATGGCCATACCTCCCTTAATGTACAAACAAATTCAAATGTGATAGGAAATGCCGTCAAGTCTCCCGCCTTTTTAATGAAAAATGTCAAGTTTGTAGGGGAAATTAGATGAAGGTTTAAATGAAATGAAATGAACACAGGAAGATGTAGGAAGGCAGTGACTGCCGACTGTGTATGAATTGTTTTTCGACGGATTCAAAACGCAAAAGCGTCGGTTATAAACAGTTTAGAAATTATAATCTTTCTAATCAATCTTCAAACCACGATTGAGTGACCAGACAGAACCATTTGTTTATCGATCTTGCTTTTCACTGAAAAAAGTTACACATTTTTTTCATAGATCCCAAGCTAAAAAACATATCCATGTCAATTAGTTGTAGGAACGACTCCAGAAGTTTTTTGGGATCCTTAACATGGGACATCCTGTATACTTAAGAGCCCTTCTTAGTTTAAAATTACCCTCTCACACTTAAACGAATATTCTTCATTCACAAAATGGTAAATCTGATTTTTCTTAAAATACCAATTTCATCGTGTAGAGATAGTATAAACACAGTTTATCTCATTAAAACTGATAACTGCCATCCAATACACAACCTTTTCTTGAAGAGATTTACATTTCCTTGGTTTTCTGGTTGCCATTGCACAGAAATATTGCAAGTATCACGTTCATAAAGAAGACGGACAGGGTTTGTGCTTCTTAGATTATCAAAATCAGTGTGTCTATCTATTTTGCCTTCAGAAAAAAGTGTTAACTTAGTAATATTAGGTTTATTTGCTACTAAACACTTGTTGTATCTATGCGCGTAGGGCAAACGACAGACTAAGAAAAGTCGGTAACACTGAAGTTACCGACCGTTCTGAAGTTCTCTGCAAGAATATTCACTTTCTTCTTGAACAGGCTGAAAGGCAACACTTGGTCACCGGGAAGGAGGTTCGGTTTTATTTGACTCTGAAAGACATTGTGTTTCTTGATTGCCTTGAAGATGAAACCTTTTGGTTTATTATTTTCAATAATAAGTCATTGGAATCGAGCAAGAAAAAAATCTTAACCCCCTTCAAAATTTGATGTTTTACGTTTCAAGGTACGTAGAATCCGAAAATCCAATAAAAAATTTTCCGGCCATACGCCTTACGTTACACTTTTCTTAACAACCATGGACCAATTTTGATGAAATTTGATTAATGGGGTCCATTTGGGGTCTAGTTGTGCCGCGAAGCTTTTGGTTGATGTCAGTCACTTCTAAGGGGTGAAAATTAAGGGTTGAAATTTTCAAGAGTGCCCTAGCTCGAAAACTCTCGAAATAAAAGTATCGTTTTTCACCAATTTTAAATAGAATAGAATTATTGAGTCCACTCGGAGCTCTGCAGGACAAACCGTTCGCTCCCTACGAGTACTTAAGGGTTTTCCTTCGATAAAACAGAATCACGAGTGTGAATCACAAAAGAGGTTTAATCTCCGTTGAATTTTTAGCTAACCAAAACTCGATCGCTGTTCATTTCTTCGAGTTGTATTCAGTTTTGCTTCCTTAGCAACCAGTAATCAAATTTGCATACGTTTAAAGAATAATTCTTTAAATTCAAATATATATAATATTTAAAGAATAATTCTTTAAATATTCAATTATTGAAGCCGAAGCCATAACAGATCTCATGATTATGATAAAGATGGTTCTCCAAGAAATGCTCTCGATATCTTCCTAGGTAGATGGGTACCTCTAGGATATAAAAGCTAGGGAGAGTGAGAGGCCGTTCACGGGATGAAGAGACATCTCATGGATCAACACCATTTTTTGGAGTTTCAAAATTCGTTTCATATCTGATAGGCTCGTATAGAATAAAATACCAAACGTGGAATGGCCATAGTATGAAATGCAGTCTCTCTTGCTGCTGTAGGTCGTAGCCGCTTGATTACATAGCTTATATGTTGTTGTGTCTGCGTGTCGGCGAGTGAAGGAGCTGACCTTCTCGCTGCGGCGTTTGTTTCTTCTTTAACTCCTACTCAACTAAGAGAGTGTTCCCTAGCCTAACATAAAGTGCTGTCGCATCGGCGGTTCATAACCACACCGAGGTGCTAAGCACTGTGGAGGCAGCTAGCCCGTCAGCCTCGGCGGTTCATAACCACACCGACGGGAAGACGGGATATTTACCTATTGAGCCTAGTACTTCGAGGAGATCCTTATTCGAGGAGAAGGTTTTGAGAGCGAAATGATGAAGACGGTAGACTTGACTAGATTGGCATAAGGAAGCATCCCTGAGTGAGCTTATATACTCATTCCATTAGCTCGGGAGAGAGAGAGGTGGAAGGGTGACGTCATGTCGGTGTATCCCCCGTACCTCGTCTCTCCCTAGTGGGTGGTGAGTCACTCAGGGATCCTTCCGGTAGCTTCTTTATTTAAGAACTAATAATTGATGAAATGTGGGTCATTACATAGGTCCCCCTAGTTCTTAACATACAGAAGGTAATTGCAGGTTGAAATATTTAAAATGTTGAAATTTGAATTACAGAATGTATAAAATCGCATATAGTTGGAAATTTCATGTGAAGTTGATGTTGATGGAGATCTTCAGGATTTCTTGAATTGAAAATGTCGGCTTGTATTCTGTATAGATGTTAATGGAATGGATCGCACCCTTTGTGATTGTGAAGTCGAAGCGTAGCGTAATCACGCTGCCGGACGGCGGAATTCTTCGGCTCGCATAACGCGAAGCGCAGTGACGCCTCGTGACGAGTCCGAAATGCATTCTCCTTTTGGAGAATGTTAATGAGATGCATAAAAATTGCCCGGACCGAACGTTAGAGGAATTGGGTGCAGGTTCCGCACGACGGCGGTTGTTCGGCCCGGGTCTTGGGTGGTAGGAAATAGGGGTAGAGGAAAGGAATTTTCTGAAGGCTTTGTCGATCATGTTGTTGTACGTGTTGATTTCCCCTATTTCCTCCAGATGTAGTTGGGTAGCACGTCGCGGCATATGTTCATCGCGACGGCTCCCGTTTGCGAAATTCTTGGTAGGTGCCTCGTTGTTCGATGGATTTTTGTTGTCTTGCCACTGTGGCATATGTCCGCCTGTTTTTTTCGTTGAAGTGGGCGGCCGCATAGGTCTCGTCGGTTTCCTTATGTAAGGAGCTTCTTCGTCCAGTGGATTTTTGTTCTCCACTGGTTTGCGTGATTTCTCCATTTTGAACGGAGTTAGTTTGAGCTGAGTCGTTCAGAGAGTTGGCTGTGTTGTGTCGATGTGTTCTCTGCGGATTCTCAGTGTCGAGTGGTACCAATTCAGTTGTGCGTGGAGGTACCTCGGGTTCTAACGGAGTGGGGGTGAAACTGTAGGCTGGTCGGCAGCGACTCAAAGAAACGGTCATTTTTGACCCACTTACGAGTATTGTCGCCGTTTTTCCGTCGGTCTTGATGACGTCGTAGGGCCCTGAATACAAGGGTTTTAAACCTTTCTTGAGGGTTTCCTCTCGCAGGTACATTTTTCGAGTTGTGTGGAAGGCCTCCGGAAACGGTCGGTTGATGCTCGTAAATGTCGTGTTCTCTTTTTGAGAAGACAATTCGGTGGGTAGAGGGGTGAATAAATCGGCGGGTAATCGAAGCGGAGATCGAAATGTGCGTTCTGCCGCACTATAACCGTCCGAATATCGCACTGTTGTTCTGAGACCCAGAAGGATTGTTGGCAGATCTTTCGACCAAGATGAGGAAGTGGCTGCTGTACGTAATGCATTTTTAAGGTCGCGATGCCATCGTTCTACTTTACCATTTGATTCGGGGTGGTAAGCGGTTGTTCTGTTGCGCTGTATTCCGAATTTTCGTAGAAATTCTGAAAATTCCGCGCTTTCAAATTGTCTCCCCTGGTCCGTTGTAATGAGAAGAGGGCATCCGTACCTGGCGATCCAAGTATTGATGATGTTGTCGATTATTGCCTTGGATGTTATTGTGCGCATTGGTACACATTCTGGCCAGCTTGTATTCCTGTCTATCATGGTTAGTAGGTACTTATAGCCCTCCGAGGGTGCAAGTGGTCCTACGAGATCTAAATGAATGTGATCGAATTGTAAACTGTGTTCGAATTGTTCTGGTGTCGTTTTGGGATGCCGAAATTCTTTAAATTTGGCGCAGCGGTCGCAGGCTTGAACCCATTCGCGCAAGTCGGTATTCATTTTCGGCCAAAACGCACGTGTCCGAATTATATCTCTTGTGGCCCTTATTCCCGGGTGGCTTAGGGAATGGTAATGCTGAAATATAGATTTTCGGAGTTTTATCGGAATGTACGGGCGTGGTTGATTTCCCGATACATCACACCATAGTTTGGTGGAGGATGAGGGAATTGTTGTTTCTTCTAATCTTTCGTTTTCGATTAGTTTTTGTAACTCGAATGATTTATCTTGTTGTTGTTCGAGTGCAATTGTACGTCCCGTGGGGAATTCCGTGAGTTCATTGAGTTCGGGAGTAGACGGTCGAGATAGAGCGTCGGCTACTATATTCGATGTTCCCGGTGTATATCGGATGTCCGTAGTAAATTGGCTGATGAACTCCATTTGGCGTAGGCGTCTTGGTGAGGCTGTTTTTCTGTCTTGGTGCAAGGAAGTTGTGAGGGGTTTGTGGTCCGTAATGACACAAAATTCCCGGCCTTCTATGAAGTCGCGGAAATGTTTAATGCCTTCGAAGATAGCGAGGAGTTCTCTATCGAAGGTTGAGTACTTCATCTGAGCTGAGGTCAAAGTTTTTGAAAAAAATCCGAGAGGACTGATTTTTCCGTTGACCTCTTGTTGAAGCACCGCCCCTATTCCTACTTCCGATGCGTCTGTTGTGAGAGATAACCTGCCCTTAGGTGAAGGGTGAGCCAAGAGTGCCGCTGTTTGTAGATCCGATTTGCATTGTTTGAATGCTAATCGGCGTTGCTCCGTCCATTCTATAGGGCGCTTGTCCTTTTTCTTCGAAGGTTGTGGAATAGCTTCGACTAAAGGTTGTTGGTGAATGGCGGCGTGTGGAATGTGCCGACGATAAAAGTTCAGCATTCCTAAAAAACGGCGTAAATCCGTTACTGATGTAGGTAGCGGAAATGTGGTTAAATTATCCACTTTTTTGGGAAGTGGTTTAATGCCGTCTTTGTTGACGAGATGGCCGAGACATACGACCTCGTTTTTGGCCATGACGCATTTTTCTTTATTGACTGTAAGGCCTTCCGCTGCGAAGATGTCCAGTACCTTTTGAACGTGACGTTTGTGTTCGTTGATTGATGTGGAAGCTATTAGAATATCGTCGAGAAAGCAGAACACGAAGTTGAGACCTCTGAGTATTTGGTCCATGTACCTTTGCCATGATTGAGCGGCGTTCTTGAGCCCGAAGTTCATCTTTCGGTATTCATATAGGCCAAACGGTGTAATTATGGCTGTTTTGGGTATGTCCGCTGGGTTGACGTCTATATGGTGGAATGCTCGCGATATATCTAATGTTGTGAACACAGAACATCCGTGAAGGTGTGATGAGAAATCCCGTAGGTGCGGAACGGCGTATCGGTCACCGATAGTGCGTTCGTTCAGTCTTCTATAATCCCCACAGAAGCGCCATGTCCCGTTAGGTTTCGGAACGGCGTGTAAGGGGCTCGCCCACGGAGATTTCGATGGCTGAATGATTCCGTCTTTAAGGAGTTGATCGAAACTCTCCTTAGTCTGACGAAGTTGTTCTGGATGAAGGCGGCGGCTTTTAGCTGTGACGGGAGGGCCTTTAGTCTCGATGTAATGTTTCACCGATGAGAGAAGTGAGGACGGTCGCTGTGCTGGTTTGTATCGCGCCAGCATGTTTGAAAAGGCCGGAGGGGTAGCTTCTGTTGAGACTCCGGTGTTGACCGTGTTCACGTATCCCTGAATTGGGCGTCGTGAATGTGGGTTGTATAACTGTCTATTTTTGAGATCGACGTGAAGTCCGAAATAACTCAAAAAGTCTGCGCCGATGATCGGTCGTTTTACGTCGGCGACTATGAAAACCCATTCGTATGCCTCGTTCTCTAGAATTACTTTCGTACGATATTGTCCGTACGTTGATATGGCGGTACCATTTGCTGCGAAGAGAAGTTGATCGTGAGTTCTCCTTTTCCAGTTGAGAAGGTTGTTGGGAATGATTGAAATGCTTGCTCCTGTGTCTATGAGGAAGGGGATGTTGTTCTTCCTGCATTTGACGAAAAGTCTGTTGGAAATGTCGGTGTAAGAGGTGCCCGCCTTGTTATCAGGCGGGCCTCCTAGTTTTCCTGCCAGGACACAGTTTTGAAGGAGCATGGTTTTGAGCATTTCAACGCCTTCTTTTTAAAGGTGAAGTGGTACCAGCAGAGTCCTTCTTTCCGCGCCGGGGATGGTGACCGGCTGCGCGGACGTTGTCTTTCCGGCTTTTTGACACGAGAGGGTGGCTTACGATCGACCGTTTCGGTGTGCGGTGTAGGATCGATCTGATGTACGGATGTTGTGCTCCGTATCTCGTGAGCTGCGTCGGCGATTGGTGCGAGGAACTCCGCATCTTTCGTCATCCATGGAGCGATGGTGGTTTGCACTTCTACTGGAAGGGCCTTTATCCAGAAGGCTTTAGTGAGGTCTTGCGGCATAAGGTCCCCCAGTTGGTGTTTCATCTTCCGAAGGAGTTGGGAAGGTTTTTGGTCCCCCAGGTGTTGTTGTTGGGTGAGGGCCGTGATCCGTTGATGACGAGAGGGCTCGAAGATGTCAATGAGCCTAGCCTTGAGATCGTCATAAGGCGTGACGAGTTGAGCCGCTGAGAGGTCTGCCGTTTGTACTGCCACATCGTAGGGAAGCAGAGGGAGCGTCCGGGTGAATCTGGCCCTTTGAGTGTTGATGTGTGCGCCGGTGTAAGCTGCATCGAGTTGAAGGAACCAGAGGCGTGGGTCGTCCCTGTAGAACGGTGGTAGTGTCAAGGGGATTGACACTTTGGCGGCTTCTGCGAAGTCAGGCTGCGGCGGTGGCGCGGGAACTCCGTTGTCGTCCATCTCTTGTGCCGAATAGGAAGTTAAAAACGTGCGGGGTCACCACTGTTGTGTCTGCGTGTCGGCGAGTGAAGGAGCTGACCTTCTCGCTGCGGCGTTTGTTTCTTCTTTAACTCCTACTCAACTAAGAGAGTGTTCCCTAGCCTAACATAAAGTGCTGTCGCATCGGCGGTTCATAACCACACCGAGGTGCTAAGCACTGTGGAGGCAGCTAGCCCGTCAGCCTCGGCGGTTCATAACCACACCGACGGGAAGACGGGATATTTACCTATTGAGCCTAGTACTTCGAGGAGATCCTTATTCGAGGAGAAGGTTTTGAGAGCGAAATGATGAAGACGGTAGACTTGACTAGATTGGCATAAGGAAGCATCCCTGAGTGAGCTTATATACTCATTCCATTAGCTCGGGAGAGAGAGAGGTGGAAGGGTGACGTCATGTCGGTGTATCCCCCGTACCTCGTCTCTCCCTAGTGGGTGGTGAGTCACTCAGGGATCCTTCCGGTAGCTTCTTTATTTAAGAACTAATAATTGATGAAATGTGGGTCATTACATATGTTATGGTTTTTTGGTACGGTGAAAGCTCATTCACACGGCAATGAACAGTTGACCAACAGTATGGCTGGATGGGATTGGAGTTTTTAGTACTTACACTTACAGGTATCTTGTTCAATCTTTATCATCTTCGCATTTCTATTCTACGCGAATTCATAGAAATTATTGTATTCAAGAAATCTTCGTCATAGAAAATGTCCGCTGGTTGTGCTTTTTGATGATATTCTTCTCTACAAAAGAAAGGTACCTAATGAATATCTTGGGTGTAGTTGGGAGTTCCTACAGTTAACTTCAAAGAGTAAAATAACATCAAGTTTTTCTAGCTTCAACTTGACGAGTTTACGACGGTTCATTTTCTTACGTCACTCAGAGAAGAGGTGCAAAAGAGCAGCTCGTTGACGCGTCCTTTATAAAGGGAGAGACGCTCGACCTACCTATTTAGTTTCTATTCAGAGGAAATAATTTGAAAAGTTCAACCAGTTTCTAGTAAGTTGCTAGAAAATTTGATGTTAGATAAGTTCGCAAGTTGCTCAAGGAACGAGTTCATTATTCGTTGCTGATAATCATCAACAGGATTTTCAACTCAACGTCTATGTCAGCATTCTGTACTACAAATATCCGATGTAGTCTTCACTTTCAGCAGTTTGTCATAATACAGAAATCTCATAATATGAGATTAATATATTAATAATAATATATTATATAATAATAATAATATAAAATAATAATATAATAATAATTAATATATTATAATATATTAATATATTATATTATCGAGGTACCCGATCAGGTACCAAATATTCGTAAAAGCAACCAAAGCCGACCAGTTGTGTATTGAATTCATTTGTTTTCATGACTCAGTTTGTCAAATACATCTAGAGGGATGGGAAAGGAGTGCGAACATCTGATAAGGCTCGGGCCTCCAAGGTAGTAGTTTTTTGGTTTATTATTTTCAATAACGAACTTTTGGAATCGACCAAGAAAAAAATGTGTAACCCCCTCAAAATGTCATGGTTTACGTTTCAAGATAATTAGAATCCAAAACGCTACAAATTAAAACACAAAGGTTTATTATTTTTCTATACAGATCACACGTCTACAAAGAACACCTTGCCATTGTCACCATCTACCAACCATAGTTACTACACTCAGTTCGAAGAAACTGGGAGTTGAGGTTGCCCTAATCATTAGGAAATTTGATTACTGATTGCTAAAGACTCGAACTGAGTACAACTCGAAGAAATTAAAAACCATCGCATTTTGGTCAGCTAGGACGGAGGTAAGCCTTTTGCGATTAACACTCTCGTAGGGAGCGAACGGTTTGTCCTGGATGGGTCCGGGTGGTCTCTGAAAATTCTAAAATAAAAACCTTTATTTAAAGAGTTTTTGAGCTAGGACACTATTGAAAATTTCAACCCTTAATTTTCACCCCCTTAGAAGTGACTGACATCAATCAAAAGCTTCGCGGCACAACTAGACCCCAAATGGAGCCTATATACCAAATTTCATCAAAATCGATCCATGGGAACAAAGAAAGAGCCGCGTACGGCGGACGGACGGAAAATTTGTATCCCTATGTGAACTTATATTAAGGGTTGGACTTGAGATAAATCAGAAACATGAGTGTGCATCGCATGAGAGGCCTAATCTCCGTTCAAATTTGTACTCGGTTGTGCGTCCTTAGCAACCAGTTTATTTCTGGACTCGCTGGTGTATGCATTTTGACAGTTTAAATAGAAAAATTTAGTTCACCCAGGGGTTCAGGGAGAAGCTTAGTTTGTTAATCAAAACCAACAGTCTTAAATAGGCGCTCTGTGAAATTTAAACTTCTTGGATCCACTAGGAGCAAATTTAGCTCGTCCAGCTAAATTGTAACACTCCATTAGATAAATGATTCTCATCACAACGGGAGAGAATATTTATCTCTTCCGAGACACACACTTTCAAACCAAATAGCCAACGTAAATTATAAATGCTTGCATACGAGTCTGCAACACATTGGGGCATTTTCATGTGTGTGAAAGTAAGGTTGTTAGTTCATGTACCCAAGCATCAAAACAGTTGATTGTTCTCTACGCAACTCAGTGAGTCTATTTTATTTATTGGTATCGCGTGAGCAAGTTTTCGTGACGATTTTTCAGTTTATGTGCCAAAGCAAAGACATGAAAATGTCATCTTAGTTTGGCCAAATATCTTTGCATGTATAAGCCATAGTGTTGATTTGTTTTATTATGAAAGTAAACAAACTTCGCGGAATGTTAGCGCACTGGAATTGAAATAGAATCCCAACAATTGATCCAACTCGTGGGAAAACATATGATCAGAGATTTTAAATTTCCCACAACTCGGAGAACAAACAAAGCATTGAAACCAATTCGTGCAAAATATCATATCAAGATATCTTTGAGTAAAAATGTTTCTGTGCAAATTATTCACTTCCAAGAAGGAGTCCATCCAAAATGCTAACGATTCACTATCGTGTTTTCGTTTACTGTGGTGGAAGTGATCACGAACAATACAGTTAATCTCAAGAATAATTAGAGTAATAATAAAAACTCGTAAATTTTGTAATAGGGACACCATTTGAATTTAGCAGATTGTAAATAGCTGAAATGACCTAATGTAACTTGATATGATTCAACCCATGGTACGGAGTTGGGAATAATAATGGGTCAATTCATGTGAAGGGTATTTGGTGTAGATTCCAAGAAGATGGGTCGTAAATTTCATCTACATCAGACCAGCATTTGCTGCAGCGCTCAGGAAAAGAAATAATTGCTAGGTATCGCACCAAACGTACATACTTGGCGTGTACCAAACATCGATTTTTCATTTGTTTATTTATTTACTTATTTATTTTATTTTATTTTTTTTTTTTTTTTTTGTTTATTTGTATAATACACGGGCATATTCATGCCCAGTGACAGAGTTAGTATAAATTCCCAAACAGTTTAACTCATAATATAAAAAATAACAATAACTAATAATTCAACATCTATGGTATTAACAAACTCTCATATAAATAACAATTACTGAAATTAACAAGTTAACATATACCTAATACTATTTCTCCCTGCTTAAAAAGAGTGATTTTAGACTAGATATGTTATGGAAAAAAGGATCATAATTATTGTCTTTACTTACTGAATTCATTGCTCTTTGGGCTCTATGGATCGGATTATTTATTAGGTAGTTGGTTGGTGTGAAGGGGATATAAAATGGGGCGTTATTTCGAGTAGCATAGGTAGGGGCGTGAAAGTATATGTTCTGTAGGAGCTGAGGGCAGTCTATTGTATTGCGGATGAGTTTAATTAGAAAAATAGCATCATTGGTGCGGCGGCGAGTCTCCAATGATTGTAGTCCACATACGTGCAGCATGATGTCGTTGTCAAATTCGGGCCAAGGAGTTCCCATTTTGAAGGAAACATACCTCAAAAACCTACGCTGGACTCGCTCAAGCCGATCAGCCGAGTTTGCATAATAAGGAGACCAAATAATAGAGCCATACTCCAATATAGGGCGAACAAGGGCATCATAGAGCGTCACTAGCGCCCCAACATCCCTGAAATCGGAGGTGTGGCGCTTCAGAAAACCCAAGGCTCACATACCTCTCGAACATACATCATCAATATGGTCATTCATTAACCTATAAGTGGATTTTGCTCACATTTGGGAGTATTCGGTACTAGGCAATCGATTGCTTATGAATCCCATGGCTAAGAATCCTATCAGCAGAAGATCAAAAGTACCAGGATAGTCGAAAGTCGGAGTATTCAGTATATAATCGACGTTATGTTGGGGAGAACTGTTAATCTAGATTGTTTAATGTATTAAATATACAAACAATCATGATTGATAGTTTTGGATAAATCTGGGAATATCACAGTTGTGAACTCAAATTTTGGTCGTCTTTCCAGACGATCTAGCTAAAATGTCCAAAATGTCTTTAATATTTGAAGATGGAATAAGTTCGTTGACTATCATTGTGAAAACATCGAAGTCCAATTTCAATAACCAAAACAAGAAAATAGGGTCCATTCACATTCCTTTCGAGGCTTTCAGTGGTTATTATTGTCGTGAACATGTAATATAACATAAAATGATACATTGGAATCAGCGTGAAATTTACTTTGAGCGTACCTCAAGAATTGAAAAATATGATTTCATAGTTAATGGGTAAAAATCAGTTACAATGTATTACGTGAAAATTCGCTGATTCACTAATGGGGCAGGGGTGGAATTTTTGATATCAGATTACAATTACAAAAATGGTGCGTCAACGCTGGAAGCTGAAGAGTAATTAGTTTATACCCCCTGGATAACAATAATTGATCGACCATCAAAACGAGCTCAATTGGAAACACAAACAACCCGATGAAGTAATGACGTGTGTAAACACCGGACCACCTACCTGCCGTCTGAGTCGACCCCGTGATGAATGTTCGGGAGTGTTTAGAGAGGGCCAGAATAGCCTAGCAGATCATGTAGATTCGATATCGAGTTTACTCTCTTTAGGAATGATTGAATGAAAAACACACGTTTATTCAGGATAGATTACACAACCGAGTGGGTGTAGCACATAGCTTCCTCGTATCTATATCACGATTGTAAGCTGATCCGCTGCAAAGTAGATAATCTCAAAACATCAATACCCCAGTACCTATCACGACGATGACATTTATAGGGAACCATCCCTCAACCACACACAACTCCTAGATATTTCATCAAAATGGAATGGAGTCTGTAGTTACATTCCATCAAAATGTCATCGTATTCGGATGAAAAACGCTGCAAATTATTACACAAAGGTTTATTATTTTTTCATATAGATCACTCACTGCATAGAACACGGCTTTGCCATTGTTACCGCTAACCAACATGAAAAAAAAACATCGATCGCATTTCGGTCAGCTAAAATTTGAACGGATATTAGGCGTCTTTTGAGATTCACACTCGTGTTTCTGAATTATCGTAAGTCCAACCATTAAGTTCGCGTAGGGAGCGAACGGTTTGTTCTACTGGGCTCCGCGTGGTCTCTAAAAAATCTAAAAATTCCATACTATCATAAATTGATGAGAAAACAATACCTTTATATCAACATTTTTTGAGCTAGGGCGTTTTCAAAATTTCAACCCTTATTTTTCTACCCATAGAAGTTACCGACATCAACCAAAAGCTTTGGGGCACAACTAGACCCCAAATGGAGCCAATACCAAATTTCATCAAAATCGGACAATGGGAACTAAGGAAAGTGCCGCGTACAGCGGACGGACGGCCAAATTTGTATTCGATTTTAGGATTCTACGTATCTTAAAACGTAAACCAACAAATTTGGGGGGGGGGGGGGGTAAAATTTTTTTTCTTGGTCGATTCCAAAGGTTTATTATTGAAAATAATAAACCAAAAGTAGGAGTTATTGTTGCTAAAAAGAGTTCATGGTTGCTGTTATCATCACGCTATCTACGTTCCAAACCTCCCCCGTGCGATAACGGCCCCCGGAGACGGTTAAATTGACCGTGAGAGAGGTCTGCCGTAAGGTCCCCGGTCCAGAATTATGAGCGACCGGGGGAATGAGGTTCTGCAGGTGTCCTTACCGCTACGTCACCTACCCGACTCATCGCCTGGAATGAGGGGATTTCACGGTTCAGTCGTCAGCAGCCTTTGGTGTCTGCCCCCCGATCACCTAAACTTCATTTTGCTGTTTATACAAATTGGCTACAAATTGGTTTGGTTAGATAAAGTAATTTAAGTAATATGCTTCAATTCTCATACTCGCAATCGGCCTTTACCATTCGTTTCTCGTTCAAATACCTGCTGAGTGAGCAATAGGTATTCTTGTCAAGGTACACTCACAATACCTAGCCTGGAGGGATTAAATTCTAAAAGTCTGCCAAGTGGGCGTGGCACATAGCTTTCTCGTATTCATAAACCGATTGTAAAGATGATCCAATGCATAGTCGTTAATCTCAAAACATCAATCTCTAAGGACCTTCCACTACGCTCATAGGGGGCCATCTACACGCCAATCTAAACAATCCTGAGATCGGATTAGAAATGTAGAAGTTACTGAGCTGCGGCTACTATCAGTCCGGGGGTGATGATTTTCACAGGAGACCGTCTACACGCCAACCCGAACAATCTCTGAAAATTTCATCGAAGTTAATTCAGTTTTTTCCCCCATAAAATGTAGCTAAACTTGAAAATTTCAAGAATTTTAGAAGTTTAGCGGAAAAACATTAATTGCAAATCTGAAAAAAACTGTTGTCAGAAATTAAGGAGTGTCTAGACTGTTGACTTACAAAAATATAAAATGTAAAAGCTTCCTTTAAAAAATTAAACAGTCTGATGGCTACTTTGCGGTCACTCGTGGTTATCAATCGCTTGTATTGCTCTTCGAGTGAGAGAGGCAGCACAAGCACAGGCAGAAGTAACTTCTGGCGGGGGTTTGACAGCATAGGGCACTGAATAATGAAGTGCAGAGCTGTGTCGCACACATCCAGGATCCTTGGGACATGCTTACGGAAAACCCTAAGTTGAGCCATTGAGCGGATGATGTGTATTGGCCAATCCTGAGCGAGATACTCCTGGGGCTGTAGCGAGGTTTCCAGGAAGGCGACTGGTCCATAGTTTGGGCAGGCTCTTGAATTTACGGCCTGCTGCAGGTCAATATTACGAGAGATGAAAGGCAAGGAAGTCAAAAGGCCATGTGAGTATCTGGCATAAATGCAGCATCAGCAGGAAGGCTCATACCAAAAGACTCAAAGCGTCCTCAAGCAAGTGCCACGGAGTTACGTGCTTTAGGAAACTTCACATGTGTTCCTCAACAACCGCGTTGCTGAACACAACTGTTCAGCAACAACTCAAGAAACTTCACTCCGTTGCCTCAACGTCTTTCCAATGACGTACTTCCAACATCCTCCTACATCCTCTAACCCTAAAACCAACATCGGGTAGCAGGGGAATTTCTTTTTCTTTCCTTACTGTGCTCCCTCCGCTTCCAAAAAGTAATTATTAACAAAAAAATTGTTAGAAGAATCTTCTGGCTATTTGCTGAGAGTTTGGAAAATAACACATCCCACAATAACCTTCATAATGGGTGAACCAGTAGAGTTAGTAGGAAGGCGCCGTGGAAAAGTCGGAGAATAATGGAAAAACGTAGAAATTTCTTATAAAATGATGAGTTCGATTATTTTTGTAGGTACACCACCTCCAAAAATGCAGACGTTTCTAGCGGTTCAGCCAACAAGAAGTTGCAACTTGAAAAAAAAACTTTGGAATTTCCTATATTAATACTAGAAATTCATTTTTCCTATCCTAAACTACATTGCAAAAAAAGTTATTCATATGGCTTCCAACGGCGAAGGTGAGTTAAAAACGCTGCAAATTATTACGCAATGGTTTATTATTTTTCTATATATAGAAATCTATATATAGATCACTCGTCTACAAAATCACCAACCATCCAATATAAAGAAAAAAAAATTTCAAAAAATAAATAAAAAAATCTAAAAAAATCAAAATCACCAACCATCGATCGCATTTCGGTCAGCTCTAATTTGAACGGAGATTAGGCCTCTTTTGCGATTCACACTCGTGTTTTGATTTATATATGTATATATTTCAATATAAACCCTTAAATTTTAATAGGAAACGAACGGTTTGTCCTACAGAGCTCCGCGTGGTCTCAAAAAATTCTAAAAATTCTATAGAATCTTAAATTGAAGGAAAAACAATACCTTTGTATCAAAATGTTTTGAGTTAGGGCGTTTTCAAAATTTCAAAATAGATTTTGGAACCCTTAAAAGTGACCTACATCAACCAAAAGCTTCGGGGCACAACTAGACCCCAAATGGAGCCTACATACCAAATTTCATCAAAATCGGTCAATGCTGTCGCAAAAGTGCCGCGTACGGCGCACAGTGGGGCCAAATGGTCAAAAAGCGGAAAAAAGTCATTATCTTTTGAACGAATTACTGTATCGTCTTGGGAATGGTTTCATTCGATTCCAAATACGAAAATACATTAGAAAATTTTGTTTTCTGACGTTTAAATTTATTATTTTAGTACTAAATCTTGAATTTTGAAAAAAATAATGTTACTCAGAGTGGAAAAGCGTGTGAAAAAAACAGAAAAGCGGTTTTACAGGCGATGGGTGTGTGTTATTTTGTTTTTTTCTTCGTTTCAGAGGTTATAGGACACGATAAACATGATTGAATTGAGGTTTCTTTATATATATGTATGTAAATATACAGGGTGTCCCCGAAAACGTCCCCCCCCCCCTGCTAAAATCGTCCAAGAAGTGGTAAAAAAAAAAACTTTTTTGAATCTTCATGATTTTTCCCAAGAATCTCAAATATGACCACGGTGCGCATTGCGCACGTGCGCAATCGTGCGCAACGCACACCAACTTCGTTTTTTCGAATGAGACCCCCCATTTTTTATTGCAGATTCGGATTCTACATGAAATTTCATGAACATTTCACCCCTCAACCGATTTTTTTTATTGCGCGCAACCCGCTCAGTGCGCGCTCAAAGATGTGTAATCTTTTTTCGATTATCTTGGAAAAAAATTTTTAAGTAGACAGGGTGGTTTTTCCCTTAAAAAATGCAATTTTCCTTTTTTAAAAGTTAATTTTTCGTCGATAATTTGATAAAAATGCAGTAAAATCAAAAACTAACATTCAGCGTAAAGAAATACTACAATATCATGTGTCACACTTAGGTACTTCGTACATGCACATTTTGACACAACCTTGCGGTTGCGCATCTTTGAGCGCGCACTGAGCGGGTTGCGCGCAACAAAAAAAATCGTTTGAGGGGTGAAATGTTCATGAAATTTCACGTAGAATCCGAATCTGCAAAAATACGCTGCAAATTATTACACAACGGTTTATTATTTTTATATAGATCACTCGTCTACAAAATCACCAACCATCCAATAAGAAGAAAAAAATCAAAAAAAAATAAAATAAAATAAAATAATAAATAAAAAACAAAATTAAAAAAAAATAAATAAATTTAAAAAAAAAATCAAAATCACCAACCATTGATCGCTTTTCGGTCAGCTCTAATTTGAACGGAGATTAGGCCTCTTTTGCGATTCACACTCGTGTTTTGATTTATATATATATATATTTCAATATAAACCCTTAAATTTAGGTAGGGAGCGAACGGTTTGTCCTACAGAGCTCCGCGTAGTCTCAAAAAATTCTAAAAATTCCATAGAATCCAAAATTGAAGGAAAAACAATACCTTTATATCAAAATTTTTTGAGTTAGGGCGTTTTCAAAATTTCAAAATTGATTTTGGAACCCTTAGGAGTGACCTACATCAACCAAAAGCTTCGGGGCACAACTAGACCCCAAATGAAGCCTACATACCAAATTTCATCAAAATCGGTCAATGCTAAGTGGCAAAAGTGCCGCGTACGGCGTACGGCGGACGGACGGCCAAATTTTTATTCGATTTTTGGATTCTACGTACCTTGAAACGTAAACCATCAAATTTTGAGGGGGTGTTAAAATTTTTTTTTTCTTGGTCGATTCCAAAGGTTCATTATTGAAAATAATAAACCAAAATGGGGGGTATCATTTGAAAAAACGAAGTTGGTATGCGTTGCGCACGATTGCGCACGTGCGCAATGCGCACCGTGGTCATATTTGAGATCCTTGGGAAAAATCATGAAGATTCAAAAAAAGAAATTTTTTTTTTACCACTACCTGGACGATTTTAGCAGGGGGGGGAACGTTTTCGGGGACACCCTGTATATACGTAGATATATATGTGTAAATATATATTTATATTATTAAATTTTATTTAATTTTGACAAAATTTTGACTAATAAAAACCTCTGAAAATTAGATAGTAAACGATCGAATATTGGAACGAATCCAAATTAAACGTTTGCTAAATCCGAATAAGATTATCGAATAGTCACGACAGTACGAACTGACCACACTACTGCGAATGACAATCCGAAGAACCTGGTTTGTTCAAACAGAACCTTGTTGACTCTTAGCAGAAATATTTTACGAAAATGTCGCTATTTACATCATTCTGTTTTCCAATAAAAAATAAAACAAAAAATGTCTGCCAAATGGGTGTGGCACATTGCTTCCCAGTATCCATAATCCGATTGTATAGATGATCCGACCATTGTAGCCTTAACTTGACTCCGTTACTCTGTGATTGTAGCTAACAGCCCACATAGGGGAAATTCTACATGTCAACATTCACAATCCCTGGAAATTTTATCGATTTCGAGAAGAAAATATAGAAGTTACAACCTTTAGAAGTGTTTACGCCTCTTACAACGACCGATTGTTGTCCTGCTACCTGTGCGATTAACAATAGTGACTTGTCGTGATGTGTCCGTGTTTACGGGAGAGAACAACACATGTGTCCGTTTCAACGCCTTGCTCCCCTCCGCTCATCTCGCCAGTCTACGCTCCGTCCTCAAACACGCCAGACCTCTCATATTTTCATCTTGCTCTCTTCCCAAAATCGCATATTTTGAGGAAACCAGGACTATATTCTTGGATGGATGGATGTTCTACAACTCCGTACTCCACAATTACATCGAAATATGTAAGTTTTATTCACCAAATTTTGGTCGCCTTGGGCCAGCTCCACACTCTCTATCTCCATGATGCTCATGGATGTATTCATTTCAGATCCAGGGCATCTGGAGGCAGCATAACAGCATAACAGACCATAAGACACATCAGCATCGTATATGCGCGCAACCATTTTCGGCTCGCTTCCTGCTCTGGCGTTTGGAGAACACCTACTTCATCGACTTCACAGAGACGCGGTCAGTCCGTTCCGATAAATTATAAGAAAACAATTTATTTCTACATTTTATTTATTCTATTTTCTTTCTCATATATTTTGGAGCTCCTTAGGTAGCGCAGGTACCTATTTCTTTGAAATTTCTGTTAAAAGAATTTATACACCGTAACCCATCATCATTTTAATTAAACAATGAACTTGATTAATTGGTTTGTTAATTCTTTTCCCATTTTTAACACCCCTATCAAGTACAGAATCGTACATTGTTTTTGGTAGCAGAGCGTGGTTGATGGGTTACAGTGTATAAAATTCAAAATTTGAATTTTGATATAAATCGTATATTTTTTTAACCTATCATCTTCAATTTAATTTTAGAAAATTTGAAGGTTCACGATCTATTTGGGTGCCTATTGCATATTTTAGATTGATTCACTTTAAGTCAAAATCGTATATTTCTTTCTTTAATTTGATCTAATTCATGTCTCTAGGTTCGTGATTATTATTTCGTTCGAATTGAATCATTACGTTTATATCGTATTCTTATAGGTACCTACATATAGTACCTACTTATAGTACCTACTTATAGTACCTACATTCATCATTTTGTATTATTCCTTTTGCCTGTTTATTTTCTGAAATTCAGTTCGGTAATTTCAGAACATTTGAGGCAATTGTTTGATTTTGCGTTTATCCACAGTATTCTTAATTCATTATTTTGGAAATTGGCACTCCTTCACCCGCTGATCCTTAATCCTGGTAGGTGTACCTATTCTTTCTTCGTAATCCTTTCCCATGCTTACTTCTTATGTCACTTGCTGAACTCAATTTATTCACAATGACTTTCGAGACCGAGTTAGCAAAAGCTAAGAGAGGGTGGATTGCTGCTGGTAAGGAAGTAATGGGAATATGCGATAAGGGACGTCATGCACTTTCTAATCCGGAAGGGATCAACGAGTTCAAGGGCGCCTTTCGAGTTCTCGAAAAATATTACACTAGATTCGAGGATGCTACTTCGTACATTATTCAGCTCTGTGAAGAGGAGAATAAGAGTTCTGAATTTCCTAGTGAAAATGAGAAAAAACAAATAGCCTCCGTTAAGAAATATTACTATGAATGTTTCACTCTCATGGAGACGTTTTCTTCTCCTGCAACAACTTCGAGGGATACAAGTGGTAATGCTGCAAACACGACCACAATTTATAACGAGTCTAAATCTAGTTATTTGCCAAAAATTGATCTACCCAAATTTGATGGTCAAATTTTAAATTGGCCAAAATTCAAAGACACATTTGTGTCCCTTGTTCATCAAAATGATAATTTGAAACCGATTCAGAAGTTTCATTATCTCATTTCCGTTTTAAGTGGCCCAGCAACATCAGTAATTTCAAATTTACCAGTAGTTGAAAACAACTATAACGTAGCGTGGGAAGCTCTTACCAAGACTTATGATAAGAAACGCATTCTCGCTAGTAACTACCTAGATCAAATTTTAAATTACAAACCAGTTCAAGGCAAACAAACAGAAACCTTGAAACATTTTCTTGCTAAAGTTGCTGAGAATATTTCTGCATTTAGACTTCTCACGATTGGGAATGAAGCTGATTTTATCCTATTCTATCTTGCTTCAAAATGTTTGGATTTTCGCACTAGAGAACGTTTTGAAATTGATTCAAAAGAAACGGAATTTCCTACTGTCAACCAGCTAGTTACCTATGTGAGAGAACATTTGCTTGCTCTTCAATTAGCAGAATGCAAAACTTCGCATCAGCCCGTCGATTCAAATTCTACATCTCAGAATAAATTTAAATCCTCTTACCCTAATTTGAAGCGAAAACCAAATAATGCTTCAAAATCGTTTGTGGCTAGCAACGCTCCTGCTCGCAAAGAGGTCAGTAAAGGGAAATCGAATATTTCATACCCTGAGTGTTTAGTTTGTAATCGTGGGTCCCATTCTATTTTGAGTTGCGAAAAATTCTATGACTCTTCAGTACCTCAGCGATTACAATTCTTGAAAAATTGGACTGGTTGTTCCAATTGCCTTAGCCATTTACATTCAACAGTTGATTGTAAATCTCAGTGGACTTGTAGGTTTTGTAGACAAAAACATCACGTCATGCTTCACAGGACTCAACCGGACTCTCACAACTCGACTCTCAACCCGGCTCTTTCAGCTGTCCTCGATTCATCCTCCGATGAGGATACATCTGTTATTCTAGGGACTGCCATAGTCCAGATAAAAGATGCTAAAGGTCACTTTCAAGACGTCAGGTTGGTTTTAGATTGTGGAAGCCAACATAGCTTCATTGCACAGCGTTGTGTTAGACGTTTGGGTTTAGACGTTTCCAAGTTCGCTAGACGGATTTCTGGTATTGGTGAGACGGCTTTTGAAGGTGCAAAAGGACAGGCCGCTTGTACCATTCGTCCGAAAGATAAATCGGCACCCAATTTGTCAATTAATGCTGTGGTGATAAAAAATATTACGTCGTTTCTTCCTTCAACTCCATTTCCTCAACATTTGCTCAAACCCTTCTCACGTTTTGAACTGGCAGATCCTAAATTTTGGGTTTCATCTCCTGTGGACTTCTTACTTGGAGCTGAAGTTTTTGATCTAATTTGGACAAAACCTGCAATAAAAATGAGTCCAGATACTCCTTCTCTATTTCCGTCGATATTTGGAAATGTTGTGATGGGTAAATACAAAAACACATCGTCACATCATACTACTTCCCTTTTTACTTTCTCTGAGTCCGATGATCTCAATGATAATCTCCGTAAATTTTGGGAAATTGAGGAAACTGTTCAGGCTCCTATTTTGAATCCGGAGGAAGAAGCTTGTGAACATCATTTTCAAGAAACACATTCTAGACTTCCAAATGGTCAGTATGTGGTCAGCTTACCGTTTCGTTCTACTCCACCTATTCTTGATTCAAATATCATGGCATCTAATCGTTTCTATTCTCTTGAATCGAGACTTAACAGGAATTCGGACCTCAAGACCCAATATCATTCCTTCATACAAGAATATATTGACTTAGGGCATATGAGTCCAACACAATCACTGTCGAAATACGTGATTCCTCATCATTCAGTGATGAAAGAGGATAGAGGTAAAATTAAAATTCGAGTAGTTTTCGATGGTAGCGCTAAAACTCGGAATGGGTCTATCAATGATCATCTGTTGATTGGTCCGAAGCAACAAAATGATATTCGTTCTGTCCTTCTCAACTTTCGTACTCATGCTGTCGTCTTTGTTGCTGACATAGTGAAAATGTTTAGGAACATTTGGGTCTCCGAAGAAGACCGAGCATACCAACATATTGTATGGCGTTTTGATCAATCTGCACCCTTGCTGACTTATCAGCTCAGCACAGTCACTTATGGATTATCGTGTGCTCCATATCTGGCTCTTAGAGTCTTACACCAGTTACGTGAAGACGAAGGATCGAAATATCCTAGGGCAGCTGAGATCATAGAGAGAGACGTCTATGTTGATGATTATGCTACTGGTTCCTTCTCAGTAGAAGACGCGCTGCAGCTTCAGGATCAGCTGATAAACCTTTTGAAGTTAGGAGGTTTCGAGTTGGGCAAATGGGCGAGTAACCGCGAAGAGCTCCTTCAAGCAGTCTCAATGGAACCACAACCGACTCCTGTTTCCATTTCAGCTCCTGATGATAACAGTATCAAGGTCCTAGGAATCCAATGGGACCCCTCCCTCGATTGTTATTCATATCAGCTGAATTTACCAGAATTTGGTCGTTATACCAAAAGAACAACACTTTCTGTAGTAGCGAGATTGTACGACCCTTTGGGGTTCCTCTCTCCCTACATTGTTCTACTGAAAGGGTTCATTCAGTCCTTATGGAAGGAAAGTTTAGGATGGGACCAGACACTACCTAGTCATCTCATTGATGAATGGGAGACATCAATAAAGCAGCTCGACCAGCTTTCAAACATCAAAATACCTCGATTTGTGGGAGCTACTCCAACATCGACTCATCAAGTTGTTGGCTTTTCGGATGCGTCAATGAAGGCTTATTGTGCAGTATTGTACTTGAAAACTACCTTCGAAAATTCTACTAGCGTTCACTTACTAATAGCTAAAACTAAGCTAGCACCACTGAAGACGATTTCTGTACCTAGGCTTGAGCTCTGTGGGGCTCTTCTTCTGGCAAAACTCTACCAATCTACATCATCGTTTCTCAGCCTATTGCCGTCTTCCATTTTCGAACCAGTGTTCTTCACAGATTCATCCATTGTCTTAGGATGGTTGAACACACCTCCATTTAAACTCAAAACTTTTGTGGCGAATCGAGTATCAGAAATCGGTGACCTGACGCCACTAAAATGTTGGAGACATGTTGATTCCGATCAAAACCCAGCGGATTGTGGGTCAAGGGGTATTTTACCTTCAGAATTGGTAAATCACAACATTTGGTGGCAAGGACCGAACTGGTTGGCACGAGATGAGGAAACTTGGCCCGTTTCTTCGTTTTCTGTTCGAGATAGCTTGCCTGAACTCAAGCTTAACCAAGTTTCACTCAATCTCACTTCTAGAACAGAAAATCCTTTACTTAATTGGATGAAACAGTTTTCTTCATTCATGAAATTGATAAGAGTCATAGCGGTACTCCTCCGAGGTATCCATAATCGACGCAACAGGCAGAATCCACGAACTGGACTTCTTCAACGACAAGACATCGATGCTGCAACGAACTGCTGTATGAAGGCAGTACAACATCATGTTCTCCTGGAAGGAAATTCGAAGCCTGAGAATATCCATCGTCTATTTGGAAATCTTTGTCCTTTTTTTGACAGACATGGACTTTTAAGGGTGGGCGGTAGGCTAACTCATGCCAATCTCCCGTATAACAATAGACACCCAATTCTACTTCCCTCCAAGTCCCACTTTACCGTTTTACTTATCGACTTCTATCATTCCATATACCTACACCTACACCCTGGACCTACTTTACTCCAGGCATTGCTGCAAACTCGCTTTTGGATTCCGTCGCTTCGCAGACTTGTTCGTCAACGCACATCCAACATTGAAGACTCCAATTACTTATCACCCGGCCATTGCTTGGTGGGCGGCCCATTTCTTGTTTACCCCGAACCTTCGCTCCTAGACCGAAAGGAGCACTTGTTGTCAAGATGGTAGGTGGTGAAGAGGATGCATCAGCAGTTTTGGGCAAGATGGCGCCTAGAGTACCTACAGACACTTCAGAAACGCCACAAGTGGACCAAGGACGTTCCAAACATCAGCTTAGGTGATCTTGTGATCCTCATGGAAGAAACCTCTGATGTTATGAGGTGGCCTACAGCCAGGGTTATCGAAGTTCACCCAGGACGAGACGGAGTAGTCCGTGTTGCTACCGTCCGAACTCATCGAACTACCATGAAACGTTCAGTGCAAAAGCTCATTCCTCTTCTACCTCTCTCCTCTCCCGCCTACGACTGCTAGTTGCCAAAGCATTTTGATTCCTTTCTTGTAGGTTATGTTAGCTACCATTTTCTTTTTCTTTTTGAAATTTGTTTTCTACAAATTTGGTGGGCGGAATGTTTACGCCTCTTACAACGACCGATTGTTGTCCTGCTACCTGTGCGATTAACAATAGTGACTTGTCGTGATGTGTCCGTGTTTACGGGAGAGAACAACACATGTGTCCGTTTCAACGCCTTGCTCCCCTCCGCTCATCTCGCCAGTCTACGCTCCGTCCTCAAACACGCCAGACCTCTCATATTTTCATCTTGCTCTCTTCCCAAAATCGCATATTTTGAGGAAACCAGGACTATATTCTTGGATGGATGGATGTTCTACAACTCCGTACTCCACAATTACATCGAAATATGTAAGTTTTATTCACCAAATTTTGGTCGCCTTGGGCCAGCTCCACACTCTCTATCTCCATGATGCTCATGGATGTATTCATTTCAGATCCAGGGCATCTGGAGGCAGCATAACAGCATAACAGACCATAAGACACATCAGCATCGTATATGCGCGCAACCATTTTTGGCTCGCTTCCTGCTCTGGCGTTTGGAGAACACCTACTTCATCGACTTCACAGAGACGCGGTCAGTCCGTTCCGATAAATTATAAGAAAACAATTTATTTCTACATTTTATTTATTCTATTTTCTTTCTCATATATTTTGGAGCTCCTTAGGTAGCGCAGGTACCTATTTCTTTGAAATTTCTGTTAAAAGAATTTATACACCGTAACCCATCATCATTTTAATTAAACAATGAACTTGATTAATTGGTTTGTTAATTCTTTTCCCATTTTTAACACCCCTATCAAGTACAGAATCGTACATTGTTTTTGGATTCAATTCACGGTTTCATTCAAGGGTTTCACTCTGAAGCTGCGGTGACGGCAGAGACAGCGTTCTTGGTGTACCATTAATCACATTTTAACCCACTACATCTAAATTCGGTGAAATACGGCTATGAAATTTTTACAGCTTCTTGATAATGGTCAGATTTTCAAGAAGAAAAAAAATGAGCCAAACCGAAGGAAGGCGAAGCTCGGTTTTTCCACTCCTCTAAAGTTGTATTTCGCTATAAAAACCCAAATCTGGAGCTAATGTTCAAGCTAAAATGTTATGAAAAAATAATTAATATTTTTTAGAGATACTACATATATATATATCCAACATCAGATAATTTAATTTAAATTTTTTGAAACACATAGAACGTGTCAGGAAATTTTCAAATTCCACTCTCAAAGTGCTTAAAATCTCGAAATATCAGGTTTGAGCCCCCATTTAGCAGTGAAAGCAATTTTTAAACATTGAAGGTAGGTTTTAAACATTTCTTTTTTAGTCACTTAGCAAAAATGGAGTTTTTTCCACTCCGGCCCCACTGTGCGGCGTACGGCGGACGGACGGCCAAATTTTTATTCGATTTTTGGATTCTACGTACCTTGAAACGTAAACCATCAAATTTTGAGGGGGTGTTAATATTTTTTTTTCTTGGTCGATTCCAAAGGTTCATTATTGAAAATAATAAACCAAAATTCGAACGATGTGAAGGTACTCGCTCTTACAAAACCGATTTTTAATACTGGGCCAGAATTTGCTTGAGGCAACGTTTTTCAGTTGTGATTCAAGTTTGTAGAAATACCTAGTTTGGCACCAGTAGAGAAAAAGGGCAGGGGATGTCCCTTGCAGCCGATACGACTTCCTGTACCTATTAACTTCGATTGAACGTTTTCGACAGCAAAGACTGAAATGAATGGGGGCACTTTCGCTTCACTCAGCATTTTGTAACTACCGAGACCAGACGTTCTACTGCCATGATGTGACGTTACCGGCCCGTAATGGGGGACAACGTCATTTAAAAACCGTCAATTCACAAGATGGTTTTTCCGCCCAATTAAATTAGGAAACTACTTTGTTAGTTCAGCACTTTGCAACGACTTTTACCAGATGGGAAGCTACCCTGAATACAATTTGCAAAATGCGCCCTCAACTAGCGGAGTTGAGCTAATGGAACGACAAGTTGGAAGAAAAAATTCTACGTAGGTACCACTTTTGTTTAATTAAAGCGAGGCTGCGACGATGTGACCACTTTCAATTATGCGACCTTTATCACGATGTTGTCACGTATTCTGGTTACACAGCCTTCTCCTAAGAACATAATAATTTTTCAACGGAATACGCGAGTACTGGACTCTAACTCACAGATGCCTAATCGATTTGTTTTGTAGGCTACAAATGCTGTCGTTAACATTTTCAGTTTTTTGCCTGACTTTTTGCCCCATGCTGGTGAAGCACGAATTCGATGATTCTTCGCGTGTGGGAAAACGCTAAAATAAGGGGGTAGAAAGCGAAAATAGTTTTTGAAGCCCTATGGACGAAAACCACCACGCTATGGCCGGTCATATTTGCTTCTACTTTTGGCGTTGCTTATTGTCTACTCTGGTTACGCACACAAATTTATCCTTTTTGTCCACTGCAGATTAAGAATAATTATGCAGTAGGTGTGCCCGGCGGATAGGAATAGGCTAGGTACCTATTTAAAAAATTGTGCGCAGTGCAAAACTGTGATCGATTGAGCGCAATTTTCAAACAGCTAGAATAATGTTAATGGGGAATTTCTGCAACGGGTTTATACTTTTTATATTATTACGCCTCCGAACAGGAAGTCCCAACGTCAGCGTCAATTTTTACCTGTGCGAGGCTCGGGGAATGATCGAACCTGTTCAGAACTGATTATTTTCAAACGTCATCCGAAACTTCCCACATTTTTCAAGTACATGGTGATTGCTGTAGGAAATGGCTACATTGAAATATTGCGGGCAATTTGCGCAACCATGTTCATCTTTTAAACAGCGGGATCTTTCAATAAAAACACTGTTGATACATTTACAAGAAAAAACAGGACATTAAGAATATTGTCAGTGTACCATCGAAGGTTCCATGTTGTCTCTTAGCTCTCTCTACGGACCTACTCCGATGATCGGACACTCTAGTAAATAATTTTAAAAATTATCAAGTAAAAAGCAGGTAATGTGAATATAACAAACTTGAATCGTAGTGAATGTTTCAAAATGGATTTCCGTGAGAAATTTTTTTTTTATTATCATTCTAGAGCCAAACCGACGAGTTGGTGAAGCACAAAAATGTACCAAATTAGTAGACAGTGAAGAATTGAAGTCGGGAGGCTTCTCGCGGTCAATGAGGTTTAGATTAATAACTAAACAATCTCATAAATAGAAGAAATTAGCTGTATCCAATAACATTGTTTATGTTTGTTTCAGGTGGAACAGATCAATACAGAATTCAAGGTGAGGGCGCTCCAATATCATCCAGACAAGAATCAAGGCGACAAAGAAAAGGAAGCGATATTTCAAAAATTGAACGTAAGAATAGCTCAGATATTTCGTATAAATCTATGTTCTGATAAACATACAAGATTCCTATGTTTCACATTAGGCACAATATTAGGCTCCAGCATCTTCTATTGAAGATTCAGCATAATATTTTCAATGCATTACAACTTGGTGCTGGTATGTACGAATAGACTCCAAAGGTTCTTTATTGAAAATGATAAACTACAAGTACCCAACCTAAATGCTGCGCAGACATAGATTCTTACTCCATCCGATTAGGGGCCTGACTGCTTCCGCTTAGATACCTGCATAAGAAAAATATACATACTCCCAAACAAGCAGAATTTACCTACAATACAAACCAATTATGTAAGTAAGTAAGTAAACAACCATTTCAGGTTGAATTTTCGTCCGACTGCCATTCCTGGCGTCGCGGACGTCATCAGCTGTCTTCCAAAGGGAAGATCAGAATTTGTTCTGATGATTTCGCTCATGGCTTCCCATTGCCTCACCGCCCTGGGTTGGCCCGCAAACACGCCTAGTGACCGAGACTCGAACTCACGATCTTTCCCGCAGAGATCGGTTCTTATCTCGGCCCCGAAAAGCGTCGGCGAACGATCACGGCTACCGGAACCCCCAAAATTATGTATTTATATTACATTATGGTTTACAGGAAGCGAAAGAAACATTGACTGACCCTGAGAAGAGGAAAAACTACGACAAATGGAAGAATAGTGGAATTGCAATGAGTTACAAACAATGGCTGGGGATGAAAGAGCACGTACATCAGGTAGATACTATATTTTTACTAAGTAGGAACTTTTAAATAAGAATATGTTTTATTGTATGTTTTGGGTTTCCTAAGGGCAGCAATACGTATAACATGACGTAACGCATTACCGATTTTTTTTCCAACAGGTAGCTAGGATGGAATTCACGAAAAACTTTTCCACGATTCTATGTTTTTCTGTGAATATGAAGAAATTATTGGTTATTTTCTAGCTTCGAGTTCTAGCTTGAGTTCCAACAATGTTTTTACATTGGGGGATGAAAGAAAATTTATGAATTCCAATTTGAATTTCACGTTTTAGACCTTCTCGGACAATTTTCTGTAGTTACTCCTCAATTCCTTCAGAACTAGGTATACCAAATTGCAATCCAATTTCGATAAAAAAATTTTGGGACTGCATACACGTGACATCTTTCTAGTATCACTTTCCCACTTTCCAATCGCCCGATGTCGTTCTAACTTCAAGGATCTAATTGAGACCTGACTTTTCAACTAGGTACCGCGTTAAGTTAAGTTATTATTGTTAGCCAAACAGGCACAGAATCATTAATATGCAGACAAGTTTGAAACTCAAAATCAATGGGACATTATTTATTAGGACGACTTTTCAACAACCACGTAGTAGGTACTTTGAAGTTTGAAACACAACATCAATGAAAATTATTCATTGCTTAGGACAATTTTTTTCTCTGCTACTATAGTGCAAATAATTGAATAACTTTGAGCAATAACTTTGAAGTTTGAAACACAACATCAATGAAAATTATTCATTGCTTAGGACAATTTTTTTCTCTGCTACTAAAGTGCAAATAATGGTTTTAACGTTCTGAGGGCGCAGAGTTAAATAAAATATAAACAATTTCAAGAGTATATTTGGGTAATAATTAGAAAACTAGCTGAAAGAAGAGAAATTAGCTGAAATAATTAGATTAAAATAGTGTAGCAATTGTAGAAGTGAATGAGTATTGAAAAACTGGATGTGGAACAATAATGTTTCAGTCAATGCATTGGACGACGTTGAAGACTAAGGACCGCATGCTGGAAGGCGAAGGTGGAGGACCTGCAACTGGACCTTCATCAGGTAATACAGCTATTTAATTTCCTGTATTCCAAAGAATAAATTGAAGGCTTGTAGGGTGTCACTGATATTATGTGGGTTTCATTTGAATTTCATTCTCGAACTGATCGTTATAAATTAATCTGAGTTGGCGCGAGTCTTAAATCCAGTAGATATAGCCATGTGTATGAAAGAAAATCGACGCTCAAAGGGAGTCACAAGTGGATTGATTTGTAAGCAGATCCCAAAAATTGTCATCTCAATCTAATTCTTCGATTGATTTTTCTTTCCCCCCCATCATTGCATCAGAAGTGTCTTATTTCGGTTGGAAAGGTACGAGTATGCTTTAGGTGATCTTCCTGAGTTCTTTAAAACCAATCAAGTATAGGTACTTATACTCAAAAACATAATTACTTATTCTTATTATCTAGTACCTACTATTCTTAATTAAGGGAAATTACTCTACCTAAACATAGGGAAAATTCAATAAAGCTTTAAGCGGGTAGGGAATGAATAGTGTAGGTAATGACCGTCTACCTCCAAAGGCCCCGCTGTCATGGAAGTCCTGGGCGAATAAGTCTCAGTGTAATGTCAAGTGGGTTGTCTACCTATATATTTTGACGGACGGAAAATCAATTGAGGGCAGAGAGAACGTCCTGCTTCAATCTCAAATCAATCCCCCGACCAGGTAGGTACCGGCAATCCTTGTCAACCTGTCACAGGACGGAACGTCCGATCCGCTTTATCTCTAAACGTACATTTTTATAAGCTCCTTCGGGCTCGAATAATCCCTCTGTTACCTACCTATCGCGATTCTGTTCGTGATATCAGACGTGAGTATAAATTAGGTCGATAAATACTAAAGCAGGAAGAACGTCGATAACGAAGTATTTCCGGCAATGAGAGGGGACTGGTGACCTACCTGCACACAATAAACTATTATGGCCGTCCTGGCCTATTACTTTTATTAATTTATCACACCCTCCCACTGTGTAATAAACAACAGCAATAGACTTGGTAGGTTCCAGTAACATAGTTGAATCGTAGGTATCTCTCCTCCAAGGAACTTGGTTGAAAATAGGCAGGTGAATTACGAGGAATAAATTATTACCTCAGTGTCCAGCAATTCCCCGAAAAAAAATTCCCTGAGTTTTCCAGGTTTTCCAGGGTTAATTTTCGACTTTTTCCAGGGTTCTAAATCATTTAAAATATAAGTAAATGTGATCATAATTTCTCAAAATTCAGATTTTTAAGGACATTTTGAAATTAAAAAGCATAAGAAATATAGTACCTTATCTCAAAACATCATCTGTAAGTACCTATCAGTCCGGGAGATGATTTTCATCTACACTCCAATCCGCACAATCTCCAAAAAATTCATCGAAATTGGATGGAATCTGTAAAAGTCGCTATCGGTCAGAGGGTGATTATCTTCATCTGCAACTCAATTCCCTCAATTCTTGATCGAAGAATAACTTAGAATAGTTTTGCCTTTACGAAGATTTCAAGACAGACAGAACGGAGACTTCGATTCTTGGATAAAGTAGAGAATTAACATTAAATTCATCAAAACTTGTAGGTTTACTCGAGAGAAACGACCACTTCAAAGGCTTGTTTTCACCTTCGATTGTTTGAAAAAGTCGAGAATGAACCTCGAAATCATCGAAACTTGTTGGTATACTCGAGAGAAACGTCAACTTCAAAGGCTCATTTCGCCTTCGATTGTTCGAAAAGGTCGAAAATGAACATTAAAATCATCGAATTTTTTTGTTCGCTCCAGAGAAACGACCACTTCAAAGGCTTGTTTCCACCTTCGAGAAAACATGAGAAATGAACGAAAAAGAAAAAACACGAGCGAGAATGAACTCTAAAATCAATCGTTAACAAATGTGAAATCCAAAGGAGCATTGAATGACAACAACAAATGGAATGAGTTTTGCTCCTAACAAGCCTAACTGAATCGTCTTTTATGTCATTTCTTTCAATTTACATCCAACGAAATCCACAGAGCTGACAAAATTAGCAACCTCAGTAAAACATTTGTTAATTTTACAAATATTCCCTCTTTAAATGAGATTTTGCGATCCCTTCAGCTGCCTGCACCATACCAATGGTTTAGTTTTGTAGTTAACATCGATTGAACATGTAAAATTCAAGTTAGGGGCTCATTCAAAAACATAGAGCTAAGAAAAATTTGTAATTTTCATAAGAACAGCCACGAGAAATCCCATCAAATCTAGTCACAGATGAGAACAAAGAGCGTTTAAAAACAATAAATTGTTGCCTCTTCTCTGTAAAATTCGAAACGTTGAGTAACAATTAAGAGAAACGTATTCGAAATCAACATGTTTTTCAACCAAGAAGAAAAACATCAATTATTAGTCGACGGTTCTTTTCTGAAGAACTTGGCTCATCCCATAAAACTTAACAGTCGATTCGTTATTTTGTGGTGTTGGTTTCTTTCTGGTTAACACCATTGGTTAACACAACAACGGTTGGCATCGACTGCGAGGTACTTGGTACCTATGCAACAGAAGGAAGTTGAATCAAACGAATCTTCATTATCTAAATTATAGATTATCTAGATAATCTAAATTATCTAAATTATCATCATCACAGAGTACTGGAGGCAAGTTCTCATGGAGACAAGATGATCATCATAGAATAGATATGGACTTCCGTTCGGTTACGAGACAGTTATGAATTGCTGTTTATGTTATGTTGCTCCACGTAATAGGTAACTATTTTGGGTAGAAGTGGGTGCCAACTTAATCAAGCTATACTATTTATGGCTTTTTGTCCTAAACCGGGCACAGCCAAACGGCTCAACCGATCAACATCAACTTTGTTAGTTGAACAGTATGTTTGCCGGAAGGGAATGTGATATTTTTGAACATTGTGCGCTGTGCTCAACTGTGTGTAGCTGTGCTCAACTTTCCAATGGCTGGGCCGATTTTGGTGGGAATTTTTTTATTGTGCTCATTACATTGATTTTTATCCGTACTCTGCCCGGAAAATGGGTTGTATTGCTTCCGAGTCAACCAAGGTAGCAGAAGCATTGTTTTCACTTTTCAAGGTTGAGAGAAAAAGGTCTCCAATATCAAAATTTCCAGTTGCATATTACTTTTGGGCCTCTCTGAACAATTCTGACTCCATGTCTGTCCGTCCGTGTATCTGTCGTGAAATCCTTTAACGGGTGAAACTATACGAAATTATTGTCATCACTAACATCGCGCACGGACTGATAGTAGCCACTGCGCATGCTCAAATGTGAATTCCTTGACACAGCCATGACTTCTACATTTTCTACCCGAATTCGATGAAATTTTCAGAGATTGTGCGAGTTGACGTGTGGTTGGACGTTCTGGTAAACGATTAGAACTAATCAACTCAACCAATCATCATGCACTCTGGAAGGAGCAGGGATTTTAGAACATTGTGAGCAGTGCGCAATTTTGCTCAATTTTTTAACGGCTCGATTTTTATGGGAAGTTTGGCTCTCGTGCTCATTACCCTCTTTACTGGGAAACGTCGACCTCAAAACCACATTTTTCTCGAGAGTTTCCCGGGGAATAAATGGAACTCCTATATGAAATTCACCAAATTCGGTAGGTTCGTGCTGAGTACTACAGGGAAAGGGATAGGCCTACTTGAAAACAATCCCGCGAGACTTCAACCCTTAGAGACCATAATCCCGTACAACTGCAAAACACAACCACCCGCATGAGCAAATCCAGTGTCCGAGCGGAACATGCTATTCACCTTGTTGAATGAGCGAGTGGACATGCTAGGAATATTCTCAAGCTTGGAAATTGATAAGCTTTCTGCAGTATGATATGTTTCTTAAAACGAATATTACCCTCAAACTATAATTATACGTTTAATTTTGATTGTTGCGTCAATAGGAAGAGCTCCACCAGCGAATAGGAGGGCGTCAGAGGGCGGAGTGAATCTTCACTGGGGAGCTCGCTCCAACGTTCAGTGGGACCCAACAGCTCCGAGCGATGTGGTCAATAAATTTCGCAACTACGAGATTTAAATTACCATCCAAACAGTCAAAGATTGCTCTAATTCAGGGGAAATGAACCCACGTTTTGGAGCAATTTGAGACGATGATTTGACGAGGGCAAGCGTTGGGTAAACGTAGCTCAGTTCCAGTTACCTTCGAAAACTAAGTCGATATATTCACAATCATTATTATTACCTAAGTACTTATTTATACTTTACTTTCATGTATCTACTTATGAAAGAGAATCTTACCTAAGAAAATGAAAATGTCAAAGCTTTATAATTGTAAGCCTTCCTGCCTGGCTTCTGGTTTTGTATGCAGGATGCAAGTAACAGTAAAAGTGAATTGGCCTACCATCTTACTGATACATGAGGCAGGTAGTTACCTACCCCCAATTTTTCTTTAATACATGATCCTAGTTCAAGTCTTATAGCCACTCACACATTAATCCGGAAAAATAGAATATGGTAGGAGAACTTCAAGTGAGCTGCTCGTTACCCAACGGGTCGAATATTTCATGATATTTTTACTTTTTTTAAGTTCGTGCAAGCATGAAATAATTTTTTCAGAAAAAGTTAATCATATCAATGTTTATAGTTGTTGTACCCAAATGCGCTCAGCTAATGAACCCGTAGAGCCTGAGTGCCAAAAGCGTTTTCGTTTAACTTGATATTAGTAGCTGATCGTATCGTGAATAAAAAATATCCTTTCGTGTTTTTCAGATTAAAAAATGAATGTTTATAATCTAGTGACACTTACTCGTTCGAAGATAACATACTATGTTGAAACAAACTTTTTCTATGTGTTGAGTGAACAAAAGTACCTTCTATCCGTAATTGTTGTGATGTTCATTACCTAATGACAATCCCTGTATAAAAACGATATATCGATTGTAGCAAGTAGAGAACCATACATTCCTGAAATAACGTGCACAATACCAAAAGCGATGATGCAAGTAGACATATCCCTTCCTTCGTACCATTTCTAATCGTCAACAATGGGCAACGAACCAGTTTAAATAATAAGAAAAAAATACACAACCTTTAGATGCAATTGTAGGAACCAACACACTATGAGTTGAGCCGTTGAGCACCTATTTTACAGTAACTTCATGAGATTCGATTTTGCTTCTCAAAAATCCACGAGCCCGAAATTGAGGAGCAAGGTATCTTAGCCAGCTTTATGGAAGCTATTGAAATGGCTGACAATTTCATCAATGCCAGCAAAATTCGTTCTAGGAGCGGATGATAAATATAAAAACCACAAAATAAACATTTCTATTAAATTAATTTCAATATCAACCACCCATACCAGGTCGTTGAGTTCGAAAATAACATTTTAAAAACCCATAACGGTCAACTGAACTTTTCAAATCAGTCAATAATATGACTAAAAATTGTATTCAAATTCACCAAGTCTGAAGTACTTAGTTACTCGTACACTAAGAAGAAATTTCATCATACCATAAAATATATAAAAGAGGTTTGCCCCAGACACTCGTACTAAAAGCTCCTCAATTCATTTTGACGTTATGGATGTCATAATTGGAAAATAATTATTGACAAAATGATATTGTAGAAACTGGAACTGCCCATTGAAATTGTTGCATAGCATTAAATGTCTTTAAGAGAATAGTTACCTATCAATGTTACCATAGAAACCTGTCGTTATGTTTGTACATATATTTTTATAAATTATAAATTTTATGTAGAGTTTATTAGCGTTATTACTATAAATTATGTAATCTCATTACCGTTTCAACTTCCTATGTTCTTGTTGAAGGCTACCAAACTCAACGATCATGATTTTCCATTAACGTTCAATTACCATTAATGCAAAATCTAGTTTTTCATATTTTTAAAAAAATAAAAAGAAAAGATTAAATTTGACATAATGTATACTTGCGTATTTTTGGACTAAATATAGTAAACCATGTCGATCTTATTTTTGTTACAGAATTTTGTGCTCGATTATCATTATAAATTATTAAAATGCCGTTGGCGCATTGAAAGATCACAATTCAGAAACAGGGTATGAAAAAAATAGTGGCATTTACCAAAAAAAGGGAAGATTATTATCTTGTACTATTGAAATGAAAGGGAATCAAAATTAAAAGTTTCATAACCAGAAACTATTGATTAGCCAAGATGATAAAGGTGTAATGATCTAAATATCTTGAATGTGTATACATAAATTATATATTTACTCGGACAGAATAGTTGGTTTTTGCTAAACAGCAAACTAGGTACCTATTTTCTCTGTATCTTTTCGATGAAAACCATATTTCAATGTTCATGTGTGTCAATATTTAAATAAATGTTACGTACTTCATCCCTAATCAATTCTGTTTTATTTTTCTCGGCCTCCAGAATCTTAAGAACTTCTGTTGAGACGCAAATAGCTATTCACCAATAGCTAGAGACAAGAGCAATGGAAAAAACGCTGCAAATTATTACACAAAGGTTTTTTTTTTTCATTTTTTTAAAAAAGGTCACTCGCCAGAAAAGAACAGAGCTTTCACATTGTCAGTACGCAAGCTTCACAATTAAGTTTATTTTGAAACAGTAAGAACATACCAGCGAAGCACTGTTATTTTGTTGTTGGTTACTAGGGAAGCACAACTTCAGCGACATGAAACTCAACTCGAAGAAAAACTCGGCGCTCCGCGCCTCGCCCCTACTTTGAGCCTATGGCTAACATCACAATTCATGAATAATGTTTTTGCGTCCCGTAATATCAATGTAATTCTTCATCACATTCCTCTTTGCGCTCATCTTTATCACATTCCTCTTTGTGCTCATCTTTATCACATTCCTCTTTGTGCTCATCTTTATCACATTCCTCTTTGTGCTCATCTTTATCACATTCCGCTTTGTGCTCATCTTTATCACATTCCTCTTTGTGCTCATCTTCGTGACATAATTTGGTGACATAAACTTAGTGACATAAACTTCGTGACACTTTTCGACTCTGGTAGGCCACCGCAAAAACATTATTCATGTTAATAATCAATTGAACCTATTCAATTGACCTATTCCCTTCAGTGAACAATCTTTTGCGGTTCACACTAGTAGTTGAATGCGTCATTGATAAAAGGAAAAAACTATTCACACAAGTGTTTCGGGTTTATTTCAACTTCAAAGTAGGGAGCGAACGGTTGGTCCTACAGAACTCTGAGTTGTCTCATTGGGTTCTAAAAATTCAATTCTATTTTAAAATGGTGAAAAAACAATACCTATTACAACCCATATTTTCACCCCTTAGGAGTTATTGACAATAACCGAAATCTTCGAGGCACAACTAGCTCTCAAATGGAGCTCATATACCAAATTTCATCAAAATCGGTCAGTGGTAACTAAGGAAAGTCCCGCGGACGGCGTACGTACGGAAAATTATTTATTCGTTTTTCGGATTCAACCTTCTTTGAAACTTAATCATCAAATTTTGATGTGGGGTTGACAATTTTTTCTTGCTACGTTCAAAAAATTCGTTATTGAAAATAATAACCGTGAAGGTTACAAAAAATAATATGGTTTTCGCGTGAAATCACAGAGTAGGTAGGTACCGATATGGTTAGGATTATCGATACTGCCCACCTGGAGTGTCTGCCATCATTAACCACTCTTTATCAGCAGTTCTACGCTTAGTATGCCACATTATCTATTCAACAGGAGTTAACGCTGATCAGAATATCACAAATAATCGGTTTACTCATGTAGACAGTAGGTACTCACAATGGTAGATAAAACCGAGATCATTCAAAATCTTAAGAAATTAAGTAACTAAATATGTAACTCTATGTCCCCAAATCCTGTGGTAAATTAGTAACATTCTATTGGAGATATTTGTATTCAGGCGCTCGATGCTAGCGCCAAATGTTGTAACTCCTTACCTATCTTTCAACTTGATATCGATCTGTTCCTAATTAAATTCGTTCGTATGTTCTGAAATTCGTTATTTTCTTATTGGTCGAATTAGTCGAATTCCCTGAGTAGGTACCTAAATTCTACTTGAAATCCTTGATGAAATGGGCAACACTATAGAGGTTACAGTCCGACTTCAATGACATTTTCAGGAATGAAGCGGGTTGAATTGAAGATGGTCCCCTATGTCTGGATCAATAGTAGACTCAACGCATTAAATCCTTGTTACAAACATAATTTCTGAATTTTCCATTCAATTTTGATGAAAAGTTCAGAGATTGCTCGATAAGAAGTTTAGATGGTATCCTGTGAGTTTCATCACGATTTGTTAATCGGTAGCCAATACGCATGCGCAAATGTAAAAATCCTTGTAAAAAGGTTGATTTACAGAGTTTTCATCCTACTTCAACGGAATTATCAGTGGGTTTCAAGGGTTGGACTGGTGAGGACCTACTGACATGTCAATTGAACGTGATAAAACTCAAGGTAGATCTCTAATAGACGGGAAGGATCTCAAGTTCAATTAAAGACCAATCACAAATTAGGTTAGGCTAGGTTGGTCCAATTTCAACGTCGCTTTCCAGGTTTTGTGATTTATAGGGATCTGCTGATAAGTCTTGGCATGTTTGTTTGGTGCTGCAGGAGTCTTGACTCCCTCATGCGTTGGTGCCCATCGAGTGGTTTGTTTCTCAACGCGTCGAAGTGTTCGGTAATGACTTTCCACTGCTCCAAGATTTCGTTTATCCATATACATGATAGGCGATGAACCATTAAGGCGGGTAAATGCCGAGCGCGACTTGGGAGTGCTCCTCGATTGTCGTCTCTCATATTTCGACCATCTCTGGCCATGCAATGCGGGTCTTGGGACTTATCAAGCGGAACACCAGAGAATTCGATTATATACCAGCCATAATAACTCTCTGTAAAGCGCTGGTGACTCCAATTTTGGAGTATGCTTCGGTTGTTTGGAATCCATTTTACCAGTGCCACATAAGCCGAATTGAGAAGGTTCACCGTGGATTTTTAAGGTAGGTATGTGGCGTACAAGCTTCGCATAGCGTGGGAGGACCTTGATTATAAATCCCTGGCTGCTGAGATTAACTTGCTGAGTCCCTCGGCTCACAGACACTTAGTGGATGTGGGATTTCTTCTGGGATTAGTTCGGGGATCGGTGGACGCACCAGCACTCCTGGCGGAGATTACACTTCTCGTCCCTCGATTGGGCGCTTGTTCTCACGTTCTCTTCTGGACATCATTCTCCCCTACTAATTACTCATACAACCGCCCACTATGCAGGATGCCCCGATTGATGAATCAGGCCCTCCACGAGTGCCCCGACTTGGACATTTTTCATCAATCAGTGAAAGTTATTAAAAACAAAATAATAAGCAACATGGACAAACAACCCCTAACCTTATCTCCTCTGATATCTATCAATCTGTACTTCTTCTTTAATATGTACATTTTTCTATTGCAATGTTGTATTGGGCTTGCCCGTATTGAATAAAATTTATGTCTTCAATTTTATTTATTCAAATTTATTTTTTCAATTTATTTTATTATATTTATTTATTTAAAAAATAAATAAAAGTCAATTCAGGTGCGTAAAACTTGAGGAGTTAAATGGACGGATCTGCAGTACACTTCAAGAACAACAACAGGTTGATTGGTTCACTCTCATGGTGGACAGGGGAACCAGAGCCCTCAGAACCCTTGAAAATAATGCGTTGGAAGTTGGAACTCATTCAAAACCAGAGATGGACGAATTCTTATTCATAAAATGCTTGCATACGTGTCTGCAACACATTGGGACATTTTCATGTGTGTTTTCTTCCACTACACAACAAGGTAGTGAAGTAAGGTTGTTAGTTCATGTACCCAAGCATCAAAACAGTTGATTGTTCTCTACGCAACAGTCTATTTTATTTATTGGTCGCGTGAGCAAGTTTTTGTGACGATTTTTCAGTGTATGTGCAAAAGCAAAGACATAAAAATGTCAATAAGAGACTGGTCAATGATGGTCGACCATTGGCACTTATCACTGACTTATCGATATCATTTTTCGGTTCTCCCTTTCTGGGTCATTTTGCGCACCACGTAACTAGCTTTATCTAGTCAATTGAAATTGGAAGGAAATATAGGAAACATATCTCTACCTAACTACCAAAGGGGATGGGTCTACATGAAGTGGGTTTTCCTCCGGTATAGCGTAACTACAACCTGCTTTTAGACGGCGATAAAGGCATTTATAACCGGAAAGGACTGCATTTTCAGAAAGTACAACTCAACATCCTACAGGTACGTTGACAGGTAACTCATTTTCGGCCGGAATGGCGATGATGGGGGTCAACAATTATCAACAACAGCGATCGCATTTTAGTAAGATAAATGCTTGCATACGAGTCTGCAACACATTGGGACATTTTCATGGTAAGGTTGTTAGTTCATGTACCCAAGCATCAAAACAGTTGATTGTTCTCTACGCAACACAGTGAGTCTATTTTATTTATTGGTCGCGTGAGCAAGACTTGCTTAGTTTTCGTGACGATTTTTCAGTTTATGTGCCAAAGCAAAGACATGAAAATGTAAAAAAAAACATGTTAACGTTTATTAACCCATTAGTGACCGTAATTTTTTTCTCTAAAATTTCTGATGAAACTTGGTAAGATGCCTCATATTACGTCTAGGAGCACTAGAAAAATAATATTAAAAATTTCGGCGTACGAAAAGGTGGTCTAAAGGGGTGTGCCCAAATTAGCCCTCTGGGCACTCAGCATTAGCAGTTCTGGGGAAGTAAAACACAGTCACGAACGATCATTTTTTAACAGTTATTGAAGTATATAAAACCAAACAAAACGGTGGCTACAGCTTTCGTATAAGTACGCAACCACGAGAGACATTTTATGTAAGCGAAAATCATCAGAAATTTCCGCGTAACGCTCCCTGCGTGACGCTCCCCGCGTGATGATTTTAGCGAATTTTCAAAGAAAATGAAGCTATTGCAATGGCCTCAAAATTTTTAGAATCGACTTTTTCGAAAAATTTTCACACTGAAATCCGTTTTGGAACATTCTGAAACGATCCCTGAAGTTTTTCCAAAAATCATATGTATATATATATATATATATATATGTGTCATTCCGGACGATAACTTGAGTAATTGTTTAAAATTTTTTTTTTAGTTTTTGCCAAAATGTTTGTAGCAACAAACCATAGGTCAAGTTCGTTAACCAGCAATTTTGGACAATCCAAAGTGGTCCAAAATTCAAAAAAACTCCCAAAAAAATGGGTTTTTCCCGTTTTTTGTGGTTTTTACATTGAAAATCATGGTAATATATGGTATATTCGGATTCAGCACAAAATTTCTGATATGAATGCATTTTTCAAAATGAAAATTGTCCAAAATTAAGAAAAGTTTGTAGCTATATATATATATAATGAATACGAGCGTATATTTGTTGTACCCAGAAATGCAGTAGCCGTGTGGGTACTCTATGAGTTCGTAGAGACGACTAGAACATGAATATGGACTCCTAACATCTTCAAAGCATACCCAGCAATAATTTGCAGCGTATTATTAGCGAATTTTCAAAGAAAATGAAGCTATTGCAATGGCCTCAAAATTTTTAGAATCGACTTTTTCGAAAAATTTTCACACTGAAATCCGTTTGGAACATTCTGAAACGATCCCTGAAGTTTTTCCAAAAATCATATGTATATATATATATATATATATATGTGTCATTCCGGACGATAACTTGAGTAATTGTTTAAAATTTTTTTTTTAGTTTTTGCCAAAATGTTTGTAGCAACAAACCATAGGTCAAGTTCGTTAACCAGCAATTTTGGACAATCCAAAGTGGTCCAAAATTCAAAAAAACTCCCAAAAAAATGGGTTTTTCCCGTTTTTTTGTGGTTTTTACATTGAAAATCATGGTAATATATGGTATATTCGGATTCAGCACAAAATTTCTGATATGAATGCATTTTTCAAAATGAAAATTGTCCAAAATTAAGAAAAGTTTGTAGCTATATATATATATAATGAATACGAGCGTATATTTGTTGTACCCAGAAATGCAGTAGCCGTGTGGGTACTCTATGAGTTCGTAGAGACGACTAGAACATGAATATGGACTCCTAACATCTTCAAAGCATACCCAGCAATAATTTGCAGCGTATTATTAGCGAATTTTCAAAGAAAATGAAGCTATTGCAATGGCCTCAAAATTTTTAGAATCGACTTTTTCGAAAAATTTTCACACTGAAATCCGTTTGGAACATTCTGAAACGATCCCTGAAGTTTTTCCAAAAATCATATGTATATATATATATATATATATATGTGTCATTCCGGACGATAACTTGAGTAATTGTTTAAAATTTTTTTTTTAGTTTTTGCCAAAATGTTTGTAGCAACAAACCATAGGTCAAGTTCGTTAACCAGCAATTTTGGACAATCCAAAGTGGTCCAAAATTCAAAAAAACTCCCAAAAAAATGGGTTTTTCCCGTTTTTTGTGGTTTTTACATTGAAAATCATGGTAATATATGGTATATTCGGATTCAGCACAAAATTTCTGATATGAATGCATTTTTCAAAAATGAAAATTGTCCAAAATTAAGAAAAGTTTGTAGCTATATATATATAATGAATACGAGCGTATATTTGTTGTACCCAGAAATGCAGTAGCCGTGTGGGTACTCTATGAGTTCGTAGAGACGACTAGAACATGAATATGGACTCCTAACATCTTCAAAGCATACCCAGCAATAATTTGCAGCGTATTATTAGCGAATTTTCAAAGAAAATGAAGCTATTGCAATGGCCTCAAAATTTTTAGAATCGACTTTTTCGAAAAATTTTCACACTGAAATCCGTTTTGGAACATTCTGAAACGATCCCTGAAGTTTTTCCAAAAATCATATGTATATATATATATATATATATATGTGTGTCATTCCGGACGATAACTTGAGTAATTGTTTAAAATTTTTTTTTAGTTTTTTGCCAAAATGTTTGTAGCATCAAACCATAGGTCAAGTTCGTTAACCAGCAATTTTGGACAATCCAAAGTGGTCCAAAATTCAAAAAACTCCCAAAAAAATGGGTTTTTCCCGTTTTTTGTGGTTTTTACATTGAAAATCATGGTAATATATGGTATATTCGGATTCAGCACAAAATTTCTGATATGAATGCATTTTTCAAAAATGAAAATTGTCCAAAATTAAGAAAAGTTTGTAGCTATATATATATATAATGAATACGAGCGTATATTTGTTGTACCCAGAAATGCAGTAGCCGTGTGGGTACTCTATGAGTTCGTAGAGACGACTAGAACATGAATATGGACTCCTAACATCTTCAAAGCATACCCAGCAATAATTTGCAGCGTATTATTAGCGAATTTTCAAAGAAAATGAAGCTATTGCAATGGCCTCAAAATTTTTAGAATCGACTTTTTCGAAAAATTTTGACACTGAAATCCGTTTTGGAACATTCTGAAACGATCCCTGAAGTTTTTCCAAAAATCATATGTATATATATATATATATATATATATATGTGTCATTCCGGACGATAACTTGAGTAATTGTTTAAAATTTTTTTTTTAGTTTTTGCCAAAATTTTTGTAGCAACAAACCATAGGTCAAGTTCGTTAACCAGCAATTTTGGACAATCCAAAGTGGTCCAAAATTCAAAAAAACTCCCAAAAAAATGGGTTTTTTCCCGTTTTTTGTGGTTTTTACATTGAAAATCATGGTAATATATGGTATATTCGGATTCAGCACAAAATTTCTGATATGAATGCATTTTTCAAAAATGAAAATTGTCCAAAATTAAGAAAAGTTTGTAGCTATATATATATATAATGAATACGAGCGTATATTTGTTGTACCCAGAAATGCAGTAGCCGTGTGGGTACTCTATGAGTTCGTAGAGACGACTAGAACATGAATATGGACTCCTAACATCTTCAAAGCATACCCAGCAATAATTTGCAGCGTATTATTAGCGAATTTTCAAAGAAAATGAAGCTATTGCAATGGCCTCAAAATTTTTAGAATCGACTTTTTCGAAAAATTTTCACACTGAAATCCGTTTTGGAACATTCTGAAACGATCCCTGAAGTTTTTCCAAAAATCATATGTATATATATATATATATATATATGTGTCATTCCGGACGATAACTTGAGTAATTGTTTAAAATTTTTTTTTTAGTTTTTGCCAAAATGTTTGTAGCAACAAACCATAGGTCAAGTTCGTTAACCAGCAATTTTGGACAATCCAAAGTGGTCCAAAATTCAAAAAAACTCCCAAAAAAATGGGTTTTTCCCGTTTTTTGTGGTTTTTACATTGAAAATCATGGTAATATATGGTATATTCGGATTCAGCACAAAATTTCTGATATGAATGCATTTTTCAAAAATGAAAATTGTCCAAAATTAAGAAAAGTTTGTAGCTATATATATATATAATGAATACGAGCGTATATTTGTTGTACCCAGAAATGCAGTAGCCGTGTGGGTACTCTATGAGTTCGTAGAGACGACTAGAACATGAATATGGACTCCTAACATCTTCAAAGCATACCCAGCAATAATTTGCAGCGTATTATTAGCGAATTTTCAAAGAAAATGAAGCTATTGCAATGGCCTCAAAATTTTTAGAATCGACTTTTTCGAAAAATTTTCACACTGAAATCCGTTTTGGAACATTCTGAAACGATCCCTGAAGTTTTTCCAAAAATCATATGTATATATATATATATATATATATATGTGTCATTCCGGACGATAACTGAGTAATTGTTTAAAATTTTTTTTTTAGTTTTTGCCAAAATGTTTGTAGCAACAAACCATAGGTCAAGTTCGTTAACCAGCAATTTTGGACAATCCAAAGTGGTCCAAAATTCAAAAAAACTCCCAAAAAATGGGGTTTTTTCCCGTTTTTGTGGTTTTTACATTGAAAATCATGGTAATATATGGTATATTCGGATTCAGCACAAAATTTCTGATATGAATGCATTTTTCAAAATGAAATTGTCCAAAATTAAGAAAAGTTTGTAGCTATATATATATATAATGAATACGAGCGTATATTTGTTGTACCCAGAAATGCAAGTAGCCGTGTGGGTACTCTATGAGTTCGTAGAGACGACTAGAACATGAATATGGACTCCTAACATCTTCAAAGCATACCCAGCAATAATTTGCAGCGTATTATTAGCGAATTTTCAAAGAAAATGAAGCTATTGCAATGGCCTCAAAATTTTTAGAATCGACTTTTTCGAAAAATTTTCACACTGAAATCCGTTTTGGAACATTCTGAAACGATCCCTGAAGTTTTTCCAAAATCATATGTATATATATATATATATATATATGTGTCATTCCGGACGATAACTTGAGTAATTGTTTAAAATTTTTTTTTTAGTTTTTGCCAAAATGTTTGTAGCAACAAACCATAGGTCAAGTTCGTTAACCAGCAATTTTGGACAATCCAAAGTGGTCCAAAATTCAAAAAACTCCCAAAAAAATGGGTTTTTTTCCCGTTTTTTGTGGTTTTTACACTTGAAAATCATGGGTATATATGGTATATTCGGATTCAGCACAAAATTTCTGATATGAATGCATTTTTCAAAAATGAAAATTGTCCAAAATTAAGAAAAGTTTGTAGCTATATATATATAATGAATTACGGAGCGTATATTTTGTTGTACCCAGAAAATGCAGTAGCCGTGAGGGTACTCTATGAGTCGTAGAGGACGACCTAGAACATGAATATGGACTCCTAACATCTTCAAAGCATACCCAGCAATAATTTGCAGCGTATTATTAGCGAATTTTCAAAGAAAATGAAGCTATGCAATGGCCTTCAAAATTCTTAGAATCGACTTTTTTCGTAAAATTTTCACACTGAAATCCGTTTTGGAACATTCTGAAACGATCCCTGAAGTTTTTCCAAAAATCATATGTCTATATATTATATATATATATCGTGGTTCATTCCGGACGATAACTTGAGTAATTGTTTAAAATTTTTTTTTAGTTTTTGCCAAAATGTTTGTTAGCCAACAAACCATAGGTCAAGTTCGTTAACCAGCAATTTTGGACAATCCAAAGTGGTCCCAAAATTCAAAAAAACTCCCCAAAAAAATGGGTTTTTCCCGTTTTTTTTGTGGTTTTTTACATGAAAATCATGGTAATATATGGTATATTCGGATTCAGCACAAAATTTCTGATATGATGCATTTTCAAAAATGAAAATTGTCCAAAATTAAGAAAAGTTTGTAGCTATATATATATATAATGAATACGAGCGTATATTTGTTGTACCCAGAATGCAGTAGCCGTGTGGGTACTCTATGAGTTCGTAGAACGACTAGAACATGAATGGGACTCCTAACATCTTCAAAGCATACCCAGCAATAATTTGCAGCGTATTATTAGCGAATTTTCAAAGAAATGAAGCTATTGCAATGGCCTCAAAAATTTTTAGAATCGACTTTTTCGAAAAATTTTGACACTGAAATCGTTTTGGAACATTCTGAAACGATCCCTGAAGTTTTTCAAAAATCATATATATATATATTATATATGTGGTCATTCGGACGATAACTTGAGGTATTGTTTAAAATTTTTTTTTTTAGTTTTTGCCAAAATGTTTGTAGCAACAAACCATAGGTCAAGTTCGTTAACCAGCA
>CM019177.2:59868448-59899461 GCA_009739505.2 Apolygus lucorum
TGAAACGATCCCTGAAGTTTTCCAAAAATCATATGTATATATTATTATATATATATATGTGTCATTCCGGCCGATAACTGAGTATTGTTTAAAATTTTTTTTTAGTTGTTTGCCAAATGTTTGTAGCACCAACCATAGGTCAAGTTCGTTACCAGCATTTTGGACAATCAAAGTGGTCCAAAATTCAAAAAAACTCAAAAAGATGGGTTTTCCCGGTTTTTGTGGTTTGTTACATTGAAAAATCATGGAAATAGATGGTATATTCGGATTCAGCACAAAAGGTTCTGATATGAATGCATTTTTCAAAAATGCAAATGTGTCCAAAATTAAGAAAAGTTTGTAGCTATATATAATATATAATGGAAATACGAGCGTAATATTTGTTGTACCCAGAAATGCAGTAGCCGTGTGGGTACTCTATGGAGTTCGTAGAGACGACTAGAAACATGAATATGGAACTTCCTAACATCTTCAAAGCAATCCAGCAATAATTGCAGCGTATGATTAGCGAATTTTCAAAGAAAATGAAGCTATTGCAATGGCCTCAAAATTTTTAGAATCGACTTTTTCGAAAAATTTTCACACTGAAATCCGTTTTGGAACATTCTGAAACGATCCCTGAAGTTTTTCCAAAAATCATATGTATATATATATATATATATATGTGTCATTCCGGACGATAACTTGAGTAATTGTTTAAAAATTTTTTTTTAGTTTTGCCAAAATGTTTGTAGCAACAAACCATAGGTCAAGTTCGTTAACCAGCAATTTTGGACAATCCAAAGTGGTCCAAAATTCAAAAAAAACTCCAAAAAAATGGGTTTTTCCCGTTTTTTGTGGTTTTTTACATTGAAAATCATGGTAATATATGGTATATTCGGATTCAGCACAAAATTTCTGATATGAATGCATTTTTCAAAAATGAAAATTGTCCAAAATTAAGAAAGTTTGTAGCTATATATATATATAATGAATACGAGCGTATATTTGTTGTACCCAGAAATGCAGTAGCCGTGTGGGTACTCTATGAGTTCGTAGAGACGACTAGAACATGAATATGGACTCCTAACAGTCTTCAAAGCATACCCAGCAATAATTTTGCAGCGTATTATTAGCGAATTTTCAAAGAAAATGAAGCTATTGCAATGGCCTCAAAATTTTTAGAATCGACTTTTTCGAAAAATTTTCACACTGAAATCCGTTTTGGAACATTCTGAAACGATCCCTGAAGTTTTTCCAAAAATCATATGTATATATATATATATATATATATGTGTCATTCCGGACGATAACTTGAGTAATTGTTTAAAAATTTTTTTTTAGTTTTTGCCAAAATGTTTGTAGCAACAAACCATAGGTCAAGTTCGTTAACCAGCAATTTTGGACAATCCAAAGTGGTCCAAAATTCAAAAAAACTCCCAAAAAAATGGGTTTTTCCCGTTTTTGTGGTTTTTACATTGAAAATCATGGTAATATATGGTATATTCGGATTCAGCACAAAATTTCTGATATGAATGCATTTTTCAAAAATGAAAATTGTCCAAAATTAAGAAAAGTTTGTAGCTATATATATATATAATGAATACGAGCGTATATTTGTTGTACCCAGAAATGCAGTAGCCGTGTGGGTACTCTATGAGTTCGTAGAGACGACTAGAACATGAATATGGACTCCTAACATCTTCAAAGCATACCCAGCAATAATTTGCAGCGTATTATTAGCGAATTTTCAAAGAAAATGAAGCTATTGCAATGGCCTCAAATTTTTAGAATCGACTTTTTCGAAAAATTTTCACACTGAAATCCGTTTTGGAACATTCTGAAACGATCCCTGAAGTTTTTTCCAAAAATCATATGTATATATATATATATATGTGTCATTCCGGACGATAACTTGAGTAATTGTTTAAAAATTTTTTTTTAGTTTTTGCCAAAATGTTTGTAGCAACAAACCATAGGTCAAGTTCGTTAACCAGCAATTTTGGACAATCCAAAGTGGTCCAAAATTCAAAAAAACTCCCAAAAAAATGGGTTTTTCCCGTTTTTTGTGGTTTTACATTGAAAATCATGGTAATATATGGTATATTCGGATTCAGCACAAAATTTCTGATATGAATGCATTTTTCAAAAATGAAAATTGTCCAAAATTAAGAAAAGTTTGTAGCTATATATATATATAATGAATACGAGCGTATATTTGTTGTACCCAGAAATGCAGTAGCCGTGTGGGTACTCTATGAGTTCGTAGAGACGACTAGAACATGAATATGGACTCCTAACATCTTCAAAGCATACCCAGCAATAATTTGCAGCGTATTATTAGCGAATTTTCAAAGAAAATGAAGCTATTGCAATGGCCTCAAAATTTTTAGAATCGACTTTTTCGAAAAATTTTCACACTGAAATCCGTTTGGAACATTCTGAAACGATCCCTGAAGTTTTTCCAAAAATCATATGTATATATATATATATATATATATATGTGTCATTCCGGACGATAACTTGAGTAATTGTTTAAAAATTTTTTTTTAGTTTTTGCCAAAATGTTTGTAGCAACAAACCATAGGTCAAGTTCGTTAACCAGCAATTTTGGACAATCCAAAGTGGTCCAAAATTCAAAAAAAACTCCCAAAAAAATGGGTTTTTTCCCGTTTTTTGTGGTTTTTACATTGAAAATCATGGTAATATATGGTATATTCGGATTCAGCACAAAATTTCTGATATGAATGCATTTTTCAAAAATGAAAATTGTCCAAAATTAAGAAAAGTTTGTAGCTATATATATATATAATGAATACGAGCGTATATTTGTTGTACCCAGAAATGCAGTAGCCGTGTGGGTACTCTATGAGTTCGTAGAGACGACTAGAACATGAATATGGACTCCTAACATCTTCAAAGCATACCCAGCAATAATTTGCAGCGTATTATTAGCGAATTTTCAAAGAAAATGAAGCTATTGCAATGGCCTCAAAATTTTTAGAATCGACTTTTTCGAAAAATTTTCACACTGAAATCCGTTTTGGAACATTCTGAAACGATCCCTGAAGTTTTTCCAAAAATCATATGTATATATATATATATATATATATGTGTCATTCCGGACGATAACTTGAGTAATTGTTTAAAAATTTTTTTTAGTTTTTGCCAAAATGTTTGTAGCAACAAACCATAGGTCAAGTTCGTTAACCAGCAATTTTGGACAATCCAAAGTGGTCCAAAATTCAAAAAAACTCCCAAAAAAATGGGTTTTTCCCGTTTTTTGTGGTTTTTACATTGAAAATCATGGTAATATATGGTATATTCGGATTCAGCACAAAATTTCTGATATGAATGCATTTTTCAAAAATGAAAATTGTCCAAAATTAAGAAAAGTTTGTAGCTATATATATATATAATGAATACGAGCGTATATTTGTTGTACCCAGAAATGCAGTAGCCGTGTGGGTACTCTATGAGTTCGTAGAGACGACTAGAACATGAATATGGACTCCTAACATCTTCAAAGCATACCCAGCAATAATTTGCAGCGTATTATTAGCGAATTTTCAAAGAAAATGAAGCTATTGCAATGGCCTCAAAATTTTTAGAATCGACTTTTTCGAAAAATTTTCACACTGAAATCCGTTTTGGAACATTCTGAAACGATCCCTGAAGTTTTTCCAAAAATCATATGTATATATATATATATATATATATGTGTCATTCCGGACGATAACTTGAGTAATTGTTTAAAAATTTTTTTTTAGTTTTTGCCAAAATGTTTGTAGCAACAAACCATAGGTCAAGTTCGTTAACCAGCAATTTTGGACAATCCAAAGTGGTCCAAAATTCAAAAAAACTCCCAAAAAAATGGGTTTTTCCCGTTTTTTGTGGTTTTTACATTGAAAATCATGGTAATATATGGTATATTCGGATTCAGCACAAAATTTCTGATATGAATGCATTTTTCAAAAATGAAAATTGTCCAAAATTAAGAAAAGTTTGTAGCTATATATATATATAATGAATACGAGCGTATATTTGTTGTACCCAGAAATGCAGTAGCCGTGTGGGTACTCTATGAGTTCGTAGAGACGACTAGAACATGAATATGGACTCCTAACATCTTCAAAGCATACCCAGCAATAATTTGCAGCGTATTATTAGCGAATTTTCAAAGAAAATGAAGCTATTGCAATGGCCTCAAAATTTTTAGAATCGACTTTTTCGAAAAATTTTCACACTGAAATCCGTTTTGGAACATTCTGAAACGATCCCTGAAGTTTTTCCAAAAATCATATGTATATATATATATATATATATGTGTCATTCCGGACGATAACTTGAGTAATTGTTTAAAAATTTTTTTTTAGTTTTTGCCAAAATGTTTGTAGCAACAAACCATAGGTCAAGTTCGTTAACCAGCAATTTTGGACAATCCAAAGTGGTCCAAAATTCAAAAAAACTCCCAAAAAAATGGGTTTTTCCCGTTTTTTGTGGTTTTTACATTGAAAATCATGGTAATATATGGTATATTCGGATTCAGCACAAAATTTCTGATATGAATGCATTTTTCAAAAATGAAAATTGTCCAAAATTAAGAAAAGTTTGTAGCTATATATATATATAATGAATACGAGCGTATATTTGTTGTACCCAGAAATGCAGTAGCCGTGTGGGTACTCTATGAGTTCGTAGAGACGACTAGAACATGAATATGGACTCCTAACATCTTCAAAGCATACCCAGCAATAATTTGCAGCGTATTATTAGCGAATTTTCAAAGAAAATGAAGCTATTGCAATGGCCTCAAAATTTTTAGAATCGACTTTTTCGAAAAATTTTCACACTGAAATCCGTTTTGGAACATTCTGAAACGATCCCTGAAGTTTTTCCAAAAATCATATGTATATATATATATATATATATATGTGTCATTCCGGACGATAACTTGAGTAATTGTTTAAAAATTTTTTTTTAGTTTTTGCCAAAATGTTTGTAGCAACAAACCATAGGTCAAGTTCGTTAACCAGCAATTTTGGACAATCCAAAGTGGTCCAAAATTCAAAAAAACTCCCAAAAAAATGGGTTTTTCCCGTTTTTTGTGGTTTTTACATTGAAAATCATGGTAATATATGGTATATTCGGATTCAGCACAAAATTTCTGATATGAATGCATTTTTCAAAAATGAAAATTGTCCAAAATTAAGAAAAGTTTGTAGCTATATATATATATAATGAATACGAGCGTATATTTGTTGTACCCAGAAATGCAGTAGCCGTGTGGGTACTCTATGAGTTCGTAGAGACGACTAGAACATGAATATGGACTCCTAACATCTTCAAAGCATACCCAGCAATAATTTGCAGCGTATTATTAGCGAATTTTCAAAGAAAATGAAGCTATTGCAATGGCCTCAAAATTTTTAGAATCGACTTTTTCGAAAAATTTTCACACTGAAATCCGTTTTGGAACATTCTGAAACGATCCCTGAAGTTTTTCCAAAAATCATATGTATATATATATATATATATATGTGTCATTCCGGACGATAACTTGAGTAATTGTTTAAAATTTTTTTTTAGTTTTTGCCAAAATGTTTGTAGCAACAAACCATAGGTCAAGTTCGTTAACCAGCAATTTTGGACAATCCAAAGTGGTCCAAAATTCAAAAAAACTCCCAAAAAAATGGGTTTTTCCCGTTTTTTGTGGTTTTTACATTGAAAATCATGGTAATATATGGTATATTCGGATTCAGCACAAAATTTCTGATATGAATGCATTTTTCAAAAATGAAAATTGTCCAAAATTAAGAAAAGTTTGTAGCTATATATATATATAATGAATACGAGCGTATATTTGTTGTACCCAGAAATGCAGTAGCCGTGTGGGTACTCTATGAGTTCGTAGAGACGACTAGAACATGAATATGGACTCCTAACATCTTCAAAGCATACCCAGCAATAATTTGCAGCGTATTATTAGCGAATTTTCAAAGAAAATGAAGCTATTGCAATGGCCTCAAAATTTTTAGAATCGACTTTTTCGAAAAATTTTCACACTGAAATCCGTTTTGGAACATTCTGAAACGATCCCTGAAGTTTTTCCAAAAATCATATGTATATATATATATATATATATATGTGTCATTCCGGACGATAACTTGAGTAATTGTTTAAAAATTTTTTTTTAGTTTTTGCCAAAATGTTTGTAGCAACAAACCATAGGTCAAGTTCGTTAACCAGCAATTTTGGACAATCCAAAGTGGTCCAAAATTCAAAAAAACTCCCAAAAAAATGGGTTTTTCCCGTTTTTTGTGGTTTTTACATTGAAAATCATGGTAATATATGGTATATTCGGATTCAGCACAAAATTTCTGATATGAATGCATTTTTCAAAAATGAAAATTGTCCAAAATTAAGAAAAGTTTGTAGCTATATATATATATAATGAATACGAGCGTATATTTGTTGTACCCAGAAATGCAGTAGCCGTGTGGGTACTCTATGAGTTCGTAGAGACGACTAGAACATGAATATGGACTCCTAACATCTTCAAAGCATACCCAGCAATAATTTGCAGCGTATTATTAGCGAATTTTCAAAGAAAATGAAGCTATTGCAATGGCCTCAAAATTTTTAGAATCGACTTTTTCGAAAAATTTTCACACTGAAATCCGTTTTGGAACATTCTGAAACGATCCCTGAAGTTTTTCCAAAAATCATATGTATATATATATATATATATATGTGTCATTCCGGACGATAACTTGAGTAATTGTTTAAAAATTTTTTTTTAGTTTTTGCCAAAATGTTTGTAGCAACAAACCATAGGTCAAGTTCGTTAACCAGCAATTTTGGACAATCCAAAGTGGTCCAAAATTCAAAAAAACTCCCAAAAAATGGGTTTTTCCCGTTTTTTGTGGTTTTTACATTGAAAATCATGGTAATATATGGTATATTCGGATTCAGCACAAAATTTCTGATATGAATGCATTTTTCAAAAATGAAAATTGTCCAAAATTAAGAAAAGTTTGTAGCTATATATATATATAATGAATACGAGCGTATATTTGTTGTACCCAGAAATGCAGTAGCCGTGTGGGTACTCTATGAGTTCGTAGAGACGACTAGAACATGAATATGGACTCCTAACATCTTCAAAGCATACCCAGCAATAATTTGCAGCGTATTATTAGCGAATTTTCAAAGAAAATGAAGCTATTGCAATGGCCTCAAAATTTTTAGAATCGACTTTTTCGAAAAATTTTCACACTGAAATCCGTTTTGGAACATTCTGAAACGATCCCTGAAGTTTTTCCAAAAATCATATGTATATATATATATATATATATGTGTCATTCCGGACGATAACTTGAGTAATTGTTTAAAAATTTTTTTTTAGTTTTTGCCAAAATGTTTGTAGCAACAAACCATAGGTCAAGTTCGTTAACCAGCAATTTTGGACAATCCAAAGTGGTCCAAAATTCAAAAAAACTCCCAAAAAAATGGGTTTTTCCCGTTTTTTTGTGGTTTTTACATTGAAAATCATGGTAATATATGGTATATTCGGATTCAGCACAAAATTTCTGATATGAATGCATTTTTCAAAAATGAAAATTGTCCAAAATTAAGAAAAGTTTGTAGCTATATATATATATAATGAATACGAGCGTATATTTGTTGTACCCAGAAATGCAGTAGCCGTGTGGGTACTCTATGAGTTCGTAGAGACGACTAGAACATGAATATGGACTCCTAACATCTTCAAAGCATACCCAGCAATAATTTGCAGCGTATTATTAGCGAATTTTCAAAGAAAATGAAGCTATTGCAATGGCCTCAAAATTTTTAGAATCGACTTTTTCGAAAAATTTTCACACTGAAATCCGTTTTGGAACATTCTGAAACGATCCCTGAAGTTTTTCCAAAAATCATATGTATATATATATATATATATATATGTGTCATTCCGGACGATAACTTGAGTAATTGTTTAAAAATTTTTTTTTAGTTTTTGCCAAAATGTTTGTAGCAACAAACCATAGGTCAAGTTCGTTAACCAGCAATTTTGGACAATCCAAAGTGGTCCAAAATTCAAAAAAACTCCCAAAAAAATGGGTTTTTCCCGTTTTTTGTGGTTTTTACATTGAAAATCATGGTAATATATGGTATATTCGGATTCAGCACAAAATTTCTGATATGAATGCATTTTTCAAAAATGAAAATTGTCCAAAATTAAGAAAAGTTTGTAGCTATATATATATATAATGAATACGAGCGTATATTTGTTGTACCCAGAAATGCAGTAGCCGTGTGGGTACTCTATGAGTTCGTAGAGACGACTAGAACATGAATATGGACTCCTAACATCTTCAAAGCATACCCAGCAATAATTTGCAGCGTATTATTAGCGAATTTTCAAAGAAAATGAAGCTATTGCAATGGCCTCAAAATTTTTAGAATCGACTTTTTCGAAAAATTTTCACACTGAAATCCGTTTTGGAACATTCTGAAACGATCCCTGAAGTTTTTCCAAAAATCATATGTATATATATATATATATATATATGTGTCATTCCGGACGATAACTTGAGTAATTGTTTAAAAATTTTTTTTTAGTTTTTGCCAAAATGTTTGTAGCAACAAACCATAGGTCAAGTTCGTTAACCAGCAATTTTGGACAATCCAAAGTGGTCCAAAATTCAAAAAAACTCCCAAAAAAATGGGTTTTTCCCGTTTTTTGTGGTTTTTACATTGAAAATCATGGTAATATATGGTATATTCGGATTCAGCACAAAATTTCTGATATGAATGCATTTTTCAAAAATGAAAATTGTCCAAAATTAAGAAAAGTTTGTAGCTATATATATATATAATGAATACGAGCGTATATTTGTTGTACCCAGAAATGCAGTAGCCGTGTGGGTACTCTATGAGTTCGTAGAGACGACTAGAACATGAATATGGACTCCTAACATCTTCAAAGCATACCCAGCAATAATTTGCAGCGTATTATTAGCGAATTTTCAAAGAAAATGAAGCTATTGCAATGGCCTCAAAATTTTTAGAATCGACTTTTTCGAAAAATTTTCACACTGAAATCCGTTTTGGAACATTCTGAAACGATCCCTGAAGTTTTTCCAAAATCATATGTATATATATATATATATATATATATGTGTCATTCCGGACGATAACTTGAGTAATTGTTTAAAATTTTTTTTTAGTTTTTGCCAAAATGTTTGTAGCAACAAACCATAGGTCAAGTTCGTTAACCAGCAATTTTGGACAATCCAAAGTGGTCCAAAATTCAAAAAAACTCCCAAAAAAATGGGTTTTTCCCGTTTTTTGTGGTTTTTACATTGAAAATCATGGTAATATATGGTATATTCGGATTCAGCACAAAATTTCTGATATGAATGCATTTTTCAAAAATGAAAATTGTCCAAAATTAAGAAAAGTTTGTAGCTATATATATATATAATGAATACGAGCGTATATTTGTTGTACCCAGAAATGCAGTAGCCGTGTGGGTACTCTATGAGTTCGTAGAGACGACTAGAACATGAATATGGACTCCTAACATCTTCAAAGCATACCCAGCAATAATTTGCAGCGTATTATTAGCGAATTTTCAAAGAAAATGAAGCTATTGCAATGGCCTCAAAATTTTTAGAATCGACTTTTTCGAAAAATTTTCACACTGAAATCCGTTTTGGAACATTCTGAAACGATCCCTGAAGTTTTTCCAAAAATCATATGTATATATATATATATATATATATATGTGTCATTCCGGACGATAACTTGAGTAATTGTTTAAAATTTTTTTTTAGTTTTTGCCAAAATGTTTGTAGCAACAAACCATAGGTCAAGTTCGTTAACCAGCAATTTTGGACAATCCAAAGTGGTCCAAAATTCAAAAAAACTCCCAAAAAAATGGGTTTTTCCCGTTTTTTGTGGTTTTTACATTGAAAATCATGGTAATATATGGTATATTCGGATTCAGCACAAAATTTCTGATATGAATGCATTTTTCAAAAATGAAAATTGTCCAAAATTAAGAAAAGTTTGTAGCTATATATATATATAATGAATACGAGCGTATATTTGTTGTACCCAGAAATGCAGTAGCCGTGTGGGTACTCTATGAGTTCGTAGAGACGACTAGAACATGAATATGGACTCCTAACATCTTCAAAGCATACCCAGCAATAATTTGCAGCGTATTATTAGCGAATTTTCAAAGAAAATGAAGCTATTGCAATGGCCTCAAAATTTTTAGAATCGACTTTTTCGAAAAATTTTCACACTGAAATCCGTTTTGGAACATTCTGAAACGATCCCTGAAGTTTTTCCAAAAATCATATGTATATATATATATATATATATGTGTGTCATTCCGGACGATAACTTGAGTAATTGTTTAAAATTTTTTTTTTAGTTTTTGCCAAAATGTTTGTAGCAACAAACCATAGGTCAAGTTCGTTAACCAGCAATTTTGGACAATCCAAAGTGGTCCAAAATTCAAAAAAACTCCCAAAAAAATGGGTTTTTTCCCGTTTTTTGTGGTTTTTACATTGAAAATCATGGTAATATATGGTATATTCGGATTCAGCACAAAATTTCTGATATGAATGCATTTTTCAAAAATGAAAATTGTCCAAAATTAAGAAAAGTTTGTAGCTATATATATATATAATGAATACGAGCGTATATTTGTTGTACCCAGAAATGCAGTAGCCGTGTGGGTACTCTATGAGTTCGTAGAGACGACTAGAACATGAATATGGACTCCTAACATCTTCAAAGCATACCCAGCAATAATTTGCAGCGTATTATTAGCGAATTTTCATGCGAAAATCATGTGTCGGGGAAAGAAAAAAAGAAAAGAAAGAAAGAAAGAAAGAAAGAAGAAAGAAAGAAAGAAAAAAAAAAAAAAAAAAAAAAAAAAAAAAAAAGAGTCCTCGTTCAAATATTTTATCGACAACTGCCACCGATAGAAACGTTTATAACCCAGTGTATTATTGAAAATCGCACGATTTTTTCGTACATATCGCGAATATAACTAAATGTTATCAAATTAATTACTTAGATGCGGTAACGCATCAAGGAGAAAAATGTGTGATAAACAAAAGGTGGCTTGTTGTTATGAGGTTGGGAACATACGAGCATGAACGCGATCTGTCGCACTCATCTTTAACTACGTCCCGGAGCTTCCACAATCAGAACGCTTCTCGGGCTCCCAGATTTAGCTTTCAGCCCAGTGATTTCACGTCTTCCAGGACGTCGATTATTGGTGTAAAAGTATGTAATAAAAACATATATACATATATATAAACCAAGAATCGAAAAAAAAAACTTTCTACAACAAATTGCAACACCATTGGTCCTTATCTTGACCACACCTTAAACTGAATGATTTCTTTGAAAATTCGCTCATTAATTCATGCTGCATGAATGGACTTTTTCATTTATGTGCCATAGTAAAGACATAAAATGTCAAAAACAGTAAATTTGAAAACAGTAAATTTTGTCGAATAAACGAATAAATTTGGCAACTAACATAATTATTATTTCCAAAATGTTGAGTGGAATGTATCGAAATAGTCAATGCACGTTCCCTGCTTGAACTTCTTGCATATAGCGTATACTCAAACAGTTTATTCCTGCGTATCTCTTCATTTTCTTCCCCTCCGTATGAAACATGTGGTGGTCTATATTATCATTGCATCGCTGACCCTAGATATAGAAATACATCTTCCAGAAGTCCCTGGATGTCTCCGGGCGACAGCATAGCCTATTAAAAACGACTGGGCCAATTCCGTCTGAACTGTAGTTGAGAAACTTTAGAACTCTTCTATGACAATATCCACCCTTTTTGGGTAGATTCGTCTAACTCCAAGGAAACCCATCACCATTTCTTGTTTCTTATGCCAACACGGCAAGCAGCGTGCACATGTCCGGAAATTGCTCCCAGTAAGGGGGTTTTTGGGGGAGAATAATAAACCTCTGAGGATTGAAATATACACAAAACATTTAAATTCTTCAACAGAAATTGGCGGATATTTTGAATTTATTTCAACTGAGTTTGGTTCATATACTTCATTATTCCCCAACAAAGGGTTGATCGCGTCTACAAAGAATGAAATATATATATATATATATATAAGAAACTATAAGATAGTAAAAATCATCAGAGGGTAATAATGATTGAGAGAATGTCATCTCAAATCAAAATCTATCAAATATCAGATCTGTTGGAATAATATTGACAGCATACTCATGATTACTATTTGTAAACGAAAGTGTCACCTAGTGCCCAGAGGGCTAGCTTGTTAACACCATGATACAGTTCAGTTTTTCACGGAGCTACCAAGGGATATTTACCCAGTTATGAACTGTTCTCGTTGGGTAACAAGCATATTCTAAATGTATGCAAAGAAATACCGTCAAAATAAAAACAAGTGGGTGTGGCACATAGCTTCCTCGTATCCATAACCCGATTATATAGATGATCCGATGCATAGTAGTTGATCTCAAAACACCAATCTCTAAGTACCTTCCACTACCCTCATAGGGGACCATCTACACGCTAATCTGGACAATCCTAGAAAATTTCATCAAATTCGGATGAAAAATTAAGTGAGTAGATGTATGTGATTGGATCAAAAAAATACTTAGCTTCGCCTGGGATTCGAACCCGCGACCCCTGGGGGACAGTTGAAGTTAAGGCTGTTACAAGTAATTCACGTTTGCGCATGCGCAGTCGCTTCTATCAGTCCGGGGATGATGATTTTCACAGGGGACTATCCACAACCTAATCCACATAATCCCTGAAAATTTCATCGAAATCGGGTGAAAAATGTGGAAGTTATGGCCGTTACAAGGAGATTCACGTTTGCGCATGCGCAGTGGCTACTATCAGTCCGAAGGTAATGATTTTCATAGAGGACCATGTAAATACTAATTTGTAACATCCCTGAAAATTTCATTGAAATCGGATTGAAAATGTAGAAGTTATGGCCGTTACAAGGAATTCACGTTTGCGCATGCCCAGTCGCTTCTGTCAGTCCGGGGATGATGATTTTCATAGGGGACCATCTAAATACTAATTTGTAACATCCCTGAAAATTTCATCGAAATCGGGTAGAAAAAGTGGAAGTTATGGCCGTTGCAAGGAAATTCACGTTTGCACATGCGCAATGGCTACTATCAGTCCGAAGAGGATGATTTTCATAGGGGACCATCTAAATACTAATCTGTAACATCCCTGAAAATTTCATCGAAATCGGATGGAAAATGTAGAAGTTATGGCCGTTACAAGGAATTCACGTTTGCGCATGCGCAGTCGCTTCTATCAGTCCGGGGATGATGATTTTCATAGGGGACCGTCTACACACCAACCCGCACAATCCCTGGAAATTTCATCGAAATCGGACAATAACTTCGTATAGTTATGCGCGTTACAAGGAATTCATGACAGACAGACAGACAGACAGACAGACAGACGGACAGACAGACAGACAGACAGACACACAGACACGGAACCAAAATTGTTCAGAAAGGTCTAAAACGCAAAACGCGAGTGGAAATTTTGATTTTGGAGAACTTTTTTTTTTCGTCCTAGAAAAGTGAAAAAGCTTCCGCTACCTTGGTAGACTCGGAAGCAATTTGAAGTACTTATGGCAATAAATACCGCAGCCCGCCGACGACTAGATTTCACTCATCTTGGATATTGAATAAACCAGACTGAGCAACTGATTCATTCAAACTGAATACACTTCCAACATGGTAGAGAATCTAGATAGTTTGTAAGACCAAATAGTAAATAATAGAACCAAAATTACACCAAGAATTGGGAGAATTGCGAGACCAGGTTTGCCGTTCCGCTACTAGCCCGCTGGGCACTAATGGGTTAATGTAAATTGTTGATTTTGTAATTGTGTTATTTATTTTTCGTAATTGTAAACGTATTAACGATTGTTATGTACAAAAAAGTATGACGGCAATAAAATAATGAATTGTGTGATAGCGCTGGTCACTGGCTGATATTATTTCTCGGTTCGCTAAGCGTAATGATCAATTATTAAATATCGATGAAACCATTAATTCTGAGAAAATAACTAGACAGAGACAAAGACAGGTATGTACACAAAACTTGAATTATTACGTTTTAAACTTTTTTATTTTTGGAAGTTAGAAAACCAATTGAGTTTACCTACACAAATAATTTGTAGCGTAGTTCGAAAATCATAATTATTATTAATGGAATAATTTATTGTTCACAACTACCCCACTCAATCGAGAGAATGTCAAACAAAACAACAATTGATTCTTCATTTGATGAATAACAAATGTTGAGATGTTAGGTAGGTACCAACGTAAAAACAAAATATAAGGTCTATTAATGTTCAAAGACTTAATAAAGTTCTTAAAGACTTATTAATGTTCGAAGATTCTGTTCAATAAAATATCAAAACAAATATACAGAAAAAATCACAAAGTTAGCAATTTACAAGGCGTTTTCACAAAAAAAATTTACCAATACAAAAATCAATACATATAATAATCAGTTCGTTCAGAAGTTAGTCATAAATGGTAAAAGATGGCGAATCACTGAAATATGTACACACAATCCAAACGCTTTTGTGATGTGTTTGGAGATGGTTTTTTTTAAACCCTTGGGGAAAATGCAGTACCTAGGTACACAATTTGTAGAAATTAATAACTACACGAGAAACTCGCACAATTTCTAGAGACACGGATTGTGGAAGGCAAAAGAGCACAAAGATTCTTGTGTGGGACTACGGTACTCGCAGTCGGCTCCGATTGGGCATTTCCTAGGTTGTCACTTATAACGAGAAAGTTAGTAATCAATTCTGCCGTGAGAAGTAAACATGAGAGAGAAAATTTTGAAAAAAACGTCAAAACAACCAGGTTGAAAAATCATAAAGCCTGAAGGAATCTTTTGCTATTTGATGTGGAGGAAAAACTGCTCATCTAAGAGCGTTTGGAGGGAAAAGAGCTAATGTGTGACGTGTAGCACGTCTTGGCCAGGTTATTCGAAATTCGATGTTGAGGGAAATCATAGCTATAGTTGAGCTGTTTTTCCTTCAAATTGTTCGACCAATTTCCATGCTGTTCTTTCTTCACACGGCAGAATTATTACGAGTACATCAGACTACCATCTCACTTCATATTTCATTGGTGGGTATATGGAGTGACCATATTGATGATTACGGGTGGAGTCTCTTTTTCAACGGTTTATTACCTCAAAGGTACATGTTTCGGCGAAACTTCGCTGCCTTCATCAGCCTTTGAACATCATTCTTGATTGGTTGAGAAGGGTTGAAGAACCGGTGAGGGCGCCCTCCATGAATGACACTGGACGAGGTATTATAGATGCAACAGGTTATATATCCACAGAATGATGTTCAAAGACTGATGAAGGCGACGTAGTTTCGCCGAAACATGTACCTTTGAGGTAATAAACCGTCGTAAAAGAGACTCCACCCGTAATCACTTTATATTTTCGAGAAAAAAAAGTAGGTTTGTAAGTATCAAACAATAAATATTTGTAATTCCCCACATGAAATAGATTAAACATCGTTTCAAAAATTTACTACACAAATAATACAGAGCGTGTTACCTATCATTTACTACCCAATTAGTATGTATCTGAATTTGTTTACTCAACAGGGAGCCCCACGTTATGGCTTTGTTAACTTTTGCTAAAAGCATGTCTAAGAGGATTTAAAAAATAACATTTTTTTTTAAACCACCGTATTTAATAGCAGATTCAGTATTTTGTGAATTATGGATAAAAATGAAGCGTCACTAGAGATGGGCGATTTCTTATTCATAAATTCGTATTTTTTTATTATTATTTTATTATTATATTATTATGAATACAAATCATACGTGCAATTTTATGAATATGAATACGAATACGAATACAATCGTATTCACACTTCCAATACGATTTTCCCCCGTATTCGTATTTTGAATACAATTTTATGATTTCTCTAAAATTCTAATTTTTTTACGATTTTCCCTGAAAATCATACCTATTTTTTTATGATTTTCTCCCGAATTCTCGACATATTTATGACCTAACATTGTCAAAATAATCAATCAAAATTCGAAACGCTCACAAGTTCTTATCGGATTTTTCACGCAGAATCAAATGAGACCAACCCCAGGTCGATTTAAAAAAAAAATAATATTAAAAAAATTTAAAAATCCCGGAAATCCGGAAGCTTCCGGTAAAAATCATAATTTTTTAAAATAATTTTCAGTGCAAAATGTTTTTTAAAAAAATACGATTTTCAGCGGAAATGTCGTCGTATTTTCTATTTGGTTGGTCGTAGCGACCTGGGGTTGGTCTCATTCGATTCTGCGTGAAAAATTCGATAAGAATTTGTGAGCGTTTCTAATTTTGATTGATTATTTTGACAATGTTAGGTCATAAATATGTCGAGAGTTCGGGGGAAAATCATAAAAAATGTATGATTTTCAGGGAAAATCGTTTGAAAAAATTCGATTTTTCGGGAAATCATAGAAAAAATCATAAAATTGTATTCAAAATACTAATACGGGGGAAAATCGTATTCAAAGTGTGAATACGATTGTATTCGTATTCGTATTTATATTCATACTTGTATTCGTATTCATAATCATAAAATCGCAGATATGATTTGTATTCATAATTGTATTTAAGAATAAGAATTCGCCCATCTCTGAGCGTCACTGAAATAATGTGTAGTAGCAGTAGAGAACTGCTCTTACCAAGTACTTATCTATTTCAAATCAACGGATTTGATAGGTGGTTTCTATTTCACGATTCACTCGTCGAAATTTCAACTTTATCATCATTTTTACTTTTGAAACACAGTTAGGATATTCGCGAATCAAAACATCAACAACTCCTTTCAATTCAGAGTGAAAAAATTCAAGTACATTATTTCGGTGTTATCATCATTATTGGTTGATAGTTGACTGCACCCACTAAAATTAAATTTCTACATTAGTAACGTTCTGGAACACTAAAATTCAATGTAGAATCAAATCTGCGACACTGCAAAAATGCACGAAGGGAAGCGTCAGACGAGTATTCATCTTCAGTATTGACCGAAAGAAAATAATAAGGGTAACCAACTACTTATGGCCCTCCCTGTACCTGAATCTGTTCGTTTAGATTTTTAATTAATTAGGTACGAGTACTTGTTCTACCCTTGCAAACTGATGTTTAGCTGATATTTCATCAGATCCTGTATGTAATTTTTTGTCATTAACAAATAAATTAAAATTAAGTATTTATTTGTAAAAAATACTTCTATAAACAAATTTACAGCATTGCACGATACCTGCACTTTTAAGAGCACACTTCTGAGTGTTTAGCAAGTTCTTCCTGCGTCGAGAAGTTAGCACTGCAGTTGACACAACCGTAAACCAACGTGACGGACTGGTGCACTTTCTTCGTATGCGCTGCGAGTTCGGACTTGAAAAACCATTCGCCACAAGTCGAGCAAACGGTTTTCCTTTCTTTTTTTGGCCTGAAATCAAAATTCTAGAAGTAAAGTTCGCATTCATAAACATGACAAGACGTGTGCAACTGGGTACATGCTATAGGTCTGCCACAGAAACTTTGCATCCCTTTGGCGCATTCTTATGGAGAACATAGAACTAATTATCTCTTATCATCAAGCAGATTCCCGCGGGTACGATCATTTTTCCGGAATTTCTCACGGCTCCAATTTCTGTGTCAAGGTTTCACCATGGAAGGTTGACTCGATCGTTATAGTTCGCGGATCCGCCACCTAGGGAGCACCACATGGACGCTAAGTTTCTCTGGTAGACCTATAGAGCTTCGCACCCACTTCCAGGTGATTCAGTTCAAATTTCGAAATAAACTGTCCGGTACTAGGATTTGCCTGTCTAGTTAGATCAACTTGCAAAAACGTGAAAATGGTATGGAACCTAAATAAAAGGATGTATTGTAGTTGTTGTGGAGAAGGAAGCAGATGGGACGTCGTTATCCTTTATCATTCACTTTTAATTTGGTTAGCGCTTTCGGGGCGAGCTAAGGCCCCTATTGCCCTGAAAGCGCTAGCCAAATTAAAAGTGAATGACAAAGGATGACGACGTCCTATCGGCTTCCTTCTCTACAACAACCACAATAGAGAGTTTTTGGCAGCCACTAACGGGCCCGTGGAACCTCTTCACAAAGCTCGGAGTTCGCGGGTGACAATGAATTTGCCTCCCGACAACAGCGGGCAACGATGAAAGGGTGCCTCCAGACAGTCACCCGTTCCTAGAGGCCCACCGTCATGAGCCCCTCCCTTCCCCCTCCAGAGAACGAAGAGTTTGCAATCCTCCAGTTCCATCACATCAATTGGATAGTGGCCAATTCTCAACTCCCTCCAGCTACTTCCACATTCTTTGCAGGCAGATTGTCCTCCCCTTCAGGAAGCCTCTCATCCTTACGACCGCTAAGTCTCTCCTTAGGCACCCAGAGCCCAGATCCAGTTTCGACGAAATGACAGAGAACACAGAGTTCGAGGTTGATCCCTGATGTTGGGCCCGCAGCATCAAGAAACTCGTATTTTAATTTTTTAGGATTTTTTTTTCGTGTTTTCGACCTTACATCAACAAAACTACCATAACTAGGTACCTTAATTTACCGTGTAAATGTAAAAATGAGGGCACCGTGGGAAAGAACCCTAAATTTCCCATCCTCCTAATCCCAAAACAAATATTTTTTGAGAAAATTTGATCATATCAACACAATGCTCAATACTTACGCATCATCTGGCGAAGCAGAACGCTTAACAGCAGCAAGTAGCGGTTGTTTAGGGATCTCCGGGGGAACTGGTGGAGCTGGAGTTGGTACAGGTTTCACATCGTTCATGTAAGCATTTGGCACCAAAGACTGGACGCTTTCAATAACGGGGCTGTACTTCGGAGCAGAGGATGACCCATTCGTAACTGCAGATGGTTGGGGTTGATACTGAACATAAATACAAACAATCGAATTTTAGCAGGAAAAAATAAAGGTAAAAATATGCTCGATTCGATAAAAGGGAAATTTCCACAACAAGATTTAATCGAATCAACAGAACGAAGAACTTTATTTTAAGATTCAGTAACTATACCCTACAATACTCCTAGATTTATTCATAGCCAGCAACTCAATTTGAGCAATTATTTTAAGGTTACTTCTTTTGTGTATCCATTGTGTGTGTCACGAATTATAGTAAAACTAACGTATTAATTACCATATTCCTGTTATTAGGCACTCCTGCTCTCGCCAAGGCTGTAGTCAGTTTTTCTTGAGTTGCGGCGACTAGAAGATGATGTTCATAACTCATATTCACTCTACCCAAGCAGTTCATACACACGTTATTCGGAAAGGGTCCAGATTCGTTGAGCTAAAACAAAATCGATCGTCGTCAAGTTTTGAACATTTTACAAAATCCGTTCTGAGCATGAGACATAAAACTTGCGAAATCCATTGCCTATGGAATCTGTCTAGCACATGTATTAAGGGATGACTAGTTGGGCAATATAAAAGTCAAGAAAAAGTATGCCAAGTTGGGTGGGAAGAATAGCTTTGGAACTCAGTTTCCAAGATCATGATGCTGCTTTTCTGACTATAGGGCTACCACAGAAACTTTGCGTCCGTGTAGCGCTCCCTAGGTGGCGGATCCGCGAACTATAACAATCGAGTCTACCTTTCATGGTTCCATGCCAGCATTGGAACAATGTATAAACAAAGCCATGGAAGCCCTTTGTTGTTGGTCTGTTGTTGACGAATGAAGTCACTTATCTGGGAGTGACCTTTGACAATAAGTTGAACTGGATAAGGAATGTGGAGCGACTCCAGGCTAAAGGAGCCAAGCGAACCCAGCTTCTGAGGCGACTTACTGGAACGAAGTGGGGTGCCCATCAGGATCTGCTAGCCCTCACGTATAAAACGCGTGTTCGTCCAGTGATGGAGTATGGGAGGAGGTGATGGTGACAGCCTCGACAAAAACACTAGAAAAGCTGGACAAAACGCAAAATGTTGCCTTGAGGCTAATCACGGGAGCACCCCAGTCCACCCCCATTGCATCCATGGAACTGCAAACTGGGATTGAGCCCCTCAGTGTCCGAAGGGAAATTGCTGCAGTCGCTATGAAGGAGAGACTCCTCAGACTTGACGACCCACACTGGAGGAGACATGAAGTAGTAACTCAGCGACTATGCACACAGCAGAACTTTTCCTCGATGGTGGAGACCATAGAAAGAAAGCATGGCATCACCCAGGGTCCTCGGGAAGCCTTCTACATTGAGAATGATCTGGTTGTGCTGCGTCAGGCAGAGGGCGGGCTGGACCTAACCAAGGAGGTATGCAAGGGACAGTCATCCCCCTCTGAGCTGAGAATGACAGCTCTAGAGACACTAAATGAGAGGTACCCCACCCCCCTCTGGCTACGAGTGTAAAAAAGTAAAGTAAGCAACCATTTCAGGTTGAATTTTCGTCCGACTGCCATTCTTGGCGTCGCGGACGTCATCAGCTTTCTCCCTAAGGGGAGATCAGAATTTGTTCTGATGATTTCGCTCATGGCTTCCCAAACATCACCGCCCTGGGTTGGAACGAGAGATTGCCGATCGTCTAATAGACAGAAAACTTTCTGCTGGCGACCAGACTCGAACTCGCATCCCCGCTAGACGGTTCTTATCCTATCACTGCAGTCGGGTACACTGTCCACTAGACCACCGACGCCCCATGGCTACGAGTGTACACTGATGGCTCCGCAAAAGATGCAACGAGAAATGCAGGGGCAGGGGTATTTTCCTCCACATTCCAAGTGAAAGCACCAGTTGGGGCTGTCGCCACCAACTTTGATGGGGAGGTCAAGGCAATACAGTTGGCATTGGAGGAGTGTCTTCGACTGGATCTAGTACCGGACACAGTCATCCTGGTTAACTCACAAGCAGCAATACATGCGATAACAGGGCCAGTTCAGGCCAGTGACAGCCTGTCTGTCCATGAGTGCAGGAGGCTGGGGGATGAAATCCTGAATAAAGGGAACCAGCTGATTATCCAGTGGGTGCCATCTCACTGTGGTCTGTTTGGAAATGAGATGGCCGACCGGTTGTCAAAGGAAGGCTCAGAGATGCCCCAACCAAATATCCCGGTGACGCTGTATGCTGCTCGACTAGAAGCTGAAAAGAAAATACTGGGATCTATGCCCACAGAACAAGCCGAGCGTGCCAGGGGTAAAAAATGGGAAGCCCTGGCAAATGAAAATGGTCGAATACCAGCTAATCTCCCTAGGAAAGTTGGAGTCGCATGCTTCCACTCCTTGACGGGCCATGATTTCCTCCAAAAGCATCTGCACCGAATAGGCGTGAAGCAGTCACTGGACTGCGAGCTGTGCGGGAGTGGTGAAATGGACGGAGACCACCTTGAGAGCTGTGAAGCCCTGCAGGACGTCAGAGCTGCACAGACAGAGGAAAACCGCTACCACCGAACCACGCAATTGTACTGGGCTGCGAGAGGTCGGATGGCCGAAGATGCCGCACCGACACGGCGTAATTTAAAAAAAAAAAAAACCTTTCATGATGAAACCTTGACATGGAAATTGGAAAACTGTGAGAAATTTGATGTTCGTGTAGTGCCACGAAATTTCAATTTCGGAAATGCACGAATTTCAAGCTGCAATAAGAGGGAAATCATGTCACTTTTGAAGGGAGAAATTCCCGAAAAATTATCGTACCTGCAGGAATCTTGATGATAAGAGATAATTAGTTCTATGTTCTCCAGAAGAATGCGCCAAAGGGATGCAACGTTCCTGTGGCAGACCTATAGACCAACAGCAACACTAGAGCGAGGTCTTACACGATTTTTTGGCAATTTTTCACTTGTATCTCCGATTGATAGGACCATTTCAATGAGCTTTCTTCAAAATCACAGCCCCAAACTACCTTTAAAAATTTTCCGAAATCGAACAATCAGACTGTAAGTTCGTAACATAGCATACTTAACATACAATCGTAATCGATGTGTCCATGTATCGATGTATGTAGCCATAAGCGGGTATCTGAGTGAAGTCACACAGAACCGATTTATCGACTACCTCGATCGATTATTCGACTTTCCCTCAAAGTCGGACATTTTGCATTACCTTCCATTAGGCCAATCATCAACAAAGAACACAAAGAAATTCCGTATGGAGCTGTGGCTATGTGTTGGTTTGGCAGGTTAGGTTGAGAGAGGTAGGTTGAGGGGAGGAGTATTGTAGCGGCGCTTCCGTTGTGAGAGTGCACAACCAATAAACCATAAAACGAGGAAAAGCCACTCCTCCTCAACATGCTTCTCTCTGAATTTAAGGAAAATTCTCGTTTGAGAGTTTATTTATAGTGGACGGTATCGAGAGTAACCGACATCAACCCTGAAATTGGACTACAATTTTGAACAGTTTTGCCTGGGACAAGGATTGACCCCAGACAAGAAAATACGAAACCAAAGTTATTCAAAATGCTCTGGTATGAAAATGAGAGAGAATCTTCTTGTAAGAGCGCATGGACTGTTCAACAGAAAAAAATGATTAGGTAATCTTTCATTTTTTTTTTTTTTTTTTTTTGACGTAGTTCTGATTATGATAAATAGGGCTCGGCATTTAGCATATTTGCATATTTTTTTTGCGATATGCCCAAGCTGTAAGGAGCCCAAATATGCCATATTCAAGCCATTTTGTCGCTCCAAATTCAAATTCATCGTGCATATGTTTGCAGTTTTTGGTATAAGTGCATATAATGGGCTTTTCTTGACAAAAGCCATATTTTCCACTTTTGTCAGCTATTCCCTCTAATGAGGAGACGTTATCATGGCCCGGAAAAACAGGAGAAACCGTTCGAGAAAAATTAGTGTGTACTTAAACGAAATCCTGGCTGGAAAACTGTCGTTGTGTTGGCGAAAGTGTTGGAAGGCGACTCACCCAACACCAGCAATTGGTCATACACTCCTCAAGAAGTGGCGTCTTTCAAATATCTACCAATTGTCTCAGCAGATGTGGAGCGGTCATTCTCCCGTTTGAAACTATTATTGCACGATTTGAGAAAATATTTTGCAACTGAAAATTTGGAAAAGCACTTGGTAGTACAAGCTAACATATTTTAACAATTTAATGTTTTGTCTAAAAACTGAGTAAAACTATTGTAAAAATTGTATAAAATGATTTTGTATAAAAATGTACATACAAAAAAAATTGAATAAATACAAGTAACTACCTATGTACTGAAAAGACTTTGTTTCCCACTTATTATTCAATTGTTCAACTATCTTGCGCATATTTTGAAGGCATATTTTCGGATTTTTTCGCGCATATGTACAAATGCATATGTTGGGCATCTACGTGCATATTTTGAGGTTTAATTTCGCATATATTGCCGAGCTCTAATGATAAATAATGGTCGATTTTGGAGGATTCAAATATTTGTGACCTGCTGCCCGAATACAAAGCTTTCTCATCGATATAATAGTGAGAGTGATTCTTATAATTGAATGATTTGAAACATTGGCGCTGAAGATCCTACGCCACACAAAAAGTGATTCACTAGCATTCGTGATGCATACATCATGCACATAATGTGTAGCTAGATGGTGGAGTGAACGAGAACTAGGTTCCGTTCATGATGGTTAAGCTAGCTAGGTACTTAATAAACCATCTATCTATAAATATTGTGTTGTTTGACCTTTCTCTTGATGAGGGGTGGAGTATTGAAGCCCTCATCCTTCATCAGCCTTGGTTCCTCGTTTTATAGTGTATTTTCGCTTTATAGCACTTTCATACTTCGAGGCTATTTCCATACAATAGTTTTCCATTTTGAAGGAAATGTGCTCTCTTCCAATAATTTGTTTGAACCAATTGATGTAAAATTCGAAGAGGATGCTACCTAAAATCACCTTGATTGTTCTAAAATGTTGCACCATAGCAAACAAAAACTGTATTTATGAATGAATCCTTCTCTGTTCCTGAAGATTTGATCACTTGGAAATAGCCCAGTTTTGAAAAATATGCTGTAAAGCGAAAGTGCACTCAACAGAGGGTGTGCGCCTGGGTAGGAAAAACTGTTTATCGTTATTTTTAACCTAAAGTAGACCTCATTCTGAGAATTTTGGTACCAACCAAATCTTTTCCTATGAATTTTTAAAGTTTCGACCGTTTATGACGTCACAGTGGGCTGGGGGGTCCCGCCCAGGCGAGAGGGGCGCGTGACGTCATAAACGGTCGAAACTTTGAAAAATCTTAGAAACAGATCTACTCACGCTAGAAGGTCGCGGTTGGTGCCAAAATTCTCAGGATGTAGTCTACTTTCGATTAAAAATCTAAAAAAAAAATCAAGGCGCACCCCCCATTAGACCATAAATTGAGGAAACATCACTTCAATACTCCTCTCCTCCACCTATTTTATTCAACATCCAAATAAGTTATAACACAAGATAAGATGACATAATATTCAGTTGACATGAACATGAATACCATTTAGGACTATAAATCGCATTTTAGAATCTAATACTCAGTACAGCTAGTTTTATAGGTAATGGTTTAGAACAACTCATCAACCTACCTCAAGCTTAAAGCAAGTTTTTATTTTTTGTTCCAAATTTAAAAGTTTTCCCAGTTCAGAGAACACGTTTATTGACACTTCACAGTTAGAACAAATTCGACACATGTACTGAATTTCATCGGAAGTAGGAACTCTTGGAGGTGCGACAAGTTGAGATGAAATTTGTTGGAGGCGGTTCGCCATTGCGTCCCCCGACAGCGCATAACACACCAACGCTATTGAATTATTGGGCTCGTCTCATATTCAATAGCAACGAATTTACCAACAATAATCTATTATTCCTATTCAAAATGAAAATTTGAATAAAGTACATAATAAACTTTAATTGCGAGTTTCAAGATTGGAAAACGGAAAACACACACAAACAAAAAAATACAACAGTTCCGAAACCTAAACAAAACCTTTCAACATTATAAAGAGATACAAAAGTTGCAGTTTCGAATAGGATTCATACCTTCTCAATGTAGCTGTGGAAGAAGGACGGACATGGATGGCATACATCCATGTATTAGGTATTTCATAGTAGTAAAATACTAGGTCCATGGGTATTTCACACCATCCATGTGCAAAGCGCAGAACTTCCATGATCGTTTGATCATGCTGATCGCACAAGTGTCTGCTGTAAAAGCGCAAGGACTGTTTAATAAAAGAAAAAGTGGCTTTGGCTTTCATCTTTCGTTTTGAGAGGAGTCTGGTCAAACTCAACCTACACATCAACTACGGTAAATCAACCATTTTAGACTTCTCGTTGAGACATAATCCCGTTCAAGAATTAACTATCACAGGTAGCTGTGGGGTTATAAAACAGAGCCGTGTTACCAAGTATCTCGGGATGAAATTTGACGACAATCTGAACTGGGGCGCACATACAAAATATATCAAACAGAGAGTCAAGATGGATGTTGATGCACTGGCCTTCCTGAAAGGGACCAGATGGGGGAACCACCCTGATGACCAAATGATATTATATAAGTCTGTAATTCTACCTAAAATCAACTACGGAGCCTTCACATACCTCAGTCAGTCTGCCAATGCGGTTAAGCACCTGCAATGCTCTCAGAATGCTGCACTTCGAAAGATAACGGGAATGGTCAGAACCACATCAGTGTTCGCCATACACACCATCACGGGTATGCTTCCCATGGAATACCAGGCTCGTTACGCTGCACATCTACAGCTCACCAATCTATACGTCAATAACACCACTGCCAGACAAGAACTGATTCAACTACATGCTGCCCTATACCTAAAGTACAGTGCAAAATACAATAAATTGGAGACATCTCTCCGGAATATGATTGATTACAGTGAAGAAACTAAACTTTTTCTCCCGAACCAGCAACAACTGCAATACACGGTACCCAAAGGTGGATGGGGCAAATACGTAACTGAATCCATACCTGGTATAAAAAAGGGAGAGGGGTTGCCGGCCCGGCAACTGGCTATCGCCAGTGAGTTCCTTCACGCCAGATATCCGGAACACACCTTAATATTCACTGATGGATCAAAAGGAGTGGAGGGAGCCGCTGGGGCCATGTGGTGTGGGCATCATGGGCTGGGGGATGGAGTTAGGCTGCATAAATTGACAACAAGCTATCAAGCAGAAATTGAAGGTCTGACATTGGCCATGACACATATCAAACTACACGTCAAATCCAAAAACATTGTGATCCTTACTGACTCCAAATCGGCACTGCAGGCCATACGGTCCCTCACGCAGCATGAGCGGCCGCCACTTAGTCTCCTGAGACTCCTACAACAGCTGCAAGCTAGAATGGAGGAGGGTTACACACTACACCTACAATTTGTGCCCTCACATATAGGTCTAGAAGGGAATGAAAAGGCTGACAGGGAGGCTGGCAGAGTGCGGAGAGCTGCTAATCTCTTGCTGGGATACCGCACAATTTATAGTGACTGCAGTCAAGAAATGATGAGGAGGCTGAGAGAGGAATGGCGCACAGAGTACGGATTGAGAGGCGGGCCGGGAGAATGGACCAGGGCTATCTTCGGTAAACCTGCTGACAAGCCTTGGTTTCACAACCATAGAGAGCTCTCAAATAAACAAATCACAGACATAAACAGAATACTGTCAGGTCACGCTAACAACAATCAATTTAAAAACCGCATGAAGCCTGCTACACATAGTCCTATATGTAATCAGTGTGACAGTAATGCAATACAAACTGTATCTCACACCTTGACGGAATGTAGCAAGCACCAAACAGTTATAACAAGTGTCGTTGACGAATATTCTCAGATAAATGAATATTTGACAGCAGCACTGGAGGACACAGACAAGCTGGTGAGGTTGCATGAGGCACTAATGAAGAGTGGTGCTCCACTGTAAACTTCGGATTAGCCAAACCACGAACAGTTACCGAGACAGGCTTATTTGTGAGAGGGGAGTGAAGACAAACGAAAGAGCACATTTGAAGAAAGGAAGACGAGAGGAAGAAGAAACAGAGGCGGAATACATCAAACAAGCAGTACTATAAAAGAAGACACATCAGTGACCACGCGGCTAGGCCACGGTCAGAGGAAGAGCAGACAGACAGACAGACATCTTTCGTTTTGTTTTGGACGTATTGTTCGGATTTTGGTGGTTTTGAAAAATTTGAATGACTTTACAGTGTAAATTATTTAAAATGTTAGGTAAGTAATTTATGTTATTATTAGGATTTGTTAGGCTTCATAGGTGATCAGATCAACCATGTCTTCAACTACTTCTTACAAATAAGGTAACATTATTTAAAAGTTCTACTAATCATTAATCCTATTGAATTGAGCGAGGAAAATATAAATTAAATGGTAAATTGTAAGTAAAGGAAAATAGTTGAGTATTTCATGAAAATAGTAGAGCGAATCACTGAGAATCCAAGTGCTTGGGTAAGTACCTTTTAAAAGGCCCTAACATACTCGTAATACATTGTCGTAAGTAGGCGTTCGCATGGTTATTGGTTTGGTAAGTTCAGTTGTATCTTACTGACACCAGAAAACCCAATACTTATTGTGTATTTAATGTCGGTGCTTGGAGCATAAACATAATGCTGGAATAATCATAATAATATAACAAACATAGAGAATTTCGAGTTAGTGATGAGTTAAAAAGGACCCTATTACTTAAGTACTCACTTGAGTTGTGTCCCCAGACATCCCATTTTATAGGAAGGTATAGTATTACATGCCAATCTCTTCAACCCCAGGGGTACCGATCATCAAAGGGGGTTTTCTCGTCGTTTAAGGATTAGAAAACTATTGTCACATTGAGTTTAGTCGAGAGTCGGCTACTTCGCTCACCCAGACTGGATTCCACCGAATTAATGGCAATAACTCTTGGATTTGAAGAGCACTGGACCACATTTTAGAGCTGTGGAATGGACAGAAGAAAAGTGGCATGTTCCATTATCGCTGACCTAGCTAAGCACATATTTTACCAATCACTTCTAATCGAACCCAAGTGGCTGAGTAGGTTCCCACCTATGAAAAATCCAACTGGGGAGAAATTAGCTCTATCGCCTAACCAACTGATCTGCCTCACCAGCGTCTTATTATTATTCTGAAATTGAACTACTCCAAACCGAAGAGTAACGGTAACAACTTGAGTTAAAACCCACCATGATACCAAGATGAATATAGAAGGAATAGTTGTACCTAGGGAATCTTCTGGTAGGTCTCATTCTTGCATGGCATTACTGATCTCTATGGTAGATACAGTCGAAGTGACGTTTACGAGGTTTCAAATATATGAAACTATAGTTGCTTTGCACTACTTATGTCCTATAAATAAATTTTCTTTCACATCTTATAACTACTGTGCTAATTTCAGTTGTAAACAGAAAACCTCAATACCAAACTTTTGTAATTTCTAGTTGGAGTTTGAAGAATCCGTCGTTTTCGTTTTAAGATTCAATTCAGAAGACTTCGAAGAATGGAGGTTTTCGAAACAGACGAGTTGACGACCAAAGTGTTGAACTATTTTGAACGGAGAAACTATTTGGTAAGATTTTGATCAATAGTTCCACTTAATTCTGGTTATAATAAAAATGGGAGGGTTTGGGAAAGTGAAGACGTGCTATGGTTGTTATGGTGATGTCTAATATTCAGTTAACAGTCATTCCACAGAAGACTAACCTGCGGCTACTAAATCACGTGCTGTAAAATTGCTAGATTTGAACTCAAAAGGCGTTTCCCCAACGTTGACGAGCAGGACCTACCTATGAAGGAGTCAATTCTCAATTAATTTTCCTGGGGATGTCTAAATGGACAACTTGGGCGTCAACCGAGGAACAATACCACATTGGAGCTCACATCCACACTAGGGGGCTCCTACATTGGGTGCCAATTATTGTGTCAAATAATCTATGGAAGTAGAGTTAATTAATCGGATAATGAGGAATTTCACCGAATTCTGTTAATGGTGTGTGATAGATGAAAATCGGGCTGATTTCGGAAAATAAGTCTCCTGTTATTTTTGGGAGACAATAAAAATTTTTGATTTCAAAACTAACCCAGGAAAACGGACATGAAGCGGGAACGCTCGCTGATTGGGCTGTTCGGATCGCCGTCTCCTCCCAGTGTTGCCCATTGGGACGACGAAATCGTGTTTTCTAAGAGAAAATTTATCAAACAAAAACAGGGGAAACCTAATTTTCCCCATCTTGCTTTTTCTTTCTTCATTTTTTTTTCTTCAGTTTTTCGATTTCGAACTTTACTGTTTCGTGAAATTTTGCATCTGGAGACTATAGATTTCTCGATCTCTGCGCTTCAAGCGGCCATACATGAACTATTACAGAATGAAGTCATTTTCCCGTTTTTTTTTTTTAAACATTCGTATTTTCTACACTGTTTTGTTTATTCGTAAATTAGGAAGTTCGGGCTGAAAGTTTGCCTTAGGAGGTTTTTCGAGGCGCTGAATCCGATTTTGGGGTCAAAAATATGAAATTCCGACATGGTGAAATTCCTCATTTATTCTTCAATGAGCTTTCAGATTTCAAGAATGATGTTTTTTCTTTCATTTATGCAAATATAATTATATTTGATACAACAACATTATGACAACATAACAATGCATCATATTATGTTGAAGCTACTGATGACTGTTGCTAGATTTTCCCCAAGGCAAGAAAGTGGAGCTCACTTTAAGTCGCCACTGACATAGCCAATAAACTTGAATCTCTCAAGAATAGTGATAACGAACATTCGGATTGAATATCACTTTATTTCTTAGGTTAAAGTTTGTTTTCTTACTTCTAGTGAATGAATTTCTTACTTGGTTCTTTGTTTTCATTGTTCCAAATGTTGTCAAACCTTTTTAAAATTACTACTAATTTTAAGCCCCATTAGTCCGGATGAAATAATTGTCGATTCTTTTAATCGATTATTAAATAATAAATTTTGTTGGTCGATACCTATTCCTAATCCACCCCCACCTATCCCTATCCCTAAACCACTTCACCTATCCCTATCCATCCCTATTCCTAATCCACCCCCACTTATCCCTATCCCTAATCCACTCCCACCTTCTTGGTTCATCCACATTCACCCCCACCTATCCTTATCCATCCCTATCCCTAACCCACCCCCACCTATCCCTATCCCTAAACCACTTCACCTATCCCTATCCCTAATCCACCCCCACCTATCCCTATCCCTAAACCACTTCACCTATCCCTATCCCTAATCCACTCCCACCATCTTGGTTCATCCACATTCACCCCTACCTATCCTTATCCATCCCTATCCTAACCCACCCCCACCTATCCCTATCCCTAAAACCACTTCACCTATCCCTATCCATCCCTATTCCTAATCCACTCCCACCTTCTTGGTTAATCCACATTCACCCCCACTTATCCTTATACATCCCTATCCCAAATCCACCCCCACCTATCCCTATCCCTAAACCACCCCACCTATGCTTATCCATCCCTATCTCTAATACACTCCCACCTTCTTGGTTCATTCCACATTCACCCCACCTACCCTTATCCATCCCTATCCCACCCCACCTATCCTTATCCATCCCTATCCCTAATCCACCTCACCTATCCCTATCCATCCCTATCCCTAATCCACCCCCACCTTCTTGGTTCATCCACATTCACCCCCACCTATCCCTATCCCTAATCCACCCCCACCTTCTTGGTTCATCCTCATTCGCTGCTTATAAGTACTGCATCCACTACCTCTATGACATGATGTTGGTGATAAACATTTCATAACTCCCGTACTTACCTGCCCCGAATATTTTCAGAGCGCAGAACCTCAGGGTTTCAGAGAAGACGAAGCTGATATAGCTCGTCTAGTTGAAAGAGCCACTGTTTTACCTTATTCAGCTTCTGCTGAAAGTGTCGTTCTCGATCTGCCTACAGCTGAAAAACAATTTACGAAGTGAGTATCTAAGAGGT